>CM051028.1:12871200-13256200 GCA_027627225.1 Congeria kusceri | reverse complement strand
AGCTGTTTGGAATTCCGACAGTGGTGCTGGACGTATTTCAACATATTTGTTAAAATAAGAAAAATAAGTTAGTTTAATAAATTGATGTAACTAAATAAAATCTTGCTCAATCTACTTACCTTGAAGCTATGTAATAAAAAGGTTAAAACACGGTTATGGTGCAACTTTAGGCCATATCGGAGCACCTTCGGAATTATTGGCCCTCGGGGCTTATAGCCGTGTATTAACCGATAGGGCCTATGTAGTTCGATGCCCAGAAAGTGCAAAGGGTGCCTCTCGCGGACTCCATGTCACGTCTAGTCCCCAAGGAACACATAACTTCAACCAATCAATTATATTTACTTCCCCTTTGTCTTGAATAAGCCTGAGATACAAAGATACACTATTGTATAATAATATCATTAATTGCAACCTCGTTTAACCTTATCATGGAAAATGGACAATTTCAAGATACAACGTGCATTTAAAAAAAAGGGATCACTAATTTTTTTTTAATATGTTTACCTTTTTTAACGGTAAAGTTTAAAAGTTTATTGACACAATGGCAAATGAATCATAAATATATCTCAAGAATAAATGTATGCTATAGTTTTTAGTTTATTTCTAAACTCTGCTTGAAAACTAAAAGCCTGGGGTAGATACACTTGAGAAAACTTAACCTTCAAATACTGAAGTGGAGTTCTTCAAAAATATAAAAATATAACATCATCACTGTTGACAAGCTGTAAATATATTTATTTTATTTATTGCCTGTTAGTGAGAATAACATGTAAGCACAGCTTGAACTTAACCCTGGAAATTCACATGAACACCATTTTATGAGTAAAGCAATAACGTATGAATTTTGAAGTTGTATACGGTGAATTGTTAAGTACACTTTAGGATCGTAAAATAGGTTACAAGTGGTCTTCCAAACCACTATTTCTATGAGTGACATTGTGATGCATTTTAGAATGCTATTTATTCAGTAAATAATATGCATGTACTGTCGCCTTGGTAAGTTTTATTTCCTTTTTATCGCAAATTCCTTGAGGTTTTAAATTCCCAGTCCAGCTAGATTCTATTGTTAAATGATTGCAACTGGCAAGTGCTTCACGTGAATTATGAAGTGTGCTGTATTGTGTAGATTTGTTTAGCACAGCTTCATGAGACAATACAAGACAAATATTGATTTAAACCTATAAAGTGTTCGTCGTCAAAACACTGAAACGTTTTACATATATTTGGTCACGTAATAGTAAATTTAATAATAACATTTTATAATGCAACTCATATAATCAAAATAAGAATATTGATTTGTGCTTTCATATCAGTTTTAAAATTACAATTTTGATTGATAAAATAACAAAGAGACTGGAGTATATTATTCTAAAGAAAATTCGAGACACTGGACACAGACATCAAACTGTAATGATACATACGATAACCCACTAAATTAATTTGCATACGATTTCATTTATGGTAATGTGAAATAGTCAGAAGCGATACGCTGAAAGCATTTATTTGACGTCTTCGTCCTCTCTAAGCTTGCCTTTTTAGAGACCGATCCCGGTTTTGCCACCAATAGTTTAAACTCCTCCCCAGCTATTGTTAACGGATCAATTTCCATTCATCAAATATAACAAACATTGTCATGTGCTCTTTTAAATATCACTAACATTTTGCACGTGATCTTTTGTATGAAATAGTTTAACCGTTAAACACGTGATATCCAAGTGCGATGATTGGATAAAATTGCAGACTAGTTTGAATATGATTGACATTTGTGGAAGCGTCTATCGACATGGTAAACTCCTTTTTAGAAGTCGCAGGTATGGTCAATGATCATGGCACGTTATCAGATATATACACTTTACTTACTGATCTAAACTATAGCTCTAACAACAGCATGTATTTGTCTTCGTTCATATCCAGATAAAACCAAGTTGGTACCCCATTGTCAGCAGTAAACTAATTCTTTTTTAATCCAGTTTGGTCCGGTTGTATGATAACGGTTATATTTTTAACGACAATCATTTTAATGACAAATTCAGTATTTCTCGTCATAAATTATCGTTCAATCGTTTAATAAGTTTCTATTTAGAAAGGAACACTCATCGGGGTTTATTGTACAGACGCGAGGGGCATTTTAAAAGGTATTGCATACTTCAGTGAATATGAAAACTAGTGTGACATTTTAGCATCTTGAATTTTAAGATTTTAAACGTTTCTTGTTAGACAGTATAAAACACCTTATACGTGTAATGTATTTGTTTTTCAGATGAATCGAATAAAGTAGTACTTGACGTCAAAACATTCAAATATTTTTACGTAAATGGTGGTTTATATTATAATACGTAAAATTTATCGTTTACCCACCAATTTAATCTAGCAAACAAAAGACAATATGTTCATAAACATCCATATTCAATAGCAGTAAATATGTTTGCAAACGTTTGCAGGATAATTCACAAGATAGAATATTTGCTGACATATTTAAAACTAAAGCCCAACAAAAACCCTTTACGAAGATACCGTGAACATTGCATAACTTTTGAAACGCCCCTTGCAACCTTAGCAATCTTAGACAAACGGCAATAAAAACAAAAACAATATACGTTCCAATGTTTATGAAAAAAGAGAGATGGTTCGCTCACCTGGTTCAACAAAAAAAAAGGAAATGAGAGGATGATTCTAAAAATAACATTTTAATTTGTACATGTATTCACACGCCTGAAATACTTATTTTTCTACACGGTTAGGAGACTCACGTGACCACCTTATTTGGAGGTGTTAAGAAAATGTCCGAGGTGGGTCGGTGGAGAAAAAATGTTAAAAACAGTACGTATGACTTTTCAATTTTGTTTCAATCCTGACGAATATTTCCAGTGTGACGAAACCATAATTTTGACATGATTTCCTTCTTTCGTTTGGGATGTTCTATATTATGCGAAGGAAATCGGTATCTCTATCTTACTGAATATTTTTCTAAAACTTTCTTAACTTAAATGCACCCAATGCATATTGTTCTTAAACAAAAGCTTCAACGATATTTTGATGAAATATTTAGCAACACTATACTTAAAAAGAAGGCCGTACGGCCCTAGGTCGCTCACCTGAGGAGCAAGTTTCATGTTCATTGGTTATCAAATGTGGGCTCTAGAGTGTTCACATTTGTTTATATTTAACTTGCCCTGGTGACCTAGTTTTTAATTACACATGCCCCAGTTTCTATCTCTACTGAGACATCACAAGAACAGATGTTCGGAGCATGTTTCATGCTTATGGGGCAAAAGATGAGACCTCTATAGAGTGTTCAGAAGCTTTTTCTGCAAGTTGACCTTGTGACCAAGTTTCTAACACCACATGACCCAGATACGAACTCGTTCGAGATATCATTGGAACAACTGTTCTTAGAAAAATAGGGCAATAAATGTGGTCTATAGTGTGTTCACACGGTAAATGTTGACGACAAACAAAGAACGACCCACGACGGACGAAAGGCGGAATTTAGTACAGTGTTACCCGAGAACCATTACTGTGAAATAAGTTTAAAATCCAGCATGCAGATTCTGACAAGAAGATTTTCAAAGTTATCTAGATAGTCATATAATAAAAACAAACCCGCCTCCTGGCGACCATGTTTTTAGCGAATCAAAACGATTTGAAGGAATTAGGTAGATGGTTGGCCAATGAACATTTCTATAGAATTATTTCCAAATCCAGCCAGTGGTTACGGACAAGAAGATTTTTTATGTTTTCAAAATAGCCATATAAGGAAAACTGCTGCGCCCCCTGATGGCCATGTGTTTTAACGGAGCGCAACTATTTTTAAACTCGACCGAAATACCATAAGAATAAATGTTCTAAGCAAGTTTCATGTTGATTGGGAAAAACATGTGGCCTCTAGAGTGTTAACAAGCTTTAACTTCAATTTGTCCTAGTGACCTAGTTTTTGACACCACATGACCCAGTTTCAAACACGTCCGAGATATTATTAGAACAAATATTCTTGGTATGTTTCATGAGGATTGGACAATAAATGTGGTCTACATAGTGTTTACAAGGCTAATGTTGACGACGCACGACGGACGACGAAAAAAAGGCGATTACAAAAGCTCACCATGAGTACATTGTGCTCAGGTGAGTTAAAAAATACACGTTTATTGAGTAAATCTTATAAGAAATACGTAATATTTTTTAATACAATCTGGTTGTGACCACACTTGATATATAGTTTTAATGTACATGTCAATTCTTGTCGAGCCAAACATTTATTATATCGTCAAAATGTTTTTTTTCCATGAACAATCGCATGCGCTGACTCCTTATCGAACGAAATTGATTTCAGACATACTGCGGCGGTCTCTATATATTAGGCTTTCTCTTCTGCCTTCATTCAAAATCTGCAGACTCTGTCTGCATAAGCATTTCAACATTCCAGAGGATTGTTTTATCAATTTGATTGTTCATAGAATCGTTACTTCCTAACTGTCTGTATAGAAAAATTGACATTAAAACAATATCGGTGGTGCACGTGAAGCCATCATCATGGCTGTAGGTGTTCGTTCAGTCATCGAGCTTGCTTCTGTGCTGTGAAAATGAAATTTTAGCTTCAACAGCATTAGAAAATGTATTTCGGCAACTAACGATTCTGTATTTAAGACCAGTGACTGATTGCCTTTACAACACAGTTTGCAATGAAGAAAACACGAAATGACTATACCTATACAAATACTACTAATGATAACATGAAAACTAGGGTCAACGCCTTGAACTGTTTACTGAGGGTGTATAGTGGGTTAAATGCGCAGGGAATAATGTACTTAGCCAAGAATAATTCATCATACAGACAATTTTAAATAAAACATAGCATTCAGTTATGTCTGAGTAGTAACATAAGCAAATACTGAAATCTAATTACAATCCATTTACAAATTTAATTTTACAATTTAATGACTGGTTAAACGATAACCACAACATAAGTCGTATAACTGGGTGTAAAACAGATAAAATAGTTTTCTTTTCATGACTTCTTTATCTAGCTATTTTCGATAAAAGACGTGACTTGAATATTCTATAAAGTCGGTCTCTGGTTGCATAAATACATTACATTTGGCCATTATTCTAAAGCGAAGTTAAATGGTTATGAACTATTTCATTGATATTGTTAGGGAATGCCCTTATTATTTTCGTTTTTTGCTTGGCCGGTGCTACACGGTTGTAATGATCACATATTTGTTTCCATAAAAGACACTTGCAAATCGAGTTCTGCAAAAACAACAACAGTACAATTAGTTGGAATAACACGGTATCGTACATTAAGTTGTAATAACTACATGTAAGGTCCAAACAAATTAAGCTTCAGATTTTAAACATTTAAAAGTGACTTGCACATCGTTTTGTATAGCAATGGTTAACCTTGTGTGTACAGATGGCTGGTACATTCCTTGCAAAAGCAATGACGACTGCTACGATGAGACATTCGAGTGCAATGTGGAGTCAGGATATTGCGATCAAGGTGTGTATGTCTGTAATAAATCTCAGCGAATGTACAACACAGTAGATCCTTTGCCTTGGAGAGTAATATAATTTTATCAACTTACTTTTACATAGTTTTACAATTGCTCGTAGCTGTGTTTAAAATTTTCATTTTTTTCTGTTCTGTTATATTTGCTCAAAGCGTTGTGTGTTCTTTCTTTTTACTCGAACAGTCATTTACATTTGCAGAAATACAAGTATTTCTTTTCATTTTCTCGACGTTTTATGTGTTATTTAACGATATGTATATTACCCGAGCAGTTTGTCAGTTGTTTGCATTTGCAAAAATAGCAGTCGTTCGTTTACGGGTTTATTGGCTAGAATAATCATGTAATAATTTACACATTAACAAACAACTGTGTGTTCTTTAATATTGTTCTGAACGGCTTAATATTTGTGTTTTATTTTAAAACAGTTATGTGTTCTGGTGACGACGATTGTTCTTCGGCCATGATGGTGTGCCAACCTTATGACTATGTTCTCGATGAAATGCGCGGATATTGCCGGTTTCGTAAGTCAGTTGCAGTATATTTTAAATAAAATGCTAGTGATAAACAAATCATAAATATTTCAGAATGTTGCTAATGAGGAAACGAAAACAATTTGGTTATTAACAAAAATACACTATATACCTGTAATAATGTGAATTAGAAAACAAATCACAGTTCATACATAATTTAAATATACATATTTATTTACAAAAATATTTATTTAATAATATTTACATATGTGTGTACCTTACATTCTTATGAATATTCAAATATATAATAAATATAAACCAATAATTATTTTGATGTTTTAAATAACCGTACAAAATATGTGATTCATTGATATTCAGAATACTGTTATGAGTATGGGAACATATCCTGTCCAGATATAGAGCACGCTGTTTGCTCTGACTACTACTGGCAATGTCGTTGTGATCACGGATTCCGTTGGAAGAACAACGCATGCGTATCAGGTAAATAGTGACAACATACTGTACAGTAATACGCAACTGAAACTGGCAGAACTGACAGAATTCCCATACGAAGCCACCACAAACCAAACCAGTATTCATCCTGGATCTCCACTAAAACCTTATTATTCCCGCCAAGGAGGTTATGTGTTTGTTGTCGTTAGTTTGTTTGTTATTTGTTTGTCTGTTAGTACCTATACGCGAAAGGTTATCAACACATTTCTATTCATGAACGTTTCTGTGAAGGATGGGAAATGGGGCAATGAACATATGATTAGATTTAAAAAAAGACCCAGATCATTGTCTGGATCCATGAACTTTTTTGAAGGAGTCTTTATTATTGTGAAATATGGTAAGGGTATTGTGCAGGCGGAAAACATAACGCATAACAAAAATAACACACAACATTAAACAAACCAAACCCGTCATTCCCTAACAAATAATCCACGAAGTTTACAGTACATATTAAAAGTTATATTTTTTGCAATAATTTGGAACAATCTTGTTTTCAAAATACAGGTTAATTACAGGGATTTACCGGACTCGATTTTCTGCTTCATATACCCCTAAATTGTGAGTCAGGCCCCCTCCTATTTTTAATATTGCATCCCATTGGATGCGTGATTTTTCTGATGTGTTGATACAATTCAGTGTTAAAATTAATTATTTTATAGAAGTAATTTATAAAATTATTAACATTATTTTATATTGCCTTCATTCTATCTTATTGATACAAAACATTCAAAATGTTGATACAAATGCAGACAAAACAAATGAATCCGACCCCCACTTTTATTGAGAGGACCCCTTAATATGAGCCACCTGCGTCCGAACCTCTAAAATTTAACGTTGATGTAAAACCCTGTAATTATGCAAATTAAACAAGCGCCAGATGCTAGCGGCTATTGCCGATTAATACGGTTATCCGAATAGTATCCGCATATTAGCTACGAACATCCGGATACCTATTCTGGTACCCGTCGACATCCCTAATTATAAGGATCTGGCGATTTCCAAACGTCAAGAGTAATTCGAAAATAATTTGAGCTAATGCTAGATTTGTCTATGAATTATATATAATTTAAGTGGAATATACGTAAATACATTTGCTTTTATATTGAAGTAATCGGGCTTTCATGCAGTTACGACCACGTCTGTGGTTAAAAGTACAACAGTGTGTACGGCTACGACTACGTTTGCAGACAAGGGTCGTGTGCCTGTAACCCGGATGTCTGGTACCAGGACCGAACCAGCTGTCAGTCGTGTATGTTATACTGGGCACATTACTTAAACTGTTATTTCATTTACACTCATTTCGAAGTGTTGTTACTTCCACTTTGTATACGCCCGTTTGATGGATTTTTAAATAAATAGCATGAAGTGATAAGCATGATGACGCGCGTAAGAACCAGGTTCCTAGGTCCAAGGTTAAGGTCACAATTCAAGGTCGAATGTCAAATATAGGAATTCAATCCTTTACACATTGTCCGGAGCATAACTTTATCCAGCATGGATGGATTTTGAAATCACTTGGCAGAAGTGATAAGCATGGTAAGATGGAGTGTCTCGCGCAATAACCAAGTCCCTAGATCCAAGGTCAAGGTCAAATTTCAAATATAAGCAATAAATTCTTACCACATTAGGCCAGCCCTAGGTCCAAGGTCAAGGTCACACTTTAACGTCAAAGGTCAAATATAAGAAATCATTCCTTACCACTTTGTTTGAGCATAACTTTGTCCAGCATAGATCGATTTCAAATAACTTGGCAGAAAGGATAAGCATGGTGAGACAATGTAAGAAATCAATCCTTTCTCCTTTGTCCGGAACATATCTTTGACAAGCAAGGACGGATTTTCAAATAACTTGGCAGAAGTAATAAACATGGTACCTCGGAGTGTTGCGCGCAAGAACAAGGTCTCTAGATCCAAGGTCAAGGTCACAATTTAAGGTCAAAGGTCAAATATAAGAAATCAATCCTTACCACTTTGTCCGGAGCATATCTTTGTCCAGAATGTATTGATTTTCAAATAAATTGGCAGAAGTGATAAGCATGGTAAGACGGAGTGTCGCGCGTAAGAAACAGGTCCCTAGATCCAACGTCAAGGTCAAAATTCAAGGTCAAATGTCAAATGTAGGAAATCAACACTTACCGATTTGGCCAGTGCATATCTCTGTCCAGCATAGATAGATTTAAATAACTTTGCAAAAGTGATGAGCATGATGAGACGGAGTGTCTCGCGCAATAACTAAGTCCCTAGGTCCAAGGTTAAGGTCACAATTCAAGGTCAAATGTCAAATATAAGATATTTATCCTTAACACTTTGTCAGGAGCATACCTTTGTCCAGCATACATGAATTTTAAAATAACTTGGCAGAGGTAACAAGCATGATGAGACGGAGTGTCGCGAGCAAAAAGCAGGTCTTAGGTCGAATGTCAAGGTCACAATTCAAGGTCAAATATTAAATATAAGAACTCGATTCTTACCACTTTGTCCGTAGCATATCTTTGTCCAGCTTGGATGGATTTTCAAATAACTTAGCAGAAATGATAAGCATGGAGAGACGGAGTGTCTCGTGCAAGAACCGGGTCCCTAGGTTCAAGGTCAAAATAACAATTCAAGATCAAATGTCAGCTATAAGAAATCGATCTTATCACATTGTCCGAAGCATATCTTTGTCCAGCATGCATTGATTTTCAAATAACTTGGCAAAAGACATAAGCATGGTGAGTCGGAGTATCGCGCTCAAGGACCAGGTCCCTAAGTCCAAGTTCAAGTTCACAATTCAAAGTCAAATGTCAAATATAAGAAATCGATCCTTACCATTTTGTCCGGATCATATCTTTGTCCAGCATGGTCGGATCTACAAATAACTTGGCAGAAGTGATAAGCACGGTGAGTCGGAGTGTCGGGCGCAAGAACCGGGTCCCTAGGTATAAGGTCAATGTCACAATTCAAGGTCATAGGTCAAAATTAAGGAATCAATCCTTACCACTTAGTCCGGAGCATATCTTTGTCCAGCATGGATTGATTTTCAAATAATTTGGCAGAAGTGATAAGCATGTTGAGACGGAGTGTCGCGCGCAAGAACAAGGTCCAAGGTCAAAGTCACAGTTCAACGTCAAAGTTTAAATGTAAGAATCAGTCCTTACCATTTTGTGCAGAGTATATCTTTGTGCAGCATGGATAGATTTTTAAATAACTTGGCAAAAGCCATAAACATGGTGAGTCGGAGTGTCGCGCGCAAGAGCATGGTCCTTAGGTCCAAGATCAAAGTCACAATTCAAAGTTAAATGTCAAATATAAGAAATCGATCCTTACCACTTTGTCCGGAGCATATCTTTATCCAGCATGGATGGATTTACATAAAACTTGGCAGAAGTGATAAGCACAAGCACTGGAAGACGGAGTGCCGGGCGCAAGAACCAGGTCCCTAGGTCTAAGGTCATGGTCACAATCCAAGGTCAAAGGTAAAATGTAAGAAATATATACTTAACACTTTGTCCTGAGCGTATCTTTGTCCATCAGGGATTCGCTTTGAAATAATTTGGCAGAAGTGATAAGCATCGTGAGACGGAGTTTCGCGCGCAAGAACTAAGTTCAAGGTCAAGGTCACAGTTCAAGATCAAAGTTCAAATGTCAGAAATCAGTGCTTGTGATAAGCACAAGCACTGGAAGACGGAGTGCCGGGCGCAAGAACCAGGTCCCTAGGTCTAAGGTCATGGTCACAATCCAAGGTCAAGGGTAAAATGTAAGAAATATATACTTAACACTTTGTCCTGAGCGTATCTTTGTCCATCAGGGATTCGCTTTGAAATAATTTGGCAGAAGTGATAAGCATGGTGAGACGGAGTTTCGCGCGCAAGAACTAAGTTCAAGGTCAAGGTCACAGTTCAAGATCAAAGTTCAAATGTCAGAAATCAACCCCTACCAGAGTATCGCTTTGTCCAGCATGGATGGATTTTCTCTCTTTAGTGATTGAATCTTTATCCCTAAAATGCTCCTTTAAAGGGCGAATCTTTGTGACAATGTCACACTTGTTACTCATGACAATGGTCATTTATCAGACCAAAATCACTGAAATGCCAGAACGAAAATTTCAACATGTATTTTGCCCACAAGGTAAGCAGTTATCCAGCTTATAGTGAATTTCAAAAGCAAACAAGACCACTTCGTAATTAGAAAAAACATAAATATAGGATATTTGTTGAGTTCAGTGTAAGATCGTGTGTTTTTATCATGAGAGGTCATTGAAACTATTAATTTGCAATGATCAGAAATAAAATAAGATCTTACATAAGAAACATACCATAGTTTTTTGTTTTATTTTATGCTTTTTGCCAAAATTAACTTAATATAATATATAATATGATCAAAATGTATTTGTATAACCCAGATAGAAATGGTTATGTTATCGTTAAACTCTACCCAAAGTGAAATGATCGTGTTATCATTTACTGGCATTTTCCACTCTTTCCGCATATCATGAAATAATATTGTGTATACATTTGGTTATGAAACATTATGTGCGCCTTTGGTTGATGTTTATAACTTCTGTTAAATCTTATTCATTTTTACATTGTAGATATGGGACGTATATGTAAAAGAAAATCGGATTGCGGCAAATTGGCTAACACAGCGTGCGACAATAATGTTTGCAGCTGTAAATCAAACAGAATCTCAGATACATGTTTAGCGCATTCAAATATTTTTATATCGATTTTATACAGATAACATTGGAAAGCAAATTTTTTTTTATGCAATCACATATTTAATGCATTGAAAATGTGTATTTTTTTTAAAACAACCAAACGTTTGTAAAAGGAGATGGTTTCGTTGCTGAAGTTAAGTGCAAACGAAAGAAGTATTGTTAACATATGTATCGATAATTATAAGATAGACTTCAAAAGGTGACGTATATTAAAATCTTAAATAAATTGATCAGATCAGTGATGCGGCTAACAACATAAAGAAAGACTTATTGGAAAAGAACTTATATCAAAGATATGTACATTTGTATCAGTGTATGACGCTCAATGCAACACATCAAGTGACTGTGGAGTGGGTGACGTCACTTGCGAACAGATGAAGCGGTGGAGGGACATCTTGGCAAATGCCGCTGTCCAAAGGGATATGCATTGGACTCAGCAACCACGTTCACTTGCACAAAGGGTATTAATATAATTTTTTTTGAGACCATGTTAGTCCAAGCATGCAATTTAAGTAGGTTACAAAGTATCGTGTGGTAATACATTGTCCTAAACCAATGGAGCTGATATTTAGTGTTTAGAATTACACTGTAAGATGGAACTGTTCTGAACATCGTACTGTTCGTGCTACAAAACAATTTTAGGCACTGTGTACGGATGTTCTCCTAAACCGTGCATAGCTCGAATGTATACACACATGGGTATTTTAATAGCCTTCGTTATTTATCAAGTATAATAATATTCAGTTTTAAATCAAGACTTAAGATTTAAAAGTGCTGTCCATTTTCTAATATAGTCCTTACAATGGTACCAATTTTTTATTCAACACAATTGATATTTACACTGTTAACTTTCACATTATTTTTTTCAGTTCTTGGATCGTACTGTTCCGACATTTATTACTGCGGTAACTCAAGCCATGAGACATACGTCGAAGACTACTTGCAGAACAGTTACTATGATCGAAACCGCGACATTATACATTTGCCGTATTAGTGCAACGTTGAAAATATTTGCCACTGTGCACCAGGCTTCAAAATGAACGACGCAAACGAATGTCTGCCAAGTATGTATGTTTATGTCATTTAAATGATATACACGCACTGATCTATAAATATAATACTAGTCGTATTTTTATGAAACCTTTATCTGGCGTTGCTTAGATCCACCTGTTTGGTCAGTGTATATACTGCGACCGATTAGATACAATTAAAACAGTTATCAGATGTTAAAAAATACACTACAATACATTATTAAATGACCGGAGGCACATCCCGGTCGGATTTCAAACTTATACCGTTAAACGTTAACCCTTTTCAGTTTATGGATCCGCATGTGATTCTGACGACGACTGTTGGGCTGACACGGTGTCAAATACACACGCTTATAAGTGCGACGACAACAACACGTGCTCCTGCAATGAGAGTTATTATCCGGATGGAATTACGGACCAGTGGCACGAAAATTATTATTATTACTGGTATCACGGATCATACGAACACAACCTTTCCACAGCGATGATTTGCAAACCACGTAAGTCACTTTAATATTACACGTGTGTAACATGTATAAACAAAGTATACAATATAATATTATTGTGCTAAAATGCACCACACACGCCAAACCCCCCCCCCCCCCCACCCCACCCCCAAGTAAAATAAAACAATTTAATAATAATTTAATGATAATGTTATCTGTATTAAAACTGGCAATGTAAAAACCGGAAAAAAACATTGTGGCCTATTTACGGACAATGTGTAACTAAACACTTGATGTCACAAAATTATGTGATAAATATTGGCAGATAAAACGTAACGCTTATATTTTACAAGTTTTAAAAGAGATGATCGCAGTGTTGTAACTTAAATGACTTCTTTAACTAAAAAAGAATCATGTCATAGACAACATTGACCAAAACGTGAACTTGCGTGATGTGGAAATAACGTTTAATATAAATAGTTATGTTTTAGTGATAGGTATGCGATGCTCATACGGTACAGTCGCCAATACCCAGTGTGTGAATGATACTGGGCATATATACACGCAACCATATAGCTACCACGATGACAACCTGATGCAAAATCAAATAACTGAGTGTACAAAGGTGGTTGAAAATCACAGCGTTTGCACAAATGGTACGACTTACATGTCTTATTACTTGGACTTGTGTAAAAGCAACATGTTAACATATAATGTGCATGAACTAAAATCAGCTTATTTGGTATCTTTAAAGAACAAGTTATTTCGTTGTCTCACTTAAGTTCTAGGCCATGACTGCTCGACAAGGGACGACATTTGTGGACTGGTACCTAATGCCAAATGTGATGTACATAACCAATGTGCATGCACGATGGGCTTTTCTGAACACACGGACGGACAAAGACTTTTGCGAACCAGGTACCGATTGACCGAAAACATAAATATGTTACCCGGATGCAGATTTGTTATGGTCGCTTTTCGTTGAGTTAGACCTCGATCTGACGTCTTTCAAATGTTTGAACTTTTCAAAGATACTTGCGCTCCACTCTAAAATTGATAAGACGTATATGGTACTAACCTGTACATGTATATTATACATGTACTTTAATAGCTAAGGAGAACGTAAAAATTTCACATTTTATTATGAAGTAATATAACATTTTTCTTCAGTAATTGGTATGAACTGCACAAGCGACGAAGATTGTTCTTCAAGACTTTCAAATACCCGATGCGAATCAACAGGCTGTTCGTGCGCTAATGGGTATCATGAAATCTATAATGTGTGTGTAACACCAGGTGTGTATTGATTAGACTCAGATATACGGTGCCTGATCTTCTTGTCATAACTGCAATAAAACGGTTTGTGTTCACGAGGTAACCTTGAATAAACATGCATTATGTATCAATGTGTTATAGCGGAAAGTTTAGACTTGTGCATCCAGACAATACCCCCAATTCCTGACAAATACCGCCGGTCCCCGTCCTACAAACTTGCCTCAAGGGAAGTTCCTATTCGAGATGATTTGCTAACCGATGGTTGTTATGACCTCGGCAAACACATGTTCACTGTCGCTGGTGTTGACGATGAGTCAGGTCCTGGAACTTGCGGGACAAAGTATCCGATTATCTTAAAAGGTAAGGCATATGGCCTTATTTATTTCATTTAAACGATTTGTTTAGAAAATGTACAAATAGTGTTAACAAGATGATATATAATATTAGTTTAAACATTCAGATATATTTTTAAGTGCGTTAGTCAGCAACAGATTTGTTTCTTTTTCCTTGTGTACTATTGGAAAAGTGATTGACAAAATGCCAATATGGTTTATATTAGATACCATCACTGCAATAGAGCAAGGGGATCTTCAGACTGGAGAAGAGATTACACAAATTGTAAGAGTCGGCGGTATTGATGAGTTTGGATTGACTACAGAGTTGAACGTTACCATTAAGATGTGTTTTGGAAACTACTACGCTTTGATTAAGCCATCGCCTATACCATTCTCGGGTTATTGTTTAGGTAAACAGCACTACAATTATAACAAAACGACTAAATGTATCTTCCTACGATTTATTAGTGTAACCGTATGCTATTTTCGTTTCAAAATGATGTGGGCATTATAATAAACGTGCCTAATATGCTTACTTTTGTACATAATTTAGGTACCGGTGTGTCTTCCAATGTTGGTGGATTTTCGTCTGACCAGTGGTCAGATATTTCCCAACGTTTGGCATTTACTATTCAATATGGTGACGTTAGTGGTTCAGATATGCACGTGCCTTATTCATACTTCCAATGTCTCATCTTCGGACGTTACGTAAATTACTATCCACCCGATTGCGAACATTGCTACACTAGGGATTTCTTTCGATACTATATCAACGATGGGTTTTACTACACAGTAAACTGGTAGGTAAACGTCGAAAATGTATAACAATACTTGAATTTTACATGTTTAATGTCTTAATTCATTGGACAGGTATGATATAGGTATTATTTTAATTAACCTGATAAATGTATTTTGTTATTGTATAACTGACATAACAATAAGGCTAACATCTCATCAAGCAAATGATACAAAAGGGATACTCTGCTAAATGCAGCACCTTAAGAAAATATGTATTTCATAATTATTTTATCCAAGCCTATATCTGCAGGTACTTGGACAGAGTCCACTGTAAATCATCAGGACCGTATCAACGGAACAAGCTTAATTCCACTGATTTAACAGAAATGGAGATTCGACAAAAATGTGGACAGAACACTGCTGGATTTACTGTAAACAGAAATTTCACATTTTCATTGAAATAATATGAAATCTAGGCCGTCTTCAAAGAGGCGGGGTTATATTGCTTTTTGTTGGTCCGTATGTCCGTCGGTCCGTCGGTATGTCGGTAGACCAAGCTTTGTCCGGGCAATAATTACAGCACCCTTTATCATAGAAATTTAAAACTTGGTAGGTAGCTTAGTTATCACTAATAGAGGATCCCTATTGATCCTGGGGTCGTTGGGTCTAATGCAAAGGTAAAAACGACCAAAATATTAAAAACAAAAACCAATAATTGTAAAGGCTTGTCCGGTCAAAAACTTCACAACCCTTGGTTCTAGGTTCTTAAAAAGAAACTGTGTAAATAGGTTGGTCGTGACACGTAGACTATGCCTATTGATGTTGGTCATTGGATCAAACCGACCAAAAGATAATTTCAAAAAACACACAATAATTGTAATACCTTGTCCGGGAAATAACTTAGGGCTATGTTATTTAAACTTGGTAGGTATATTCACTATTGGGTCGTTGGGTCACACTGACCAAAAGATGTAAAACCTTTTCCGAGCAATAACTTCAGAACCCTAATGCCTAAGTTCTTCGAACTTTGTAGGTAGGCTGGTAATGACTAGTAAGGCCTACTGTTAATATATGACGACAGCTGATTAACAAACAGCGCTTGGTTTGATTTATAATGAAATCTTAATGTACAAACATTTTTCAAAAATAGAGTTGATAGCAGTTTCATAATTGGAAATTGACTTTGTGTTCTTGTTTCAGGTTGAGTGTAGTTTCGAGAGGTCAGAATCCCTATTTGGTCCAAGGTCAACGCCAATATTCAGTAGTACACACTTTGTTGGATTTAGTTATGTACGTTAGTTTAGTTTAAACCTATTTATTTAAGCTCGATTGTGTCAAAAGGCCAATCTAATTGAGACACATTGAAGTCCGTTTACTTGGTAGAATCAGAACTTGATGCTTTTTGAGAAAGATCATTTGAACGCTCCCCGAGTAGGGATCGAACACACGACATCCCGGTCGCAAGGCGGACAACATATCACTTACACCGCTGCGACCTTTGTATGTACATTTACGGTTAATGTAAATTGTAAAACACGGTCACTCGTTTGAACAGCCAACTTTACAAAAAGGCAAATACCTTCATATAATTATTGCAGCCAGAAGTGTCTTCTGTATTTATTCAACGTAATGAAAAAATTAACGTCAGCAGTACACATTTCGCTACTGCTTATGCAGCTGGGGTGTCATATATTTTGTTCATTTATATTTGAACTTTTAATCGAATTTCGCGTGATATGACTTATTCGTGAAGTTTATTGTTTATTTTAATATTTAAATAGTGTTTAAACAATAAAAGTGTATAGTGTTGATTCAATCTCAAAAGTAAAAATAACTTTTACAACTTATTATTTGTTTTCTTAAGTGGCACGCATACACAACGTTTGCCGGAGATATATACATGTATGCAGAGTTCGAGTCGCCAATTGGTTGTAAAACAACGGTCGGAGACACCTTTTACACTTGCGACATCGAATGGAAACTAATTGACGAAGGCAAATGCCCCAGTACAGTGCGACCTGATGATCAATCGTTATGTGGCTTCACAATCCAAGGACTGACTGCAGAAAGTTATAAATACTATGGGTGGTGGTATAACACAATGGACATTGTAATAAGAATAAATGCTACTGACATTTTTTATGACGTGTATACAGTGAAGTTTGGGCCTGCGCGTTCTGGGCATGATCTCTGGAATGGATACAGACTTCCAGACATGCAGGTACAGCTAGCAACAAACCATTCTGTACTCTGTAGTTAACAGATTTAGAACAGAAGTTCATTATTGTGGTAACATGCACTTTATAGTGATCATCGACTTTTACATGACCTGGGTTAATCTGTTTTTTTGTTTTCTAAAATTTTGATAGCAATATATAAAACCAACGAAAATGCAGTTTTGTTTTCGATGTAGTCATTTTGGTATTTGTGCATATTTTACCTATATACATGTACGAGTATAGTTTTACATGTGCTATACAACCATGTTTTTATACAAAAATACGAATTTACAATAAAAGGTTACAGGTCCTTTAATAAAACATATGAAACATCAGCCAGACAACATGCACAGTCAAACCTTGACAGTATATTATAAAATGTATCACATATTTATGAAATGTAGATCAATGTAGATAATTTTACGGTGCACAATTCATCAGTGCACGTTGGATGGGACAAAGTCGACCAAATAACTGTCATGAGCAAAACGGTGGCTGTCTCAAACAGGTAAAATTAAATTGTTCTTGACGAGCGGAATTCTTATGCATGTATACGTATATCGTGTATAAAAAAACAATCAAACGATGTAAACAAATGACTATTCATACTTTAAAACACAAAATCTACGTGAAAATTATTAAAGGTTACTGACTATATTTTCACAGTTAATAAAAAGACAATTACTGGTGACCTTCATATGTATTAACAAATGCGGCACTGTATTCGAGTTCTGTAAAATAATATACATTTTTTCAATAATTTCACGAAAATTCGTTGCGCAAAGGAAGCGTACTTGCTATGATAAAATACTTTTTGATCGATGTTCTTGATTTGGTCAGCTTTAATCAGACAGAAGCCTTGCAGTTAAATGAAGTAGGGGAATCCTGATGTTAAGGAGCAACACATTTCCAGTTGAGGTAACGAAACAAATTATCGCTAACTTTTGTTTCTTGTATTTACATTTTGTGATACAATACAAAACAACACCGAAACCTTAACAACCCCCAATAATGATTTTAATCCAGATGTTCTGATAAAATAATTTTGGAAATAATGAACACTGATGAATGACTGTTATGATCACAGAGGAACGTTTCCAAAGTGCCAGAAATGTTGAGGCACCGTATTCTATTTTCAATATAAACGTTGCTTCAACCTAAATGATTTAACCAATCAGAATACGACACAAAGCACACGGGAGATCACCAAATTCCAACCTGACAGCATTTATGACCTCTAGCTCGAACCTCTTCATAAGCAGTGTAATGTGCCCAAATAATGACAACGATTATTTGGTAATGTTTCGCTCTAGATGGGTTTGCTTGATTGTATGTACCGCGGTACATGAACGGCGATATGATCGACTAATATTATTTTCAGATAGGCGTGACCATTTAAATTGTAGTTATAAATGTATTTAAATATATATGTATACATATTGTATTGTATATCTTGTCATGTTTATCATTCCATCTCTTGAATGTTTGTTTAAATATCCAGATCAAGATGGCGTCGTGTACAAAGACATCAACACGCTCAAGTCTTTGCGCTGTAACGTCTCGCAATGGCAACGACATCTACACGGTCGGCATATGTGACTCAATTAAGATAGAAGGGTTCCTAATGGTAGACCCAGATGGGGACGCTCTGCACACCTACCAGAAGAAATCATATTGGGTAATGTACAGTTAAAACATATACATTTACACGCATTTAAATGGCTGTAATACAGTACGGGACACAGTACGTATATTATCAGTTTGTCGTTTTCAGCGTATGAAATATTTGGTAAATGTTACAGATCTACCGTGGTTGTGTAATATTTCAGTGGTGGGATTCAGGCAACAAAATATATAGTGTTCGACTTTTAAACGGCATTCAAATAAGGGTGAGCATGGACTTCCAAACGAATACGCTCGACATGCATTTAACTGACAGAAGTGAGGAGTTTGTCACCATGGATGGGCTTGCTGCGTTTCAACAAATGCAATATCGACTGAGCAAAGGTTCATTTATGATGAACAGTGATGGATTTCAGAACAGCTGGAGGTAAAAACCAAAACTTTAAGAAATTGTATTATTATAAAGTTAAACAATAAATCAAACAATAAAAATAAATGGCAAATACGAATAAACGTTTTAATATAAAACTGAAAGATATGAAAAAATGTGGTATTCTTTTCATTGCGTTTAAAAAATAATGGCATTGCAGTTTGTAGTTATCTACTTATATTTACCCGACAGTGTATCTCGGGAAGAAAGCCTTCATAACCCAAAACAACATGTCGACTACGCATATACAGAGAAGTTCTATCAATGTGACTGTCCATCGTCGGATGAAGTAACACATTTTACACCAATCGCCGACGAAAGTTACAACAGTTCTAATGTAAAGACAATGCACAAGGAACTTAGTAGAACCATACGATGTTCGAAGTCAATACCATGTACTCAGGACCACTCAGGTCTGACATGGCACGGGTCGAAACTACCTCCGTTTGTACAAGTTGAGTGGTTGTACACATCTTTCGAGGACAATGGTATCAAATGTGAATTTTCCCCGCTGCAAAACAAACAGCACGAGGTGAAATGGTAAGCATTGATGAAAAAGTGCTCGTAGCATTAATTTACATGTATGATAGTAAAATTTATATTCCTAAATAGTTTATGTAACGCATGAATACAATTAGGCATAATAGGGCATACTGCAACTATTCATGTAAATATGCTGCATTTTAAAGGCATGCGGGTAAGGAAAACATCACAATGCAACACGACTTCACATCCACGATTGGAATGCACGTTCTGAACTTGAAAAAAGCGTTTACTCATTCTGGACAAGAATGTCATCTAGATCAAGAGGTACGTATACGGCTAAATGTATTACCATAACTTGTGTATTTCTCAAATGTTGTGTATTTTTATGTAGTTAATGTCATACGTTACTTGCAACTTCAATATGTCTGTGCACATTCTCTGAAAAACGAACACAGTAAAATCGTCAACAAAATGCATTTAGTTTGGGTCTTTACGCGATTGTCATTTGAAAAAGAATAAAAATAAACCAGAAATGGTTATTTTAATACTAATTAACCTTTTCGTTTTGTAAACAGATACAATGTTCAGTAACCGTGTATGAACCCGGCGAGACGACTTCAACTAATCCACCTCTGTACAGTAGCGCTTTTAACATTGCAGAAATCCCTTTGGTAAGGATTATTAACAATCACGATATTTGTTTAAGCTTGTAATGAAAATCACCTCTGATAAATGAATGCTTTATGGGCAAAGTGACATCGTAAAGCTATAGCCATGTTATTAATGAACACTTTAAAAATATGCGTGTAATTGCCATATTTGTAATTTTAATGAATATTGAAGGCTTTGTTAAACAAATGTTTGGATACACATAACATTATGACAATTAATATCGAAGTAGTTTTTCAGTCGTTATTTTCCGACATGTGCGTTATAGAAGGAAAATGTTACAACACCAATGATACCAACAACGTGGATAGCAAACTTATCTGCTACCCTAGTATTAATCCGTTTGAGTGGACAAAGGATTTGTCTTATATAAGAGGTACAAACAATATGCCGTTTTTATTGGTTTATTGCTTATAAAATATTGCAAGACCAGAGGCTACATTCTTTAAATAGTCATATTTAATGGTTTTACACAAATGTTAAATCTGAAAGCAGAATACAATTGATTATAGCGTTTCTCAAAAAAACTGTTTTTATTTTTTTTCAGAAATCGGCGATGGCTGTATACCAGGGGGAAACCACTGTGCCAGTATTAACGGGAGTGCCTATTGTGACATACAAACGTCTGAATGTTAACGGCATATGTGCTGCAAAAGGTACGTTGAATATAATTTTGAAATGTTTTAGCAAGTGAACATTATATCTAAAATTTCTATTGTTCAAATTAATATTTATTCTGTGCATACAATTCTTATTCGCTAAACGTATTGTATTTTCAAATTATGTTATATAATATATGCAAACATGCGTGTTTTCCAAAATACAGGTTTGCATTATAACATAAATTCATTATATAACACAAACGTCTAAATGTCATAAATGTTTATCTATACATACCGTCAAACACTTTTTTTCTGGTTTAGTGTTTTGACCTAAATAACGATTGTCATTAAATGTTCGTTTTGCTAAACATTACAGATTGTTCAATGGACTCTTCCATTTGTAAACCGATCTTAAATGCGGAGTGCACAGGCGGGCATTGTTCCTGTGTAATAACGTCTTAACTAAGTTTTCAACACGGAACATGTAGACCAAAAGGTACGCCGGGACTTTATATACAAGCAACAATTAAATAACACAACTATTGATTCATTGTTGTATCAGAATTAAACAAGCAAACCAATCAGTCGTGAACATAATTAACGTTTTACACATTTAATGATCGAACAAAACAGTTATATGTAGTAATGTTTCAGATGGGTAGGGTTCAATTATTAAAACTGAAATAAATGATAAAATATATATACATTCGTTAAATCTTTCAGTTCTTGGAAGCACATGGGCTTCGACCGCGTAATGCGCGCACATAAGCCACTCCTCTTGTCTTGAGTCATTGTCATCCAGGACTACTGTATGCAGCTGCAACATTGGTTATAAGCCGTCGGAGTCTGCCAGGTGCATTCTAAAGGAAGGTGTGTGTAACAAAATACCATTAATTTTTTTCATTTAACTCGTCGGATATTTTGTTTTCATTATTAACTGCCAATTGCGAAAAGTACAAAAGCAGTAGTAGTATTATTGTTATTTTATAAATTTAATACGACGTACAGTATATTTATGTCTGTGACAGCTATATACAAGTTCAATAGTTTTACAGTTAGCAACCAACGGTTATAAACGTGAAATTAACCGGATGTTGTTTAATACTAGATTAAGGAATAAGTATGGCATATATAGCATACAATTTGTCAGCCATCAGTCAGTTATCATACCCAGTGGCATGCTGAAATGTTTTCTTTGCAGCCTCCCAGACGTTTAGTTACTTCACAGAAGCCAGTGGGGTAAATGAAAGACTATCGACATGCACATATGAGTTTTATGCTGGGGTTCTGTATTCAGTATCGGGTAAATAAATTGTTCACTAATTTCAATTACAAGTATTTAAACAAGGCTTTGTACTTTCCTGCAACCAACTAAAATACACTGTTAAACTGCTAAAATAACTAAAAATGGTAATAGTGTCGTATTTTATTTTTAAAATATATATATATAGTTATTTATAGTCCGATTTACATTTCTTAAATTTATATAGAATTGTTAATAAGTTTATTTTGCTTAGTAAAAAAGAAAACGTTCATGATATGTATATTTGTTGACGAATATGGTGGTACAATTAGGATCATCGACGGTGTGGTCGTTTATACAAACACCATGAAATCGTTGGAAGAGACTGGATTTAATACAGTACCAATTGAAGATCTGTACCAGGAATATCTTAACACAAATCCTGTCAACCACTGCGTAGTAGACAAACCGGTAATACCGTGTTGTTAAATATTATTTATCTGTAAATATGGGTCAAAATCGTTTGGATAACAGCATATATGTGTGTTCTTTAATATGAAATCTCACTATAAATTTATATTTTGTTTCAGTGGAAATGCTCCATATCAACATTTTACACCATTGGATCAGAAGCAATTCCAACTATTTATAGTAAAGAATTCAAAATTGTGGATGTATGTATTGAGTTATTAAATAATGTATGCAAATACGCAACATCACTGACATATTTAATGAAGTATATAGTTGTGATTTTTCAGCTTTACCTTTGTTACAAAGCACAATATTATACTAGGAATAAATTATGTATAGAGATATGCTAATTTAATATATGTACGATATTATGACAAGGAACACGTATAATTTGTTTTTTCGTGAGTTTTATTCACAATGTCAACTTGTTTTGGTTAATAAAATGTTTCTGACAATTTGTTGGAAAAGTATCAAATAAATGAATGAGTAACTCTTACAGTTAAATTTACGTGTATCAACTATCTAAAAGTATGTGAGGTTTGAATAGGAAACCCGGGCTTAATGTATGTGCGTCAAGTGTCGTCCCGGATTAGCCGGTGCATTCCGCCCAGGCTAATTCGGGGCGACACTTTCCGCCTACAATGGATTTATGTTTAGAAGACACTTTCTTGAAGCAGAAAATACCATAAAAGCGGAAAGCGTCGTCCTGGATTAGCCTGTGTGGAATGCACAGGCTAATCCGGGACTACCCTTTACGCACATGCAATAAGCCTGGAGATTGTGATTTAAATGGCGTGTAGTTAGGCGCTGCAACTGTCTACATCCCTAGAGGTGCGGAAAGCATATTGGATTTCAAAGTCAACCTGCCGCTGTGGTGTGATGCAAATGAAGATTGCTATTTGGAATTTGTGCTGTTTGATGAATCTGATCAGTATAACTGCAATGATTCGA
Organism: Congeria kusceri; assembly: GCA_027627225.1. Lineage (NCBI taxonomy): Eukaryota > Metazoa > Mollusca > Bivalvia > Myida > Dreissenidae > Congeria > Congeria kusceri. The sequence goes on along the minus strand of CM051028.1, from coordinate 13,232,493 downwards.
CAGTAGCTGTGAAGGTTTGACACTTTCCATTGTTGATGTATGATATTAAATTCAGACAATGACGTTCCCAATTACATGTTGTGTTGAACGGGGTGAATGTTTATGCATCACGACATTATACTCTTCTTTCAAAAAGGACACATTTAATGCCTGTTTAATTTATTAAATATATCGAATTAACTGATTTTAGCTCGAACGATCAAACTTGAAATGTATATTATGTTATACTATGAGATGTATATTCTGATACGTCACTGCAATTATATCACTTGTAAAATTGTAATATATCACTTGTTAAATAAAACGAAATGACGCATGTATGATACGCGGGCATTGGAGTTCAAAAGCAACATATACAAAAAATATCATTTAATGATAGTTTATATTTCGGTAAAATATTGGTTGGGCAGTAATTAATTATTATAAATTGCATTTTACGTCAGAGCAAGGAAACTTGTGAAGCCATAATTCGAGGGGAGAGGAAAGGGCGTACAAATACATCGTTTCAAACCCAGCACAAAGTTAGCATGCGTTTGACTACCATGAACAACAAGAAGTACACTCTTCGAGATACTTTTAATATCACCATGGAAATTGAGGCATCAGGAAAGGTGGACTCGTTCTGGAAGAAATGCAAACTGGACACCACCATGCAGGCAAGTGCAGCAGAGAATTACTGACAGTGTGTGTATGGCATAATACAAAAAGCGTAATCAATATGGTGAATAATATTTTGATAGATAACGGTACGGATTCGATTAGCAGATTGTTGTACGTGACTAGGACCACTTCTGGAAGAACACATTGTGCTATGTAACAAACGACCCAAGACTTCAAACATTTGACGGACAGTAAGTTTTACTGGTTACAGAAACGTATACTATACTGAAAGGACTTATTGAGCGGGATAGCTTTAAAATAACAAAGATAACGACACGAAAATTTGGGGAAAAAACATGCACATGTTTGTAATAAAATGAATAATTATTTGACATCATATACATCTGCCTTTTCAGATATTACAGTATGCAACTAGAAGGAAAATTCATTATGTATAAACATAAACAGTATCCAGTTGAGGTATAACTTTCTACAAACTTTTAAGCCAATTCTAATGTGTACAGATGGAAATTCCATTTATATTGTTAGGTATCATAATAATAAACTAATTTAATTTATATAGTACTACAGCAATAAATGCTATTCGAAGCGACTGGCAGACAATTAATGAGCAATAATAATATGCTGTCCCATTGAAATGTTTTGTATGCAGGTGCAAATAGAAACCGAAATTTGCAACGGAGGTTGGGCTTCATGTACCTGCGGTGTTGCCATACGAGCTGGCAGAGACCTGTTTGTTGTGAATCATTGCCAAGACCACATAGTTGAAGCCGTGAACACTAGTGATGGAGTACTAAATGGAGTCCTTTATTCAAGCTACAGTCAAACAGTGCGACATTCAATGTTTGATTTTTTTTAAATGTCCATATAGCAGTAAAATGGTTTAGCAAACATCCAATTAAAAACAATATAAAAATAATTTCATTACTACCATCATATTCTTTGAAAACGTTTTAGTAAAACGATGTTTGTTTCAGTAAAATCATTTTATGTGTTTTATCCAAGGGCTTATTAACAAATTAATTTAGATAGTTTTCTTTTTGTAATAATTATAATACATGAAATCATGCAACCAAATAGAATAATTATAATCTTGATTTTCATTAATGCCGATAACTACTGTATTTGAATACGGAATTAAAGAGCGCAAATTGAAATTCAGTTGCAAACAACATAATAAAAATTATATTTATTATTAATATTATAATATAGTTTCACCTACCGTATGGAACTTCTATCGAGCTGTACTACTTTGTGACACAATGGTGGTCACCAATGAACATTTACATGTACCCGTCTCCTGCTGATATGAACAATGTCGAAGGACTGTGCGGACACTTTAACGGCAACTGGCGGGATGATTTCCGCCATCGGGACGGCTCAATGACATTGTCTCACAACTACTATTGGTTATGGTGGTGGTGGAATGGAGACCCAGACAATTTTTCAATGTCTTGGAAGTAAGAAAATCATTCGGTATTAAAGCCTGTTTACCAATGGGCATAAAAAATGCCATAAAAATAAAACTATTATTTATTATTTCTTTGTACTACTTAAACAATTGAATACAGCATTGTTACTTGCTGTGCATAGCATTCATAAATACTTGATAGATTTAACCACGTTTTCTTAATCCGACAGAAAACGTTAACCATGCATTGTGCTATGTTGAGATTCGAACTCCGTGTCTTCGATTATTAACCATATCAACAAATAGTGCTGTTTGAGGAAATGTAAACTGCCGATAAAATGTTTTACAGTAAGGGATGGAATAGTATGTTTCGTTAAAGTACTGCCATTATGAATAAAGCAGTACTTGTATTACTTTCAAGATATTATAAATCGAACGCGGAATCAGCGCCTTTACATCAATGAGTACCGACACTATCAGTAATGATGTTCTAACGTTACGTAGTTCGTTTGGTGCTGATGTTGTATTGCAATCGACTACTTAGTAAAATTGGGTAGCTAATGTAAAATATAATATCTAAATATGTGCCATATAATCCAATTAAAATAGAAATAAAATTATTGATTTTCTGTAGAGTGTCGGACGAAGAGTCTCTATTGAATCCTGAAAGCTAACCTCTCAAGCTGGAATGACGACGAGCAATTTTGCATTTGTCCGAAGGACAACGATGGAAATAGGGAACAAACTTTTCACCGAAATGAAGCCGAGTGGTGCTCCAAGTTCGAAGACAAGCCAGGAACCAACCTTGGAACATTGACAAAAGACAGGACTAAAGCGATCTATTAGATTTCTAGACAGCCATGATACAGTGGAAGGACTTGACAATTTGAAGAAAATACGAACATTCAAACTCAGTATTGTCCGCCAAAAGGTATAGCAATAATTACAATTAAAAACACATATCCGGAAAGATATTGCATATGTAGGTTGTTTATACCTAGACACCCAAATTGGAGCAATGCAATATTTTTCTACTCTCAAAACATATTTCTTTTATCTTAGACTCTTGATCTAAGTGAATAGTTGTAACTTTCGTTCGTCCTTTTGTATGCTCGTGTAGAATTTTGTTATCTTCTTGATACATACTAATTGTGCAACTATTGCAAGTCAAGCGGTTAGCATCATAGCCCTTGCATAATCATTTCATAATACAAACGGTTTCAGCGACAAGTGTCAGCAAGTAATGACGAGTATGAGAAGGCAGTATAGGCATGTCAGACATATCTTAGAGAACACTGCAACAGCGATGAAGCTGCTATGGCGTCCACTATCGCTGGAAATTCATCAAATGACTGTGCCCAAGACAAGATGGTATTACATACGAGTGTCGATTGGAAATGCAGAATATAATGAGAATCCCAGTCGATGTAGAATGACGCAACGAAACCCAAACAATATAACTTTTTTTCTGATAAAGATTTGTTTACTATTTAATGCTTTGTTTATACAATAATGAAAAAGACTTAAACTGAAAGGTAGCAATAGTGGCTGCCTATGGGATGTTTTAAAATTAAAGGGTAAATTGCACATTCTGGTAAGTAATTTTACCTTTTGCTAGGTGAATGGAAATTCAAACTCATCTGCCGCCACAGAATCCGCATGTGTCAGCACGAAGTCGGTAGCCAAACAAATTGTGGAGACAGATGTAGAATTACAGGTACTTGTATGGATTGTATCAATCTGCAAATTCAAGCTTCATCAAAAGTACACTTGTACTTAATTGTATTTGATACAAGTTACATGCCAGCAATACAATCGTGTATAAAACGCGGAAAACATACACGCACATATAAATAACATCTGTATTAAAATGACGTCAAATATAATCAATGTTTAAAAGTACATTAGCAAATGTGAACTCATAATATTGTTTTCATAAAAGTCAAATAAGCATTCCATTAATGGTAAGACAGCTTCTATAGGACTAGAAATGCGCGATTAATTTATGCCATCATTATATTTTTGTCGAAAAAATAGTTTACATTGTGTATTTCAAAGAAAAACCTAACAGCCCAACTGCCAGTATAATACAATTATATTGATCTTACATGAATGTGTATTAATGGGTAAATGGGTAAATGCCTAAATGGTGAAAATTATTTATTATATTCCCCACAGGCAGCAAATCCCACTATCGCACAGACCTTCAAAAACTCTTGTGTTGACAATTGTTATGGCAACGGCCTCTGTACTGGCAACGGTTAAGTGAATACTGTTACTTACTCGTATTAAATATTTCATTTAGTATCTACTGGTCAGCTTTATTAGTCACTGTGTGCATCATGTCCTAGCTGGCATTCTATATATAAAAGAATTAGTAGTACATTGTGATATTATTTTTTTTATTGATTGTACGCGATATACAAATGTTGATAGTTGTCAGCAACATGTTTTTGGTTAATGGGTGTTCCATACAAAGAACTCATAACTTAAAAAAAACACAACAACAACAGATATTTAACGTAAAATCATCTTCGTACTTGGCATTCGGGTACGAAACACTATTATATAATGCATGTGTAAACACCTTCAGGAGAGTGTGAATGTTTCGCGGGGTTTGATCCACTGAGCAACTGTAAAGTGAATGTTTCTGAACCCCCGGACATTGTAAGCACCACCGGTGGAGGCATCTGCAATCCGACCGTGAAGGCGTGTGAGACCTTGCGATATACGACCAGAGATGGCTGCAGCAAAAACAGCGTATGCACGGTTATTGCAAAAGAAGTAATACTGCATATGGGTTTCTTTGGTTGCAATGTTATACAAATATAGCTTCAAAATACACATTAAGTAGTATATTTCATAACTTCGTTTTTGGTGATGTGCAGTTGCATCGTGTGTGCATTTTTATAAAATATACGATAGGACTGACAATAACAGAATAACAAGAAAATCCATATTTACAAAATAGCATATACCTACGCATAGCATGTTTCGTTCATAACGCATTCAATAAAATATGTTCGTTAATTTTAGGTATGATCTAAGGGTAACCCAAAGACAAATCATGCAAATCATTACACTTTCAGTTTTACGGCAGCGGCAAGATAGTAACACGTGACACCGTATATATACCCGCAGTTTGCAACAAGGTTGGGATGCGCACTGCCCTATTTCATTTGTTAATCGCCAAAAACGGTCCGTCGATCCTTTGGTAGTTGCAGAGGCAAAACCCATTTGGTTTAGTAACAAAACATTGCTATACAGCATGTTTTGGAAAGTTTACAAAGAAAGTGTTCTATGTACAATGTGTTTAAAGTGACACTTCCCTTTAAAATCAAAGTAAATATAAATTAAATAAACAAAAATGATATACAAATAAAGTTATTATAATTGACAATATAAAGTCATGAGTATAAATATAAAAAACAACATACAGTAAAGCATATATATTCATTATATGCAAAATGTAATCAAATTAAAAAAAAAATTGGACCACATAACTGATCACAAAAACCCGACATTTCAAGTCCAAACAGGTTTAAAAAATGTATTACCATGTGTTATTACATCTTTTAATGAGAATATTTGTGAATATTGTATATATGTATAAATGAGGAAAAATACTGAAAATGGTGTGAATATTTGTAGTATGATACAGCGATTAGCAATAATAGCCTCAGCTTTAGCAGAAGTACCAAAGTGGCTGTTCTGGATACCACGTGCTTATCTTTTGACTCTGAACAAGGATTCATTCATCTGAAAGTAAGTATGAATAATTTGTATGTATGCTGAAGTTATAAAAAAAAACTTTCAAACAATGTGGACGTTGTAGAATATATGTGAAAATTATACTTTTGTCCCTATTAGGTTACTAAATCTCCTGCGATTGGTATAAGGCAAAATACATAAGTTTAACAAGTATTAAATATATTGTCCAACTATGCTAATATTTCGATTTCCTTACATATATACGAACGTATAACACAATGTGATGCAGATATATGCGTAATATATCATCAATTTTACTTTCAGTCAGAGTTTGCCTTATTGCTGGAAAATGTGTCGCCTCCGGTGAAAAGGATCCGGACAACCATTGCAGTTATTGTCGCCCAGAGAAGGACAAGTATGACTGGCAGAAAGACGGTAAGCTCCTTTCTCGGACAACAAGAAGTTCACAGAAAACACAGAGCATATCAGAGGAATAACAGAGTGACGTCATTAATATTACAATGGTGATTGTGTCCGTTTATTTCAATGCAAAACTAATTATGGAATAACGTACATCACCTGGATTAGCTACAGACACTACTGTGTCGAGCCTACGTATTTATATGATGAAACTGATATTTATTTAAAACATATCTTGCTAAATATATCGTATAGTAAAATGTTTATATTGAAAAAATATTATCAAACGTCATGCATTTACTAAATGTAAACTGAAGTTTACTATATTCCGAATGCACACTTAGGTTGTGACGTAGGCGTAGAAACCATCGACGATACCAGTGACAAAACCATACTCATCGCTGTTGCCGTGGCTACAGTTGCTGACGTGGTTCTGTTGGCAATACTTGCTTTTTGCTTGTATAAGAAAAATATTCAAAAACGTAAACGTACGGTATGTTGTTAATTTAAGTTGTATTATTTGCATGATATGTTTAACAATTTATTTACAGCAGTGAAAGAAAACGTTACAACCTGTAATATTTACGATACTCATGATTTGTTTTTAAAAGCCGTAAGACCTTGTGAACGTCAATACTTCTAATAAAGACTGACGGCTTAACCTTTGTGAAATAAACTTACTTTTTGTAATTGTCTTACTAGGGAGCATTCTTAACTAAGGGAATGTTCATTATTTTTTGCCCAGATGGAACAAAACATACCATGTGAGCACTAACCACGTCGTGTAAAGATAACCAAATTAAATTCCTAAGTTACCGTCCATAATGAGGGAACTATTAGTGGGCAACTGTCTAAAACAAAAAATGGGACACACGAAAAAAGCATGTCGCAAACACTGTGCAAATAAGTATATATTATCATGTATGTATCTTATGAACACATATCAATAGTGCCTTACTTTTCGCAGCATCCATCGGAGTGCTTTGAACAAGTCGGCAAGCCAACCTTCCACCGACATTAAGAAACAAATTCATCATGCTACGATGTATCATCAGTCCCTAAATAGCAATAACAACACAATGGCATATACGTGTTATGTCTTCACATTAAATATTTAAAACTACAAACTGGTTGTAATACATGCTACATAAAATGTCTTAGCCAGAGATGTATAATAATAAGTCTCGTTAATTATATATTATGGGAAAACAATGTATAAAACCAAACCTGTAATTATACATCTGCGTGGACAATGTCGTTCTTTCTTTTATATAGACTCAGTCTTTTTTTGCATTTTTTTTATACTTGCGTGAATATATAATATGTTTGTTTATAACCTGATATTGTATTGTTATTATCTTCTTTTTTGCACTTTATATTGTAATTATAAATGTTTGCTTTCATGTTTGTGTTATAATATGTAACCAGAAAAGTACAAATCAATAATTGTGTGTTCTGTGATAAATATTATTGAATTGTGACATTTTATTGAAGCTTTGGTTAAGACACTGAATAAAAGTTTAGCTTTATATAAATATAATTTATATAATAACATTCTTGTGTACATGTAAACATTATATTAAAAAATAACCCGTCCCTATATATGGTTGTTAGTGTAATTATTTTATATAAATTATATTTTTGGTTTAGTAAAATTTATGCTAATGTTTTTGGTTTAATAAAAAGTATATTAACTTTAGAAAGTGTTTTTTGTTATATTATAGAATATAATGTATATTTTAGACACGCATGCTTATTTACTATGACCGAAGCCATTTAGTTTCAATAAGTAAATAAGTAGGTATGGTGTCCTGTTATAAGTCGATACATGTGCACAGCTAAACATGTAAGAATATGATGTAAAAGTTATTGAAATACATTCAGAGCATATTTATAAATCATCTATATTGCACAGCAACATGCAATGGAACATTTTAAAGGATTTGAAAAATCGAATATAAAACATAGAGTCACGGATGATTGTTAGGTTTTGTACCGATTCGTGCTAAAGAAAATGTTACATGCCGATGTGCACGTCTACTCACAACAAAAGTGTGTGTGATATTAGCCGAGACGGTACTACGCCCTTAATATATGAACGCCCCTCTTTTTTGACACGGATGCTGTGTTTTTGTTACGTAACACATGCTGTACACTTCCAGATATTTACGTAGTCATAGGTGTCATCAGTTTTGTTTGTTTGTTTGTGTTGTGCGTGTTGTGGACCGCGTTGGAAAGGCCATTGGTCACTTGCTTAAATGATCAACCACGTGTGATTACATAGGTGCTTCGCTACTAATGCTACAGCCGACGTTTCGTAATTCTTTTAACTTAACTTTCAAACTGGTGATTTTATAGCGATGCATATCGTACTGAAAAGTAATTCGATGTGCCCAGAAATTGGACGATACGACGTGGTGAGGAAACAACTCAGATGTACGCACAATGCAACTTTTGGGGTGGAAAGAACTCATACATTACAACCTGCAAGCACATGTCACTTGCATTGCACGTGTCTGTTTGTTATCGTAATTTGTGATTGGTAACTCAAATGAATAAAGGTGTTTCTCGCCTATGAGGACTCCATGTCTAGTCTAGTCCCCAAGGAACACACTACTTCACGCAATCAGTGACACGTCTGGTTTGTTATGGTTGATACGTGCATTTTACAACATAGTTTTAACACATTCCATCTCATTGTATTTCAGAGACAAGAGACACGTAAGTTGTTGTAAATAAAAGGAATTTATTGTTCAATCACATGACGAAAATGTTTAGGAATACACGTAACAAGAAACAGATGAGGACACGATAACGACATACTAACATTAAAATCAACAGCGTTTCTTTACTTGGAATAAAACACTATTATGCATTATATTCGCCCTTAAAACAGTGTGCAAACCAAGGGAATACCTGTTGAATTCATTAACAAGTAATTCAATAAAATGAAACTCCAGTGATATCACCAGAGAAACCATTATTAACATCCGCTGGTTTTTATCACAAGTAATATTTATTTTGACAGTGTATAGCCATCAAATAAGCTAGATGTAAACGGTGACATACTGTTTGCCCTCCAAACAATGGTTTGCTACATATTAACAACAATTTGCAATTAGTCAACATAATCACTATTTAAGCCATGATTGATATATTGATCAACATGCACTTATGGCAAATAATGTCATTGAAGGTAAGTTATAAACGAACTCCAAATTTTAGCAGCAGTTTTTGGCTGATAAAAACATGTCGTTACAAAAGATTGTATAAAAGCACATATAAAGCAAATAAAAAAAAAACCAACATATACGTCACATATACAGAAAAACATTGAGCAGATTACAGAACATAGGTAACAACAAGAAAGACATTAATTATAGTAGTATTATTGTTGAAAACTCGCATTTAAAACAATAAAGTACAACAAGGGTATACCAATAAATATTGTCCAGTATAATGATCTTCTGAACTTAACAAATAAAAAAAAGGTGTTTGTGGTACTTTGGCACAAATAAATTTAAATGTTCACGTATTTAAAAACTTAATAAAGTCAAACTTATATGATCACCACAACCAAATTACCATCATGCATTGGTAAAAAAACAACATTTCTGACAATGTTTTATTCTTCTCTGAGGTAGTATCACAGTACTCTTCTCTTTTTCTTTCTTACTTTCATTGTGTTAGTTGCCAAAAAATAGTATAAAACACTTATTACAATTGGTTAGCATATTCGTTTATATCTGACTTTACTGCTTGGCATACTTTTGATATGCACTACATGAAGATATATGTGTAAATGAATTCCCCTCCCCCAATGTCTGGCAAAATAAGTACACCACCAAACAATATTCGTATATCTGGTAACAGAAAAGTATTACAATAACCAACAAAAATGATTACAACTATTTACCTGATATACATGTATTAAACATAGTGAACTCACAAAATACTTTAACGAGAATACTTCTTGAATAATATTCAGCACATAATTTCTGATAACATAATCACAGATTCGCAACATAACAAATTATCTATGAAAAAATATTGTAAATTCTACAAAAGATATCAAAGGCACATTTTTAATTACTCTGATTATAAAAATAACAAATAATTAATAACATATAATCATTAATACTATAGTATAAAGTTACCACATGCATTATATGCAAAACTCAACAGTATTTGTTAACATTGGCACATATATTATACAAACATTGTATCATATGAATATATAAGCATGATACAAGCAACATAGTAAATAAATATAATTTCCATTTCACACGTACTTTGTCGAAGCAAAAAGAAATCCACGTAGGATTAACTGGTAGAACAAACACATTAATAAAAAGAAAATTTACTTTACATCACCTGAAAACATATATATTGAGTTTACTTATGTAGTAAATTATATAGTATATATTTAGGTGAAATACGTTACATAGTATGGTGAAAACACACAATAAACTGTGATCAATAAATATATAGCATGCTTTAGAAATTTTAATGTTGATTAGGCGTTTTTGTGGTTGAGACTGTCCCGTGACTTCAAAACTTAAGTTGTATCTGTAGTATTAAAATATCATCGCAGTACAAAATGTGACTGTAACTGAAAGAGTTTTGGCAGTGACAGAAAAAGTGAATACAATATACATATAATGATGTTTACTGACAACACCAGTAAACACTAACGATTTTCATTCACTAACTTGAAACATATGAAAATATTTTTGTGGAAAAAAAAAACAGCTTAAAAAACAACAACTGAAAACTATGATTTAATTGAACATTAAATTAAATATTTAAAATTCTGAAAGAAACTAACAGATTTATGCAATAACCATATAAAATAGCAACAGTGTTATTATACTGTATGCAAGTTACATCACTGGCACATATAGAATCAATTAGACTGACTTTTTCTTTCAATCATGCCTCATTATTTGATAAAATATAAACAATTAAAGCATGCAATGATAAAAAACAAGTTGGTGTCAAATTATACAAGAAAATTATGTTATTCAGAGTAAGGCATGCAATGATAAAAAACAAGTTCGTGTCAAATTATACAAGAAAATTATGTTATTCAGAGTAAGGCAGGCAAATGAAAAATGATTTCTCTTGAGGCAAACTTCTTTTTCAATTTCGATGAAGGTTTTTATTAAAGTATTTGTTACAAAGCTACAAAATGTATTCTCCATGTTCTAAGGTCATTCTAAACAAATTGCACTCTTTAAGTTTTATGGTTCTACTGGTCAATAAATCCAGAATAATATCCTAAGAATACTCTAAAGTAGCATCTGAAAATTAATGCACTGATCTGTTTTCATGTATTGCACAAATGTTGAAACATGTCGAGTTGCTTGAAATATCTGTCCAAAAATTTCCTTCAACATTATTGATGCTATACAGTACATGTACAAGAAGGAATTATTTAATTATGTAAATATAGTCTAAAGCAACAATTTAAGAATATAGATCTATTATGGATAGTGTTAATACAATATTTACTATGATTCTAGATATATAAAATAAAAATATCTAAATGAGTGAAGTGGAAAATAGTTGAAATGTTTAAACAGTAAATAACAATATTGTATTAGTTTGAATGCTTTCCAAATATTGTATGTGAAAAAATACTGCTACACAAAATAAGTGGACAGGAAAAAAACAAAAAACAATGAACAGCTAGTAAAATATTTTCTGCAGTAAACAATGTATATAATTCTAAGGTACACAAAATCTTTTAAAGCCAATGTTCTCGTTGTAAAATGGTCATACATTTTAAATACATAATTTTAAGACTGGCGACTGTTATGTTATTTTTCCCAAAAATGCGAAAAAACAACTCTTCTCTTCACATTTATTAATTAAATTCATAAATGCATCAGAGCACCAGATATTAACAAAAACATGACCATGTAAGACATAATTTATGACTTGTAAAAAAAGCTATTCTTCTGACATCACAGGTTCAACGCTGTTGGTCTTTGTGCCAATATCTGCATCTATTGGTTGATCACCATTACTTTTAACCTGCACACACCCTGAACTTTTTCTTGATGAAACTTTCTTCGGGGAGCTAGGCTTGGAGGTCGAGTTCATTCTAGACGCAGGTTGTTTCGGCGACACTTGACGAGAATTGGCTGGTGTTACTTTGGCAGACTGAACTGGCGAGCATTTCTTTTCCTTCAGAGATGGGTTTTCAGCCTGGCAGACCACAGGCTCAGCGGTTGTTGTTGTTTTGTCGGGAGCATTCTGAATACTTACTGGTTCTGGAGCTGTCGCAGACTCACAGACGTTTGTTTGTTCCAGCAGTTTTGTAGCATCATTGGCCATGGTCTCCACTTCCTTCATCTCCTGTTGTCGGACGCCTTCCTCTGCCGTGATTATCTTGTAGTGGTTGATGAATTTTTTGGATGCCTCCAAAGGCATAGGGTCCCACACGAAAGACCCATGTCGCTGCAACAACAAATGACTAATTATATTATCAAGGCTATTGCATTATTGTGTTTATATAACTTTGTACTTGCTTCATTTACATTATTTAAATTTAGTTGTTTTTCCGTTCATACAGTCATTCATTGTGCATTTTGGGAAAGAATCTCAAACATTTTATGTAAAATTTGAATTAGATGTTAAAGTTTAATAATAAACATATGTACAATGAATATTACATATGTATCTACTGGTATTAAAACAAATACAACTAAATAATAAAAAAAATACAAACAGTACAGCTTCAGGTTTAAGTCAGTTAAGATCTATTCTCATAGAGAATACTCTGTGGTTACATTAGGACATTATTAACTGACAACTGTTCCTTTTTACCTTTCCTCTGATTGGATAATTCAGGTCTATTCTGCTGTTGTACTGATGTTCATATGATATTTTCTCCTTGAAAAGCCTCTGGTTGCCATCATTGGGACGCAAGAAGTTTACTGGAACTAGGAATCAAATTATTTGTTAATATACACATTAATAAAACTTGTAAAAAAATACAATAATTGTAAAATACAATAATATGAAGTGTGTTTTTATTCCAGGTAATGTTCAACCGTTTAAACAAGCAACAAACATGTACTTTACAACAATATATTAGCAATGACATTTTGTTACCATGACAATATTTAAGCACTCAATACATGAATTTTTCCTAATTGGAAAAAATGGTCACTTTTGTTAGTAGGTGGACAAACTGATTTTCTGCATATTGTACTAATATGATAAAGTAATGGAAAACAGCTCATGCAAAATACAAAGAGAAGTAAAGACAAATCCTCAGCACCTTTTGATACAAAGGGTTGTGGTTAATAATAACGATTAATAAACTATTAAAAATGAGCAATAAAAAATTAAATATTGCGATTATGAAAAAAAGGATTCTGAAAGTGATATTTAGGATTTACAAGTCTGAATAAATATAAATTGAAAAGTCCTAGACCTGGGCTTTAACTAATCACAGTAACAAAAGTGGACAAATGCATATAAGTTATTATAAATTTATTAAGCTCGCTACTCATGCAAGTATTGTCATCGCTGTACTCTGTATGAAGCTGATCATATATTTTTAAAGGGGCATATTGAACGAATTTCCTATAAATATAGACACATAGATTATTAAAACAAGACATACTCCTATTTTCCTCATATATATTTTTCTAGTAGCCATACTATATTGATGAAATCGTTAATAAAAAAATATAAACGAAGCCAACACATTTTTTGGACAAACAGTTCCAGAAGGATTCGAACTCACGCCTATAAAATCGAGCACTTCAATGAAAAATGTCCTACGCTACATAACATTCATCAATGTTGGGCAAGTTGTAATGGTTCTTCATGTACTTTTCATTCATAACGATTAGACAACTACTACTAATTTTCCCGTGCCTTTCAATGATCACTGATTATATATTAAAATTATATATTGTATTGTACAATGCTTCAATATTAATTAACTTATTTTTTGCATATGTTAAATCCATCTAGCATCGATACGCCCCGTGAAAGAACGTTATATTTCCTTTCATACATGCTGTTTATGACATCAATACATTTGCATTCAGGTGTTTAAGTAACATTCCAAAGCACATTAGCTATTCTCTAATATTGGCATATAGCCACAGTTAAGATATTCCACTTTCACAAATGTAACTATACTGTACGATAATTTATGTTACCGTTTACATGTAAACAATAAGAATTTGAAAAAGAAGTTTTATGCGTAAATTATAAAAATGACAAACTATTGTTAAACCATGCAACTAAGACTGTATGCATGCATGCCCCAGTGAGCAGCTGTTCAAGATGTATTAATTATCTTATTTATGTATAAACACTGTCAAAATGTCAAAACACAAACATTCCTGTAACTGAGGAAAAATCCACAAGACAGCTTGATGCTTCTGGTTAAAAGATAGTTGTGTAAGAAAAACACACAGGGCAAAAGAAATTGGTTACATTTCTATGTTATAGAAATATAAAAAAAATATAAATAAAAAAGAACATAATGAAACTGCATACATGATGAAATTCTGCCTTTCCTGTCTGAAAACAAATATTCAGCTAAATATTCCACTGCACATACACATTTGATGTTACTAGTAAATGGAGTTCAGATAGTTAATTAGTGGTGTAGAATCATCAACTGATACTGTGTGTCTAATAATAATTGCTTAGTAAAAGAAGCAATCAACTGATTAAGTAAAAAAAAAAAATTCTTTCTACAACAATGCTTCTGAGATGAACTTGGAACTTGTGTGAAATACAGTCTTCACGAAACTCGGAGGTCCTCTGTCAGACATTTGGTCTGACTGACAAGAAAAATCTGTCAGACCTGCTGCACATTTGTCAGACCAAACACAATCAAACACTCTTCGGAATTATTTAAATGTTTTTACTGGTTTACATCATTTATTCACATTGCATTTTATTTGCAGTTAATTTTGTACATGTTAAATCAAAATAATTTACAGTTACATGTCTGCAATATTTACCACTCATATTCAGTCTCTGATTATCTTCATAACTTGTTATATTTCACACAGTTAAATTTATAAAATATGTTTTAATTTAAGTCTAATTAACACATATTTAGATCTATTTCACTTTATACAGTTTCTATTTAAAATCCTATTATTATTTTTATATAGTGTCTTGTATATATTTTTACATATTTGGTACAATGTAATATTTTAATAGTCCAAAAACTAAATGTAGTTTCTAGTGGTTAAAAAAGGTAAAGGAAATAAATGAACATTTAATAGCAAAAGCTAGCATCCAAGTAATCTTCACCCCACCCACTCTTTTAATCACAAAACTACAAATACAATGCTTTGTGTCGAAAATCTTCATGTTTGTTGATTACCGGTAACAAATCAATTTAAAAGGACTGTATTCATTAAAAAGAAATAACAAAACATTTTTGATGAATTGTAATTTATTTACTTTCACTTTCGACAAGTGTACTGCCAATACTCTCGCTAACTTTCAAATGTTGCCTCAGCCAAAGTTTTTTTGCATATAATTAGTACACATGGATGATTTGGAATAATACTTTTATTAGTGAACACTAGATAGTAGATGTAATTTTTTAGACAAATGACGACGTACTTTTGACGCGATCGGCGTAAGCAAGTTACACAAATTCATATTAATTCTCATAATTAGAAAAATGTTCATTTCACACAAGTAATAATTATATTGCCGTCTTTTAATTTGTAGTAATTAATTTATTAAATATGTGTGAGTTTAACACACGCGCATTACAAAACGCTTACCTAACGGGATGGTGTAACAAATCACTTGCCCCTTTAATGAGGGCGTGATAAACTTTCTATCGACGACGCTCATTTGCATATTGGAAAATTTGCGCATTCTCATTCGCTGACTGGTTTGGCTGTAGTAAAACTGACTCCTCCTGCGTCAAGAATATATGGATAATTGATACACTGGTGTAGAAGGGGAGTGTATTAATTTCCGAGTAGGCGTTCTTTGTCTTTGATAAACATGTGTTCGCAAACGGAAATGGTTCCATCCTAGAAACTAACACTGAATCTTATAGCGTCCTTACTGTATTGATACGAGGTCATCTGTGTTTTCAAATTGCAATCGAAATATGCATCGTGTAATTCCGTTGAATTAAAAAATATATGTTAATATGATCGTGTGCTGTTTAACTTTCGATTTGATAGAAAATATTTGAGTCGAACATTCTGGGTCGACGAAATTGAAATTTCTTTCGGACCTTGACAAATTTAGTCGGTCAGGTCCGTAGGTCCGACGGAGTTTTGTGAAGACTGGAAATATAACATGTAAAGCATAATTATGTAACTGCAGTTAAGTGTTGTTATTAATAACATCTTTTTAAACACATAAATATGAATGGTAAAATCTACCTGTTCCTAAAGCAGGTTCCTTATTAGGATTAGCCGTGTGTCTTAATGACCCGAATTCCTTTTTCTCCTGGGTGCTTTCCAAGAAATCAGCCCTGTATACTGTATCATGGGTCCTAGGTGGAACACATAGCGGCTCATTTGATACTCTTGAAGGCCACCAGTGCTGGTCATCCTCACTGGATATTTCTGTGTAAACACTGCATATTGGCTCGTTCAAAAGTCTAACATTATGGCGCAAAAATCCGCATGACCCAGGATGAGGCCTATTTACCCTAAAATCAGGAACTGCGTGAGGTAAAACCTCAGTTCTTCTGTTATAAATATTTGGCAATGCAAGTCCTTGATTTTCCAGCCATTTCCGTCTCCATTCTGAGGGGTAATTCCCTTCTTCCTCATGTTTGGGATGACTTTCCTCTGCAAACTGACTGATCACTCTAAAACTGTCAGGGCTAGAATAAAAAAAATAAAGCATTCACACTTATTACTTTAATTTGTTGTCCGACATATGCAAGTTTATTCTCATCAGGAACTGTGTTGACAGAAATGGACCAGTTCAATGTTTTTTTTAAGTCAACTGACACAAGTTCGTTACGCTCTGCGCTGGTAAATATTGAACCCGTCTCAAATTATCAGTTTTATACAGACGGGCTTGCAACATTTCCTTGCTCTCAGCTATTAATATCCTATTGTGTCCAAAAGATGGTCGAATTTAGTGTATGTCAAATTTGGGTTGCACTTGTCTTTAGAAGGAATAAGAAATCGGGCTTGCTTGGCCAAACTGCTAATTTATTTTACTGTTAGCATGTTTTATAGCTTACATTCAACATTTTATTTTTAAAATGTAGCGGTCATGTCACCTTTTGCTTTTTTTCTACAAACCCGATGGTAAAGGGGCGATATATACTTCCGAAAATAGTAAAAAAAATACTCTCAAAATCGAAGTTCTAATCAAGCAAACCTGATGTGGTATAAAGATATAAATACAAGCCTTATTTATGTGGTTTACCTTTTTACATGTATATTTGTTGTTATCGTATGTACTGATACCTTGCAGGTGGACAGCATCTTAATTAAGTTTGCGGTATGTCAATAAGTAGTTTCAATCACCCAAAATACCTTGTGCAAATTTTCGCAGGTTGCAAGTCAACTGCCTAAATGACCATTAATTGTGCGTATTTGCAAAGCTGGTCATTATTTTTTACATGCCCAGTTAGCAAATCTTTTCATCGAAAGTGTGAAAACATCGGGTCCTAATCAAGACCGCGACTTCGATTTAACAATAGGCAAATAAGTGTGAAATATTCATTTGGGACCGGATTATAGACATCGAAATAACGATTATTCCATATAAAAATAAAGCTGGAATTAAAGAGTTTATTTTAGTAAATAAAGAACAAATAAATTCAAGACCAGAAAACTACATCCAAATAGGACTGAATTTGAATTTACAGAGTTCGAACTAACGATCATCGAATGCATATACTCAAATCCATCTATCCAAACCTACAACACAACACTGTAAGTGACACTGTCATTAGTACATAACATTAGACTGTCCCTAGAAGTATCACTATCACTAATTGACACACTTTCACATATTTTGCAATTAAAACAAATACAACGGTGATAATAATAGGGTAACATACTTGTATCTGTCAAGAACCTTCTTTTTTCTACACAGAGGAGGCATATAAATCGCCATTGTGTCCACAAATCTATCGAAAAAATCGAAAAAGTATAAACACTAACTGATTTGCATGCCTTATTTTCATCTACAAGTCCGCCATTTTGTTGACACGTTGCTATGGATATTTAAATTAATTTTTATTGATAACAAAGCAATATTTGAAATAAAGGTATTAATTTCTTATAATTTCAATAATTATTATTATCAGGAAGATTTATTTATAAAAATAATGTATACAAAAATTTATCGCTATTATATTTTCGCGAGACGTCACTCATAACAACACAGCAACAATATGGCGGCTATGGTAAGGCTGCTTCAAGAAACTGGTGGAATAGTTGAAGAGAGTTACCAGAGAAAAAAGTAAGTTTCTTTGTAAATAAACCATGTAAACACGTTTCTGATAATTCATGTCAAGATCTGTATTTTGTATTTTATGGTTAAAAATAAGTTTGTTTACCATGTGTCGTACATAAACTTGTTCGTACCCACATTTTTAAGATCACGGTTACTGTTAACCGTTAATCATACTGAACACAGTAATGGGTCCTACCCTTATGTTTACTTGTTCAGGCAACAAACACTCGCCAGTAAGACATTACAGCAGCAAACATATTCAAAAGTCTGGCACTTTTATATCATTTTAACACTTTCCATTTCTATCTATCTGACAGTTTGTTAGATTTAATTTCAGAAATATATAAAATTATGTACACTTCATTTGTCACATAACACACATGAAAATTAGTAGTAGTAAAATTAATATGAATTAAATATATTTGAAGTGCAGTTGCTCTCATGCACAACATTGATCATTGAAATTCACGATTTTGTAGCATGAGTTGGAATCCTGCTGGAATTCTGTATCAATTTATTTATATATAGTTTTGTCCTAAATAATTAAATCAATATATTATTACTTCTAGAGAAATATATTCGAGAAAAATGGTAATATCTCTTGTTTTAATATGTGTCTATATTATGGGAAATACAGTTGATATGCGGCTTTAAGAACCTTTAATTTCTTGGTCATACGGCATAATATCATTATAATAATGTATTCTTATGTAAAACAAGTTTATCCTTTCATGTTACACCATATTACCCAATAAAAAAGCAGTGTCTATTCTAGGATTTCAATTATATGGGGATTTCCCCACTTCCAAGACAAAAACTGGGGGAGGGGCAGGGTTTAAAAGAAGGGGACCAACAAACAAGCCACATTTTCAAGATATATGATTATCTTCATTCCGCAAATGACTGCGCATAATACACCGCCAATTCTTGAAGCATATTTGAGGCAAGAAATCTGGGAATAATTTGCAGCTTTTTTGACCATTTATGTTTTATTGTAGTATTGTGTGTGTGTGTGTACTTTAGCTCATCTTTTGTTGTTCCTTAATTTGACACAGAATA
Organism: Congeria kusceri; assembly: GCA_027627225.1. Taxonomy (NCBI): domain Eukaryota; kingdom Metazoa; phylum Mollusca; class Bivalvia; order Myida; family Dreissenidae; genus Congeria; species Congeria kusceri. The sequence goes on along the minus strand of CM051028.1, from coordinate 13,212,824 downwards.
TAAATACTAAAAACATGTAAACAAATGTACCACAATAAATTTTTGCTGTAGTGAGTAAACATAGGGGCCTTCGATTTTCGAAAAGGGAATTAATAATAGTATGGTAGTAATATTTTTGATAATTGTTAAGTTTAAATACTTTTTAAACTGTATGCGTGATTGTTTAGTGGTCATGACAAATAATGCCTTAATTTGTAAAGTAATGTGTGGAATCTGCAATCGCGCGTCCTAGAATAAACACTGAAAAACTGCATTTCATAAAGTGCTGGTATGTCATTACTATTACTTACAACCTATAAAAATGACAGCAGTTAATCAATTAACAGTATTTTATCTTGTTTATAAGAAAATTAGAAAAAAACAACTTATGTAAGTTTTGTTTTGCCAACAAGTTTAATTTATCACATACTTTACATGTATATCAAAGGGTCAGAACATTGTGCACCCAGTCCAGAACTTGAACATTGGACCTCAAGCTTACAGGGCAATGCTTTCCTGACTAAGCTAGCCGAAGCACTACACAACCTCTCCTATAGTGACCAAGTTCATACTGTGACAGCCCCCCCCCCCTCCCCCTCCAACTTATATGGGAATTTTTCCTTTAATTGAATTACAATTTGTTTTCTTTCAGTGTTGCAGAGCAGGAAAGGCTGAATGAATATGCAGCTTCTGTGAAAGTACAAGCATGGTTCCGAGGAGCCAGGGTCCGAGCTTATATGAAGTATGTCTGGAGGATAAAAGCTTCTATAGTAGATTGTTACTTTCTGGCATAATTTTTATATTCCAGTCTCCGCGAAAGTCCAAGATCCATTACTGGCCACGAGCTCTGCTAATCTCTTTAACTAATCTCTGGCCCAAACTCCTTATAACTGGCCATTAAAAAACATTTAGCTTGCAATTAGATACCTGACCAGAATGTTTGAACGGCCATAAGGACCACTGTTCTGGTCATTTATCCTGGACCTTGTGCAGTTTTACTGGCTTTGTCCGAGGTCTGACAGACTTTTGCGGAGATTGTATTCATTTGTGTTGAAAATATATATGAGGCGCGCCGTGAGAAAACTGGTCTTACTGAATGTGCGTAAAGTGTCGTCCCGGATTAGCCTGTGCAGTCCGCACAGGCTGATCCAGGACAGCACTTTCCGCCTACAGTGGATTTCTGTTTAGAAGACACTTCCTTGAAACAGAAAATACCATAAAAACGGCAAGTGCCATCCCGGATTAGCCTGTGCGGACTGCAAGGCTAATCGGGGACGACACTTTACGCACATGTATTAAGTCATATTTAAAAAAGAAAACTCTTATGTATGACATTCTCATCAAATTGTGACTTTCTGTAACTATCTATGTTATTGACAACAGATATATGATGTCTGTGATTGAAATTAGCAGTTTTGCCAAGCAAGCCTGAGTTCTTAATTTATTACTGGTGAGCAAGAATTTGTTACAAACCCACCAATATATAACTGTAAATCTGAGCAAGCTTGTTCCGAGATTCACCAGTGCAGGGCTTATGGGCTTGTGCTGATTTCAACCACTGTATAATATATAGAGGATATTTGTTTGTTTTCGGTGTGATAATGCGTGATATCATCACTGGAAAGGGAGACAATTAATATTTTCATGAGCGCTTGCGCAAGTGAAAATATGTAAATTGTCTCCCTTTCCGGTGATGATATCACGCGTTATCACATCGAAAACAAACAAATTGTCTTTTTATTTTATGCTTTATTAACCTTTGTTTGACATTTTATTGGAAAATATCGCGGGAATCATAACGTCATGACGTCAGAATAATGACATCATTTCACAGTTTTGAGCCTGGCATCGATGACGGTCAGTTACATTTACTGTATTAATTCGGGACCCAAAAAACTAGTCCCTTACTGTGTGTGATATAGGGATATATCTCACTGATATTTTCTATATTTCACTACTTAGCATGAAATAAAATATAACATTGTAAACACAATGTTAGGTTCCTCTAATTAGTTAGTGCGTGTTTTTTTTCAGACACGTTAATAAGTGTGCCACAGAAATTCAGAGAAGATGGAGGGCATTTCTGGGAAGACAGTTCTTCCGGTTATATGTGAAGGTACACTTACATTGCAGTACTCACATTGGAAGTTTATTGTTCAGTTTATCAGTGTTACGAATTAATCATTTTCAAAAAATAAATATATGTGTTAAATATTTATATAGGCTGAATGCATTTTGGTATGAATTTCATGAAAAAAGGTTTGCAGATATTTCAGTATTTTTTTATCAAATCCATTAGTTTTAAAGGTGTTTTTAGCTGATGATTGAAAGCAAATATTAAAATATATCGATATTATTCTTTAGAAAAGATATGAGGCGTGTCATGGGAAACCCGGGTTTAATGCATGTGCGTAATTTGTTGTCCCGGATTAGCCTGCGCATTCTGCACAGGCTAATCTCGGCCCTACTTTCTGTCTACAGTGGATTTATGTTTAGAAGAGACGTCCTTAAAACAGAAATAACTATAAAAGCGGACTGCACAGGCTAATCTGGGACGACATGTTTCACACATGCATTAAGCCCGGGTTTCACACGACACGACTCGTATGTATTTTATTTAGAAGTGTGCACATTCAGAATCAAGCCATATTTATTAACCTGAAGCATGACATACAGGTCAGTCAGGCAGCTAGACATGGTCAATAGCTGATGTTTTACCAAGTATTAGATTTCTTGAAACAATAACTGGTTGTACTAAATTATGTATTTACCAATATTTTATGAAATCCAGGTTTATTCATCGTTTTATATATTTTATTGCAGAACTGTGTCCTTGTGATGAAACTGAACTTCTTCAATCTGCAGGCAACCAAGGTAACCTTTGCTGGCATTAGTTTAGTTTAAACCTATTTAGTTAAGCTCGATTGCATCGAAAGCCTTGGCTAATAGAGACACTCTCGAGTGCGTTTCCTGGGAAGAATCAGTATTTGGTGTCTGTGGAAAGATCTTGAGAAAGCTCCCTGAGTGGAGATCGAACCGGGACCTCCCTGTTGCAAGGCGGACAGCATATCCACTTGGCTGGCATTATTTGTATATACGCATTATGAAATGCACTGGAGGAGATACATGATTAAGATATTTCAAGATAAATTTAAGCACTTTTTCATAATAATTGCTGATTTTAAATAAGGTACATGTGCAAGTACATGTAATGGGGGCACAAACAGAGTGAACCAAAACAGTAACAAAAACAGTTAGGACAGTTATTGACAAATTAAAACAAGATTGTGTTAGGGAATGGTAAATTGCTATAGAAATGTTCAAAGAGAAGTCGTATTTATCTTTCCCATGCATAACTATGAAGTAACTTCCATATTAAAAGTGTTGTGTTTCTCCATGAACTGTAAAGCACATGTTGGTAACTTGAACATTCTTTGGCCTGGTTGTATGGCAGTACACATCTTTCTTGTACACATTTCTACATCATCAACTCTTCTTTCCCAGGTACAGAAGATTTGGCGTGGTTACTACGTACGGAAGTACGTCTTCAACTACTACAGTAGAAAGAGATACCTGGAGGCCTTGGTAGTGAAGAATGAAATCATCAGGTGAGAGATCTGTTTAGTGTGTCGTTCCTTTGCCGATAACTTGTATTGATACTTGTAGCTGTATGGTTACTTCTAATGTGCATGTTATTGCCAAATAATTGTTGACAAAGAAATAAGACTAGTTTGAATCCATTCCATAATATACATTTCCACAAATGTCCATCATATTCAAATTATTCTAATGCTTTATACAATTATTGCACTCAGATATCACATGTTTAACTGATAACCTAGTTTACCCAAGAGTATGCGGTAAAGTCTGTGAAGTGCTTTTGAAGCTTGATTCATTGAAATTAATCCTTCAGCAGTAGCTTGGGAGGAGTTAAAATGTTCAGTGGCAAACTCTGGAAAGAACTTTGTAAGATTCAGCAGAATCGCTTGGTTACACAGTAACATCTGTTCAATAATTTCAGGAATGAGTTGGAAGAGTATGCAGAACAACAAGAACAGAACAGAAGGCGGCAGAAGGAAGCGAAGGAGAAGACCACACAGGAGCGTCTTGCCCGCAAATACCACTACCTGATCAGCACCCATGTCATACCCGGAGTGTTTAATTCTCCATTCCAGCCGTAGGTGTTCTGTTTATTTTGGGTTTCTTGTCAAAAGGGTATTTTTGTCATTTAATGACGCTTGGAATTGATTTAGACATATTTAGATGCATTTTGGACAAGGCTTTTTATTCAGAATTACAAATAAGTAATAACTGTGATGTCAACTAACATTATTTAATTTTTTAGCTCGACTATCCGCGTCTGAATTTGGTTTAAGTTTTTATTCAAAAGTCTTGTAACTTCAAAACTATGTAAGTTATTTACTTGAAACTTGTAATATTCCTTTGTCATCAATTCCAGTGTCAGGGGCAACATTCCCCATAACTCTGTTTAGTATTTTGACACAGTTATGCCCCTTTTGCACATAGATTTTCTGGTTAAAGTTTATATTCAAAAGTTGTGTAACTTCAAAACTACATAAGTTATTCACTTGAAACTTGGAACTAACCTTTGTCATCAACTCCAGTATCAAGGGCAACATTTTCTATAACTCTGTTTTGTATTTTGACAGAGTTATGCCCCTTTTTCACATAGATTTTCTGGTTAAAGTTTATATTCAAAAGTTTGTAACTTCAATAATACAAAAGCTATTCACTGAAACTTGGAATATACCTTTGTCATCAACTCCAGTATCAGGGTGAACATTCCCCATAACTCAGTTTTGTATTTTGACAGAGTTATGCCCCCTTTTCACTTAGATTTTTTGTTCAATATTTATATTCAAAAGTTTGGTAACTTCAAAACTACATAAGTTATTCACTTGAAACTGGGAACTAACCTTTGTCATCAACTCTAGTATCAGGGGCAACATTACCCATAACTGTGTTTTGTATTTTGACAGAGTTATGCCTCTTTTTCACATAGATTTTCTGGTTAAAGTTTATATTCAAAAGTTTGGTAACTTCAAAACTACATAAGTTATTCACTTAAAACTTGGAACTAACCTTCATCATCAACTCTAGTATCAGGGGCAACATTACCCATAACTCTGTTTTGTATTTTGACAGAGTTAGCCCACTTTTTACATAGACTTTGTGGTTAAAGTTTTTGTTCCAAAAATTTAGAAACTATACAAGGCTTCACTTAAAAGTTTCGTATTTTAACAAATGTATGCCCCTTCCACTATCCAAGTCAATAATTGGAAATATCACAGTGCAGTATCACCTGCTATGACGTCGTGGCGATAGACAGGTTGATCAGACTTTATAGGCGCTTTTGAAACAGCGAGTAAATTACTCTGTTACAAAACCAAATTGTTTATTCAGACGACATCTGACTTTCAAAATGGCAACACGGTTTGACTTAAAAAATGCATTTCTTCAACCACAAAATGTTTGTTTCGTCTTGGGCATCAGTAATTCCTTGGGTTGACACTATTGCCCTCAAAGAATGCAATATTTATATAATATTTCCATGTAATGCACAATCATGTCAGTGGGTTGTGCTTGGTGTTTTGCCTTTGTTTGGTCATGAAGTGATTTGGCAGTGTATCCAGCTCATTTCTTCATTATTGGAGTATCATCCTTAGTTATTCTTGTGCCAAATTCAAACTGCAGAAAATAAGTCATCTACTTTCAACAGCTGTTTCCTATTGATATAAATATTATTATCAACAGTGTACACATGGTATGCTGAAACAGTTCTTCCTCCCCATTTTTGTGATGTAAATGTGTTGCTTGTAGGTTCCCCAGTGAGATGGAGTATGCGCTGGCCAGTGTGAAGCCCCTCGTCCACAAGCGACGAGCGGTCAGTGAGAACCCCTATGACCCTGGCTGGACAAGCTATGGACATGAGCTGCCCAAACCCCCACAGTTGCCTCCCTTGGTCAACAAGCCACAGGTGCGGCACTTTGTTTCACTTGGGATAAGGTTTACATTCATATTAGCCTTTTTCTATATTCCTTGTCCCCAAATGTTTGTAACTTGTGGCAAATGGTGTGGAAATATGTTTTCGCTATTTTTTCATTTATCTTCATGACTATCTGTTTTTATACTAATTTATTTGTTGAGTTTTCAATAGTTCCACAGTCCTCACTGTTAGCTAATTTGTGCCAAAATGAAAACAGTTCACCATTATGTCTGTGTTTGTTGTAATAAATGAATTATATAACCTGTAAAATTAAACATAATTACAACAAGCAATAATATGAACTAATTTTTGAAAGGAGATCTTAGTTCATATAAAAATCTTGTTTTTGTTCAATTTAAATCTGTATGTATTACCATTGTATGAACTGAAGATGATTGCTGCACTGGTGACTAAGATTTCCATTACCATCTTAAGACTTAAGCTTGTTTATTGGTTAAAACATGTTTATTTTTATTATCCTGAATAACATTACATTTTGTTGGTGGTATGGGCACATATTTTCTATAAATAGCATTGCACATGTTGTCCATTAATAGCATTTGAAATGCTGTCACATATTTTCTAATAATAGCATTTTAAAATGCTGGCACATATTTTCTATTAATAGCATTTGAAATGCTGGCACATAATTTCTATTAATGTATGAAATGCTTTTAAAACAACACATGGACTACACATACATTTGTTTCTTTCAGTATTCGTTGCCTGAAAGAAAACAAGTAAGAGTGTTGGGTAGAAATGTAAACTTTACATATATCTGATCATATTTATTCTGCAACAAAAACGTACACATGTTGATTTGTTTTATTAACTGTTAATTCAGGAAAGAAATGAGTAGATTTATGTTGGGTTCTTGTGTTACATTTTCGTTGTCAGAAATTAAGAAGAAATTGTTCAAATATTTTGTGAAAGTTTCTATGAGTATTTTGTTGTTATAAAAAGTCAAATCTATTGAGGTAAGTTGTCAAAAGATTATCGAAACATAATGATGATATTGTGTTTAAATGTCTGTTGTATTTCTGACTTTATGGTATGTAGAGCAGTAATAATATGAGGCGTGTTGTGGGAAAACTGGGCTATTAAGGAAAAAATAGCTTTAATAACAACATATGTGCATTTGTCTTCATGATTTAATAATACAATGATGCTGTACTAAACAATGTGTGAAACTGTAATTTTGTTTTAACAGAATAATAATAGAAAATATGTAGGATTAATAATCATACATGTATACTTAATACATTCATCTTCATTAATATAATATTTTTCTTAAATTTTTTATTAATGCATGAAGACCAGGCTTTCGTTACTGTTTTAATTATGCCCCCTTCGAAGAAGTGGGGGTATATTGCTTTGTACTTGTCGGTCGGTCGGTCGGGTGGTCGGTCTGTCAGTAGACCATTTCTTTTCCGCATGATGTCTAGAGAACGCTTTGACCTACGATCATTTAAGTTGGTATGCTGGTTACTTGGGAGGAAAGGAAGATGCCTATCAATTTTTAGGTCAACAGGTCAACGGTCAAGGTAACAGTGGCTTGTAACATGAAAACTGTTTCCTCTGTAGACCATTTCGTTTCCGCATAATATGTAGAGAACGCTTTGACCTACGATCATCCAAGTTAGTATGCTGGTTACTCGGCAGGAAAGGAAGAAGCCTATCAATTTTGAGGTCAACCAGTCAGAGGTCAAGGTCACAGGGGCTTGTTACATGAAAACCGTTTCCACACAATATCTAGAGAACGCTTTAACCTAGGATCATATAAATAAGTATGTTGGTTAGAGTTGAAGGAAGGAAGACCCCTATCGATTTTGAGAACAAGAGATCAAAGATCAAGGTCACAGGGGCTTGTAAAAAAACAAACATTTCCATTTAATAACAAATGAACCATTGGTACATTGTCGTCAGACTATATAGGTACAAAGGTCAGTTTGAGTAGATGACCTATTACATTGTGATAATTACTAAATACTTGGGTCGAGTCGTCAAATTTGATAGGAAGAATGCTCTTGCAGAGAAGATTACTCCTATCAAGGTAATGGTTAACATGTCTCAGCTTAGATTTTTCAGAAACAATACACTTCTGTGATGAACAAAGGCTGCAAGTTTTATAAACATCTCTTGTTAACAGTTTACACTTAACAAGATTGTAGGTTTATTTTTTAACAGATTTGTAGCGTAAAAATACATGTTTACAATGCACCAACTTGTTTTATGTGGGTTTATAATCAATCATTACAATTGTAAGAAGAAGATTCAGATTCCGAAAAATTGTTTTATTATTGTTTATTTTTTACCATACGAGCCAGGCAAAAATTCCAATTAAAAATAATTTGTCATTCATTTTGGCTCGTTGTTATAGTTGTCATTTTGTCATGTATTTTGGCTGCATTTTATAGAAATCATTGTTTCATTCATTTTGGATCAATTGTTAAGAAATCATTTCCTTTGGCTCATTTATTTTGTCTTGAGTGATACAGAAATTGGACAGGCATTTAAAACATAAAAACTAACAACTGAAAAGACCTAATAGCAGGAGATGTCACAGACGTTCTGAAAAGTATTTGCAGATTACTGGACTTTTGGTCCTGTAGTTGTGTCAGAGTCACAGGACTGACATCAAAGGACATTAATTGATCTGATATTGGAAAAAAATATATTTGATATTAGAAAATATATATTTAAACAGCTTGCACTGTATTTTTTCCAATTTTGTCAGTAGGTCTGTTTAAGTTTTATTGCATTGAAAGCTATACTGGATACATTTTCCTGAAACCAAATGTATCATACATCATATAATATTAATTTACTTGCATTGATGCAAATTTTACAGGACATTGGTTCTGTTACCTTAGCTCTTTCTAACCCTGGCTGGAAAGACCAGTCATTACATTTGGTCAGACACTTTTTGGAATGTCTGGAGGTACAGTGGATATAAACAAGAACATGCTATTTCCAGGGACCGTTCCGTCAGCCAGACGAGGTACAGCGGCAGCGGTACAAGCCTTTCCAGCCGACCCTGCGCGTAGCCACGTCCTTTACGGCCCTCGAGGAGGCGAGAGACAAGATGAAGGCTGAGGAGTGGGTCACGCGGATAAACGATGACATGTGAGTGGTGAAAAAGAATGTGGTCTTCCAAGCTGTGGATGCATTTCATTGTTGTCTTTATTGACCAGCTACATGTATTTAATATTCAATTCAAGGTGTTTGTGTTATGAGGATTGAACACATGACATTATAAGTGTTCACTGAACAACTACAGAATACAATTCTCTTTTGTTGTTTAGTTATTGAAAACTAAAAGCATAACCAATGATTTCTAAAAAGCAATGTGACTGACATCAGTAGTACCTTTCAGGCTGGTCGATTTGGGCTGACATTTTATAGTTTTCATAAAAAATAAATTTTCAATGAACTAAAAATATCAAAATTTCAAAATTAATATTACCTACACCAAGGTCAAAAGGTCATATTATCCACAAACTATGTCCAAGACTATATAACGAATTTTATTTTTTGGCTTTATGATATTTGCACATAAATAAATTCATGACATTTACTAGATTAGCTAAAAACATGAAAATCTTTAGCCAAATTTGCAAAAACAACTGTTATTTTGAAAAAAATAATCCAAGAAAATGTGAAAAAAAAAAACTCTTTTCAAATGATTTCCAAATTTTTGAAGCCATTGGCTGTTTTGGTTACTGGTAATGCTAACATAGGTTGACGATTTTCTTCCTGTTTTTCACAGTTTCGTCCCATTCACCAAACGTGAGAGCCAATATGAGCCACTGTTACACACCACGTCTTCGTACGGACACCTGCAGTACGGCACGAGATATTTCCGGGAAGAATTCCTGGACAGACACGTCACCAGAATGGTGAGTATTGGCCTCTTGTATTGAAGGTTTTAAAACTTTCTGATACTGAATACAAATGAGGCGTGTCGTGGGAAAACCAGGCTAAATGCATTTTGCATTTTCTGTTTCAAGGAAGTCTCTTCTAATAATAAATCCACTGTAGGTGGAAAGTGCCCTCCTGGATTAGCCTGTGCTGACTGCACAGGCTGATCGGGGACGACACTTTATGCACATGCATTAAGCCCGGGTTTCCCATGACACGCCTCAAATCAGGAGTGTTTTGATGATGCAGAAATTTATTTTAGTATATGCAACTCTCTTTAAAACAGAATATTGGTTTTATTTGTTTTAACTTCAGATTTACTGCTTACTGATTTACTAAAACTTTAATGCTTTATGTATGGGCAATGCCCAGTTCTGTTCATCATATGTAGATTTTTAATTAAAATACTTGGTTCTTTCCAAAATATGTTATTTAAAATAGTTTATGCCTTTTAGTTTCCTCATTCAAACTTCTTCATTTGTGACATGTATATGTTCTGAATTTGTAACATGTATAAACATTCATTAAACACAGATAGCTTTAACATGATATATTGTAAAAATTCTTTGCTAGTTTCCAATTGTTCCAAAATGTTTTGATTATCAGAGTATGAGAGAACTTGACAGCTCTGTCCAGACATTACTTGGTCTGATGAATGTTGTCTTGCCAGTTAACACTTATTGTCTAGACTGTTGTTTGTGATTATTGCCATTACCAAATATTGAAATAATTAATTATGAATTAAGCTTCCGTTATTGTGAATTTTATTTTATCTTTCATACAAAATATTTCCTTATTTGCCAATTCAAATATTTCCTTATTCGCCTGGTAAAGACATATCAGATTTTATTTTAATTTTTATGAGAAAAACAACCTTTCAATGCCTTCATTCTTCTAAAATGTCATTTTTAAAGAAAATGGTTTCATTTTATTATTATTATTATTATACACAATAAAACGGTGTCCAGACAGTAAGTGTTCACTGATTCATTTAGTATCCACACAACTTTATTGATTAACTTGTCTATTGTTTGACACATAACTTTGAATGATACAAGTGATGCATGTTTAAAACTAGAATTTAAATGTTGCAATTTTTTACTGTATATAGCACAAATGATTAACATAGAAAGAGACTTTAAAATCAAATTGAGCATCCTGTTTAAACATTAAACACATTCAAAATTATTTGCAAGCAAACTTCTTTCTGCAATAAAATTTGTGGTCTCTGAATTCTTTGACATTGTTCCAGAAATAATATAGAAGTTTATTGTGATAAGCTATTAATAGAACTATAAAAACACTATACCGGTAGTTGTTGGGGGGGTAAGTTATAAAGGATTGCAGTTGTTTGTACAGCGGACAAATACCGGATGTTCTTTAATTACAGGTGTCCCCGTCTGATCCTTATAAAGTGTATTACTTGGTAATTGGAATGCTTTAAATCTGACATTTCATTTAACACTCATAGAAGATAGAACTATCCTAGTGGCATCAAGTTTCGGACGATGTTAACAATAAAATGAAACATTTTTGTTCATTAAGCTCTAAAGTATGCAATGTTTTGTCACATATTAAAACTGTTAACAGTTTTCTAACATATGATATAGTAAAATACAAGTTATTTTGTTTACAACTTGTCAAAATAACAACAAACATGGCGGTACTCAATTCTTACCTTAAAGGAACTGACGTCATCAGTTTCAGACGGTGTACAGGGTATATGCAAAAGTGAGCCTATAGCGAGCTGATAACAAATAATTAACTATAAAACTTTTTTATTGTTGTTTTCTTTCATTAAGTAAATATACCTTTTTATAAAATTATGTCTCAATTTGGTTGATCCTCCACACTGCAGTAAGAACGCAAATACGTCGACTTATATTGGAATTAAATAAGAAAGGGCAAGTAGTAATTATATTGGGGAACTGAACTTCAAGTGTTTTTAGATTAATATGAAACTTATTAGCAACACATTCTACTGGTAGACTCTTTTTTAACCAATGTGTAGAGATCTGTCATGTCTTGGGGGAAATATTTCAATCTATGTTTTTTTTTTATCAGGTTCATGATGCTGTAATAAAATTAGTCTCTATCGTGAACGTAACAACAATTCATAACGAATAGGTAGGTGATAAATAACCTTGTTACTGTATTTTGGAAACAACCTGTACCAAACGGGTTGTAAATTACGTCACATATATGACTGACATCAATTCGTGGAAATTGAGATTTTGTCCAAAAATAATAAAAATATGGGAAAATATTGAGAAGAATAAAAATGGACATAAGGAAAGGTAGTATTTTTCAACTACCTTTGAATTTTAATACATTATTAATTTTCTGATCTCCATATATGCGAATAAAATTATGCAGACCACGAAACTCTGCCCTGTTTACAAAGTGTGCACAAATCATGCGTCAAATTCCGTTTAACAAGAGGTTAGTACGATGTAAACAAATACCGTCTGAAACTCATGTATGTCCGAAACTGATGCCGTGACGATATAGTGACTGAGGATTGTTATAGTTTCTCGTTTCTGATTTCTATTTTGTCAAAAAAGCAAGAATGCCTGCAGGTATATCATGTCTAAATGAATGTTTAAATTAAACAATAACTAAAGTACATGTATTATTTTCCTATGTAATAGACATTTTAATTCAATGTATTAGACCCATAAAAAATAAAATAAATGTTTTACTTAATGTTCAATTTTAACATAATTTAAACAGGAAATGTACAGGTCTATATGTAATGTTGAGGGGAGCAAAGTGTCTTTAATGCATTTAGTAAACATAGTTGTTTTTTTTAATATTTTTTTTTAATGATACATACATTATGATATATACCATAAGCAACCCCCATAAAATGTTATGATCATGTTATTCATGTGAGCTTGTTTCTTTAATCAGTGTTGCATGAAGGTTTTTGATGTTTTTGCATGGGACAAAAGCTTGGTGATTAAAATATTTTACTGGTAATCTTTTTGTAGATTATTTACTTAAAATTCAAATGGTAACCAAATGCTTAAGATTTGCTTGATAAAAAAACAATGTGTGCTATAATGTTTTGATTTATTTGATGTGTGATTTATACAGAGGCACTGTTATGAACAAAATTGAAATTTAACGTATGCAATTACTAGTATGTATTGTAGAATTGTTCTTTTTACATGTAAGCAATACAGACATTTTTAAATTCGATACGATGTTACAGTCTTTGAGTCCTGCTTCTATCAGACTATGCCAATTTGGTTCACAATATGTTTTTAAAGATGTTTAAAGATGTTTATAATTATCTTCTGATACTGTATAATGCATGAAAATTGTAGAAATTAAATTGACAAGAGCAGCTTTTGACCTGCGCCATCCAAAAGAAAATTCATTTGATAGTAAAATTGGTGTCTGAACACTTGTTTTTTTAAGTGTCAAACAAGACTTAACTGTGAAGATTTAAGTGTCAAACAAGACTTAAATGTGAAGATTTCTACTAACCTTTAGTTTAATTTTGTTGTTGATTTTATTGTGTTGGAAATGTGTGTCTGTTTCCACATTTTTGTAAGCTTTGCACATTTTTGAAGCATTTACATTAACTTGCTGCATCAATGAAGTGGTCAGAAATATATTTATTTACTAACAAGTGATGCAATTGTTGCAAAATTATGATATATGGTTTGAATTTCTTTTTCAGCCTTTCAAGACGGTAGTTCCGCCCATTCCAGTATTTGAGAAACTCAATGACACATACTCCCAGGGGCAGGTGTGAGGCTGGGGTCATCATGATATGTGATATTTTGTGATATTTTAACACTTTTCTGGATATAAAGAGACTGCTGTCATTGTTTAAATAATTGACATCATGTTCATACTGTAACGTTGACATTGAAATGTGCATAATTGGTTGTTATAATAAAAATATTGAAACTGCTCTGTTATTGACAAACTCCAGTTTGTGATATTTTTATTAAATAAAAAAAAAACATTTAGAAACTGGATTTTTATGAAAGAAAAAAAATAATTTAATGTGTTAAATAATGTATATATCCCTGTGAGAATATGGAATTTCTTCATTGACAATCGGGTTTAAAAGATTAAGAAGTAGCGGTACAGAACCAGTTTCATCTGAAGTTTAATGCGTAATGTTAACTGAGCAGGATTCTTTGTATAGGAAAATCTACAGAAGACATTCTTGTGGCTTTTAAGAGGGTAACCACCATAACAGCCATACTGATACCAGAATTGTCTGTAGTATGAAGTCATTTGAAGTAATTCTTCAATATTATATTTTATCATTTATTTGTTTAAGAATATATGAGGCACGTCGTGGGGAAACGGGGCTTAATGCATGTGCGTAAAGTGTTGTCCCAGATTAGCCTGTGCAGTCCGCACAGGCTGATCCAGGACGGCACTTTCTGCCTTAATGGATTTATGGTAAGAAGAGACTTCCTTGAAACAGAAAATACCAGATTGCACAGGCTAATCGGGGACGACACTTGACGCACATGCATTAATGCCGATTTTCCCATGACGCGCCACATATGTATTGTACTGTTAGAATAATATTGAGTTGTCTTGTGGGGCTGTTTAGTTTTATAATTTGATAATTGTAAACAATATGTGTTATGATGTTCTTCACATCTTGAGAACCTTTATAATGAACATGTAGGTTTGTAGTCCGAGGTAAAGCTCTAGAAGTGTACAAAAAGTATGTCGGATTAGATGTAGATGTTATTAATTTCTCTAGTCCTTGATTCATTCAAAGAATCATTCTTATCCTTAAAAACGTTTATTACATGTAACAATCAAATGCTGAAATTAAAGAAGTATTTATTTACAACAACATGTGCAATGGTAAAGTTACTATACAAAGTGATGTATTGTTCCCACATAAAAATATTCTGAAATTGGATTAACATGTTGTTGTGTTGTTTTTTTTTTTGTTAAAATAAAGTTTTACACAAAACATGGGTTATAGTCATAATGCTTTGAAGTTACTTCTCAAGGACTTTGACGTTTAAAAAAGTAATTATATCAATAAAGTTTACCAATGAGCTTTACAAATAGCATCCAAACCTTGTATCAGTTTCATTAATTCATTTCTTATATAGTCCTCCATTAGCAATGCCGTAGATGTTTTTTCTTGAATGTAAATTGTTACTGTAAAATTGCCATCCCAGCTTTTGTACATACGTAGAACTGGGGTGGTATTCACAAAGCATCTTAAGATAAATTTTATTCTTATCCTTAAATCGGGAAATTTCCTTAACTGTATTACTCCGTATAAAAACATTGCAGAACGAAATAACATTTTAAAATGAGTAATAAAATGTTATTTGCCAAACATCAGCAACATACACATGTTTGAATTCAGCAAACAAATACACTATATTGAAAATGTACACTTAAGTCAAAATGTACACTTAAGTCAATATAATTAACATATTACTTAAGATGTTTCGTGAATACCGCCCGTGATTTTTAAGTGGAATGTAAAAAATAACAAAACTAACAGTTAGTCTTGTTGTGGCACTTAAATTGTTGTGAGCAGAGATAGACAAAGTATGTGTACATTTCAACAAAAGTATGAATATTCACATCTATTGTAGTCTAGCGGTATCTGCTGTGATGAGCAAATAGTGTGCATTACTGTATTTTGTTACAAATATACATTTGTGGACTTATATTTAAACGTTATAATATTACATGTTATGTATTGGTGTTTGTTTATATCAGTTTACATGATATTCACGCATCATTTTCTATTCCGTCCTCATCATGAATTCATGAATTTGTTACTAAAACTAAAGATATTTTCAAGTTGTCTTTCTTTTTTATGCCTCCGTACTAACAAATAATTAGGTGACAAAAGTCACATACTGGCCCTTAATAGAAGTATGGAAACATATGTGAACAATGTTTCAACAATAGATAAATCAGCTGGTGAAATATTGAGCGATAAGCTTTTTATTTATTTTTAGTAATGGTGACCCCGCCAATTACAATCAACATCTCTGTATACGACATCTATATAAGAAGTTTAATTGCAAAATCTCAATTCGTTCTTGAGCGGATACTTTTTTTTATAGAGATAGTGACGTTGACTTTGACCCTACCCACCCATATTCAATCCATAGCAAGGTCTCCTATAAGGTATCTACATATGAATAGCTCAATTTTCTATGTTTAGTAACATTGACCTTGACCCAACCCACCCCGTATAAATACCCAAGCGAGGTCTCTATGTATGAAGTTTTTAGTAACAGTGACCTTGACCCCACCCACCCGATATGCAATCCCAATCGAGGTCTCGCTATAAGATATCTAATTTGTTCTCGAGTTATTGAGCAGAAACCAAAAGTTGAAGACGGCGCTACGCCCGCCACCCAACAAAATACGCCAATCTAATAACCAAAATTTTTCTTCACAAAATTTGGTTAAAAACAGTAGTGATACAGACATTCTTCAGGATTCTTATTTTTATATTCCATTATAACTTCCGAAGGCATCTACTGTTAACTTCAGATTATTTTTGCTAAGCGTAGAGGAAATTTGAACTAACTTACTATTCAAATGATGTAACATCGTGGCATGATGCACAACTCAGTCTAGGCCAAGGTAATAATTTGTCCATTTTTTCCCTATTTTCTGTTTTAAAATAACTTGGTGCATTGGTCATTCATAGCCTAGCAATGTCATATTCGTTACTGGGTTAAGGTAAATGTCAGATTATGATTTGTAGCCAACAAATGCCAAGGATTCAAATCCAGTTTTATATTTGAGGCATGTCGTAGGAAAACGGCTTAATGCCTGTGCATAAATTGCCGTCCCGGATCAGCCTGTGCAGTCCGCACAGGCTAATCCAGGACGGCACTTTCTGCTTTTATGGTATTTTCAGTTTCAAGGACGTCTCTTCTAAAAATAAATCCACTGTAGGCGGAAAGTGTGTCCTGGATCAGCCTGTGTGGACACTACGCAGATGCATTAAGCCCGTTTTTTCCATGGCACGCAACGTATGTTTTATATTTGTGATTAAAGCTGCACACGATGTGATCTAAAACTAACTTGGTACAGATTTCCACTTAGTACAAATGTGCATAGTAGCACATGTACTGTTCAAGGATCAAAATATATTAAATAACAATAGAGCTATCATAAGATTGGATAATTCTTTTTATTTTTATTAGACAATTCATAAATAAATAACATATACACATTGTAAAACAAGAAATCGACGTTCATCAACAACTCACGGTTCATATTTGATAACACTTCCTCTAATGTCTAATGTCTTATTGCATACACGATGCAAAAGAAAAGGCCAACACTAATGATTGTATAATTATGGTCCTTAAAAATATTATCTGGGAAGTAATCAGAAAAAGGCATTGCAATAACTTGATATTCCAGGATTTTTAACATCATTTTTTGTAATACACATGTAGTTAACATTTACCAAACACTATAAAATGCATTGCTTTTTCCATCACTATTCTCTATACTGTTTGGAATCAAAGAAAACCTGTATATATAATGTTTAAAATAGCACAACAGTATCATTATTTTCATAAACATATTAGATTTAAGTTTTTCAATTTCTATACATATACCCTAGACTGTTTGGGTTGACCATAATGAATGAATATACATTGTATATTGTTGATTATCACATGCTATACCTTGTTTTCGGTGTAATACAGCCATTACGAATATTTTTATCTGACACGTGTAAGATAACATTTTGTGAGTTTTCATTGGCTACTTATTCTTTGACTGACCAATCGCATGACATTATGTTGGTGAAATGACGCCGTCAATATGAAATGACGTCACGTCAGTACAAAACTTTGAGGATTTGCCAACTTATTTTGTTAACATTAGAAGGGATTTATTTCGTTTAAAAGCATGTGATAAACAAGACCTGACATTCGTTGTCATTTTATACCATATTTTATTAAACTCATCCAGGAAATTCGTAAGTAAGCTCGCCAAATGCTCACTTACTAACAAAATTTCTTAACTCGTTTAATAAAATATGGTATGAAATGACAACTCATGTCAGATCCTATATATATACACTAATTCATTAATGAATTAGATGAGATAAGGGGTCAGTTTTAGTCCATCTGCTAGGCACTCCTTGTGATCGGTTGTTAATTGGTCTCCCCTGTTAGGCACTCTGTGTGATAGGCTGTTGAGTGGTCTCCCCTGCAGGCTCTCCGGACTCCTCAGATTTCTCCCACTGTGTCAGGAGTTCGGAGGTCACCTCCGTAAACAACCTGTCCCAGTCCCAGGGCTTGTCCTCCTGGAATGCAGCACGGTCAAACACACTAGTATTCAAAAGGCTCCTAAGGGAAATCTTAGCATATGAGGCGCGTCGTGGGAAAACCGGGCTTAATGCATGTGCGTAAAGTGTCGTCCCGGATCAGCCTGTGCCGTCCGCACAGGCTGATCCAGGACGGCACTTTCCGCCTAAAGTGGATTATGGTTAGAAGAGACTTCCTTGAAACAGAAAATACCATATGAGCGGAAAGTGCCATCCCGGATTAGCCTGTGGGGGCTGCACAGGCTAATCTGGGACGACACTTTACGCACATGCATTAAGACGGTTTTCTCATGACGCCCCTCATATCTAGAATTTTTTATATGTGAAATCCAAAGATGGTGAAGATTGGTTGATAACTGTTGGACTTAGAGAGCATGGACAAGGCTAAAAAGGCTTCAATAAATAAATAAGGGCCATAACTCCGAAGTGGCTGGGGTGATTTGGCTGATTATCAAACTTGGCCCAGAAATTATGCCAACAAGGATTTTCATCAAAATGACTGACTGACCAAGCTAACAACAGACTTGCATTTGCAAACTAACAGCCCACTATCTTTGATGGGTGGGTCGGTGGTGGTGGGGGATAATAATTTACTGAAATCGTGGTGCAAACAAGTCTTTAAAGATGCTTGCATGAATCCACTATGCCTTTACACCATGTGTATGGTTTGTTTGCATTATTTCCCCTTTTGCCTGGAATATCCAACTAACATAGTGGTACTCTTGCTTTATGTTTATGAACTGTTTGACAGTGGATATAAACATGCACTCTTAATGCTCGTCATACAATTTTAATTTGTACAACCAATTTATTACATAAATTTGCTTTATAGGGAAGTTTGTGAAGCATATTTTGACAAAACAATATCTCCATATAACATTTTACTTTAAATAATTGACACAGGGAGAAATTGAAACTAAGCAGAGGTACCTCTATGAGATCTGCTTCCGTAGAGAGTGACTTGGTCAGTAATTTCAGATCTATCTCACCATCCTGAAATTGAAAGTAATTCAAGACTGTTAAATAACTGTATATATTCATGTTTTCTTTTTATGATAAGAGAGAATGTACATGCAATAGCACTATGTACTTTAATAGATCAATTTTAAAATCCATAATCATAGTCTTCAAACACTTCACTAACCAATCGAACAAAAACTTCAACTCTGCTGGTATTGAATAGATCATGCAAGCATTACCTATCATATTAAACAAAGATATGAAGTACCGGTAAGAAGCAAGTGCAGTTTTAACATGTTTAAACACGTAATTCAGTATATAAACTAACAT
This sequence comes from Congeria kusceri, assembly GCA_027627225.1. Taxonomy (NCBI): domain Eukaryota; kingdom Metazoa; phylum Mollusca; class Bivalvia; order Myida; family Dreissenidae; genus Congeria; species Congeria kusceri. The sequence goes on along the minus strand of CM051028.1, from coordinate 13,193,304 downwards.
TTACATAACATGAACATTTGGCTAATTGTCTAATTGTGGTATGGGCCCATGTAAATCTTTTCATATTAAAAAAGCTACAATCAATTCAATTTTAGAGTTGACGAGATTACTGAAACTGCCATTTATTGCCGTACCAGTGTTAGGAAGGCTGCCTGTTTCAGCAGGTCATTATCCAGCTCCCTGTATGTGGCCACCCTGTTCACTGCCACACTGAAATATGCAATTGTTTCAGAAATACAACTTGTCAGATTAGCACCTGAATGAAATTTATCCATTTGTATCAGCAACTTCCCTAATGACAATCATCCAAATCTTATAAACAAATTAGTTATCACTTGTTTTCGTGGTCATGTTACTAACATTTGTCACTTACTTTGGTGCACTGGCTATGGATTGAATGATGTATGCAGGGCACTGGGTATGGACTGAGTGTGGTCTTTGGTGCACTTGCTACAGGATGAGTTATGTCACTTACTTTGGCAGACACAGTATGGACTTAGTGATAAAACGTACTTTGGTGCACTGGTTATGGACTGAGTTATGTCACATACTTTGGTGCATTGGGTATGGACTGAGTTATGTCACATAGTTTGGTGCATTGGGTATGGACTGAGTGATGTCACATAATTTCGTGCACTGGTCATAGACGGATTTAAAGTCACATACTTTGGTGCATTGACTATAGACTGAGTGATGTCACATACTTTGGTGCATTGGCTATAAACTGAGCGATGCCACACTTTGGTGCACTGGCTATTTACTGATGCCACTTACTTTGGTGCACTGGCTGTGGACTGATGCCACTTACTTTGGTGCACTGGCAATTGAAAGATGCCACTTACTTTGGTGCACTGGCTATAAACTGAAGTCACTTACTTTGGTGCACTGGCTATGGACAGATGCCACTTACGTTGGTGCACTGACTATTGAATGATGCCACTTACTATGGTGCACTGGCTATTACCTGAAGTCACTTACTTTGGTGCACTGGCTATGGACCGCATGATATCACTTACTTTGGTGCACTGGCTATGGACTGATGCCACTTACTTTGGTGCACTGGCTTTGGACTGGCGTCACTTACTTTGGTGCACTGGCTATGGACTGAAGTCACTTACTTTGGTGCGCTGGCTTTGGACTGATGTCACTTACTTTGGTGCACTGGCTTTGGACTGATATCACATACTTTGGTGCACTGGCTATGGACTGATATCACTTACTTTGGTGCACTGGCTATGGACTGATGCCACTTACTTTGGTGCACTGGCTATGGACCGGGTGATATCACTTACTTTGGTGCACTGGCTATGGACTGAGGCCACTTACTTTGGTGCACTGGCTATGGACCGCATGATATTACTTACTTTGGTGCACTGGCTATGGACTGATGTCACTTACTTTGGTGCACTGGCTATGGACTGATATCACTTACTTTGGTGCACTGGCTATGGACTGATATCACTTACTTTGGTGCACTGGCTATGGACTGATATCACTTACTTTGGTGCACTGGCTATGGACTGGGTGATGTCCTCCTCTTGTTGGTCCTCCAGGTCAGGTATCACAGGAATGTCTGAAACAAAAAGCTGCAATTAGTTTTTATAAAAAAGGAAACTATCGATGACAATGACATTTAATGTTGTTGTTTTTTTTGCAAAAATAGCCATTACAATTTTATAAACATTTTTTATCAGCCAATGGGTAAATGGTGTCAGGACCGATTGGGAGAAGAAATATGAGTATGAAAAGTATTTCATTCTATTTATTTCTCATCATTTTTATCTCCTGTTATACAAACAAAGTTTTTTTCAATCAGTTTTAACAGTTTGAACTTAAAACGACTCACAATTATTTTGGTTTTTAAATCAGCAAAACATCACGGTTGAACATTTAGAGATTTGGGGAAAAATATATACTTCAAGCTGGGGAAAGGCGGCATCATTTTGACCCCAAACTGGGCTTAAACAAATACTGATATGCCAAATATACAGTACAATTTTGGGGTGGTAAGTCAAAGCATAATATTATGATCATTATGATGTACCTGTATAAAATTTTCACAATCCAGAAATTTTTAAACAAAAGTCATAAAAACAAGATATACAAATGAGGTGTGTCGTGGGAAACTTAATGCATGTGTGTAAAGTGTCGTCCTGGATCAGTCTGTGAAGTCAGCACAGGCTGATCCGGGATGACACTTTCTGCCTACAGTGGATTTATGTTTATAAGAGACTTCCTTGAAATTGAAAATACCATAAAAGCGGAAAGTGTCTTCCAGGATTAGCCTGTGTGGACTGGGCAAGCTGATCTGGGACGTCACTTTTCGAACATGCATTAAGGCTGGTTTTCCCACAACACGCCTCAAGTATAAAAATACATACCATTGTCTGAATCCTCGCTTTCGGGGGTTTGGGGCCTCAACCTTTCACTGTTATAATAGACAGCAAGTGATTAATACATTGCAGGAGATTTATGCAAAAGCTACATCAAAAGAATCCTATTTCTTCAAGAAGTATTTTGACATGACATGATTAGCCAACATGTAAACAAACATTAAATCAAATTTCCATTGTTAAATATCATGCAAATGAACTACAATTATTATTACAAAAATAATAATTCATTTTGTTTAATACAATGTACAGATATTTTTTATGACAAACATTATAAGAAAGTTAACCATAGAATTATTCTCATTATCTGCCAAAAATGCAACCAGGCACACAGTCTCTGAGGTAACATTTTCGACCATGTGTTTTTGTAAGTAACCGACATTTATTACTGTTATGCTAAAAACATTTAATTCACATTTCCTGATGTCTGTCCAGTTAAGAATTGGTTTCACAGTTAAGGTGAATGTAGGCAAAAAACAAAACACGTTCACACATCAACATTTGGGGTTTACAAACGCATTTCATGCAGCTTCAAATGTTTGAACCAAAAGCAGGTGGCAGGTGATTAACGGGAACATTTCTCTAGAGATCTGCAAACTGTTTAACAATGTATATTATCAATTTAAAACGTTAAGAATGCTGCTACTTGTTGTCAGCAATGAAATGTTGCAATAATAAATTATTTGTGTGCTGTCCAAATGTCCAATTTTGTCGAAAAAAGTAACACGGTATAATGTCTCATGAAAATATGCACCCTGCTTAAAGTGTCACGGATACAAGCATTATTCGAAAGCATTATGCGTAGCACAAGACACAACGTGCTCACATAAAAATAATGTACATCAGAAATCATTCAATCACAGGAGGGTGACAATCACATACTCCACATGCACAGCAGAGTGAGGCTCAGATATTTTAAAATACAGGAGTGCAACACTCATCATAACTTATAAATTCCACGCAAAAAATCTCAATCACTAACAGTGTGGCACAGACATGTAAAATCAATCATTTGAGCTAGAAACTCTTAGTGTGGCAAAGACATGTAAAATCAATCATTTGAGCTAGAAACTCTTAGTGTGGCACAAACATGTAAAATCAATCATTTGAGCTAGAAACTCTTAGTGTGGCACAAACATGTAAAATCAATCATTTGAGCTAGAAACTCTTAGTGTGGCACAGACATGTAAAAATCAATCATTTGAGCTAGAAACTCTGATAATCCACAAATCAATCACAGCAGTGTGACCCTTGTATATTCCATACAAAGTCAACAAGGCCAGAAATCAATAATTTTTAGTTTCTCGGGTCTGCCGACCCAATTATATGAAGAAAAAAACAACAGCAAAAAACCCCCCCCAAATTATATGCATTTACCGATATAGTAACAATTATAAACCATAAAATCAATGAAAAATAGTTTTTCCCACTGACACTGCATTCCTTATTCCTTACAGTAACTCAAGTTGCAGTAATAATGTAAAAACACAGTGTAACATATATTTATTAAACGTAAATCATGTTGGTTTCTATACGTGTTTTTCTATACCAAACATCACATTGTATTATCATTGTAATGGTCATGTTTCTTGTCATATTGTCTGTTTATTTTAAGTTGTTTCTATTTCTATTTAATTTGGCCTTCAATGGGATAGTTTTCCAATATATGTCTGAGAAACTAGAAATAAAATAACAACTCTGGCCTAATGGGAGTGTGACCCTCTTTGTTTTTTGTTTGTTTGTTTTGATTTTTCACCGTTTTTAACAGTATTTCAGTCATATCACGGCGGTCAGTTAACCTACTCACACTTTTTCTTGGGCAGGAGTGTGATCCTGAGATATTTCATGCACACTGAAAATCAATCACAGTGGAATCACTGGAACATTTGACAACATTAAAACATCAATCACATGAGTGCGAGACTTTACTCCACTCAAACATGTACTGCTGGAAAGAGGTTTGGCATCACTGACAGACTCCATTGGTCGCAAGTTTGAGCCTTAATGTTTAGTTGATGTTGGCCTGAACAATTAAAAACACCCGATTTTCACATACATTCGAATATACAGTATTCTGCAATTTATATATTGGGGCATAACCAGCTAATAGATATCACCACTTAATTATGCACATAGTCGTGCGGGACGGCCTGCATATACGGGACTTTAGACTGAAAGCGATTCCCGACAGGCGGGAATTTGACATTCCGAATTATTCCGGGTCCCGGGGTAATAGACTTTGGTTGGATTTTAGATCCCGGTAATACAGGCCCCCGGGCCATTTAATAGACATATAGCATCTACTGGGAGGATTAAGACAAATATACTTGGCTCTAGGGTGGGGAATTAGGCCCCCCAAAATAAAATTTGTCAAATTCCCCTTGGTCAGCCCGCCCCTCCGCCCAGGGGGACAATATTGATAGGTGCATTAACAACAGTGGCATGATGGCCAAAAATCGCTTGAACTGTGCAAGTTTGGTCAAGATTCGATGAAAAAATATGTTTCTATTATAAGAATAATCAAAATAGTTGATGGCAATACAGATGTCCCCCATACAGCAATACAGATGTCCCCCATACCAATATCTCATCAAGATAGCTGACAGCAATACAGATGTCCCCCATACCAATATCACATCATGATTGTTGACGGCAATACAGATGTCCCCCATACAGCAATACAGATGTCCCCCATACCAATATCTCATCAAGATTGTTGACAGCAATACAGATGTCCCCCATACAGCAATACAGATGTCCCCCATACCAATATCTCATCAAGATAGTTGACAGCAATACAGATGTCCCCCATACCAGTATCTCATCAAGATTGTAGACAGCAATACAGATGTCCCCCATACCAATATCTCATCAAAATTGTTGACGGCAATACAGATGTCCCCCATACCAATATCTCATCAAGATAGTTGACAGCAATACAGATGTCCCCCATACCAATATCTCACCAAGATTGTTGACAGCAATACAGATGTCCACCATACCAATATCTCATCAAAATTGTTGACGGCAATACAGATGTCCCCCATACCAATATCTCATCAAAATTGTTGACGGCAATACAGATGTCCCCCATACCAATATCTCATCAAGATTGTTGACGGCAATACAGATGTCCACCATACCAATATCTCATTAAGATAGTTGACAGCAATACAGATATCCCCCATACCAATATCTCATCAAGATTGTTGACAGCAATACAGATGTCCACCATACCAATATCTCATCAAAATTGTTGACGGCACTACAGATGTCCCCCATACCAATATCTCATCAAAATTGTTGACGGCAATACAGATGTCCCCCATACCAATATCTCATCAAGATAGTTGACAGCAATACAGATGTCCCCCATACCAATATCTCATCAAGATAGTTGACGGCAATACAGATGTCCCCCATACCAATATCTCACCAAAATTGTTGACAGCAATACAGATGTCCTCCATACCAATATCTCACCAAAATTGTTGACAGCAATACAGATGTCCACCATACCAATATCTCACCAAAATTGTTGACGGCAATACAGATGTCCCTCATACCAATATCTCATCAAAATTGTTGACAGCAATACAGATGTCCACCATACCAATATCTCATCAAAATTGTTGACAGCAATACAGATGTCCACCATACCAATATCTCATCAAAATTGTTGACAGCAATACAGATGTCCACCATACCAATATCTCATCAAAATTGTTGACGGCAATACAGATGTCCCCCATACCAATATCTCATCAAGATTGTTGACGGCAATACAGATGTCCACCATACCAATATCTCACCAAAATTGTTGACGGCAATACAGATGTCCCCCATATCAATATCTCATCAAGATTGTTGACAGCAATACAGATGTCCCCCATACCAATATCTCACCAAAATTGTTGACGGCAATACAGATGTCCCCCATACCAATATCTCATCAAGATAGTTGACAGCAATACAGATGTCCCCCATACCAATATCTCATCAAGATTGTTGACAGCAATACAGATGTCCCCCATACCAATATCTCATCAAGATTGTTGACAGCAATACAGATGTCCCCCATACCAATATCTCATCAAGATAGTTGACAGCAATACAGATGTCCACCATACCAATATCTCATCAAAAGTGTTGACGGCAATACAGATGTCCCCCATACCAATATCTCATCAAAATTGTTGACGGCAATACAGATGTCCCCCATACCAATATCTCATTAAAATTGTTGACGGCAATACAGATGTCCACCATACCAATATCTCACCAAAATTGTTGACAGCAATACAGATGTCCACCATACCAATATCTCATCAAAATTGTTGACAGCAATACAGATGTCCACCATACCAATATCTCACCAAAATTGTTGACGGCAATACAGATGTCCCCCATACCAATATCTCATCACGATAGTTGACAGCAATACAGATGTCCACCATACCAATATCTCATCAAGATAGTGACAGCAATACAGATGTCACCCATACCAATATCTCATCAAGATAGTTGACGGCAATACAGATGTCCACCATACCAATATCTCACCAAAATTGTTGACGGCAATACAGATGTCCCCCATATCAATATCTCACCAAAATTGTTGACGGCAATACAGATGTCCACCATACCAATATCTCACCAGGATTGTTGACGGCAATACAGATGTCCACCATACCAATATCTCACCAAAATTGTTGACGGCAATACAGATGTCCCCCATACCAATATCTCACCAAAATTGTTGACGGCAATACAGATGTCCACCATACCAATATCTCACCAAAATTGTTGACGGCAATACAGATGTCCACCATACCAATATCTCACCAAAATTGTTGACGGCAATACAGATGTCCACCATACCAATATCTCACCAAAATCGTTGACGGCAATACAGATGTCCACCATACCAATATCTCACCAAAATTGTTGACGGCAATACAGATGTCCCCCATACCAATATCTCACCAAAATTGTTGACAGCAATACAGATGTCCACCATACCAATATCTCACCAAAATTGTTGACGGCAATACAGATGTCCCCCATACCAATATCTCACCAAAATTGTTGACAGCAATACAGATGTCCACCATACCAATATCTCACCAAAATTGTTGACGGCAATACAGATGTCCCCCATACCAATATCTCACCAAAATTGTTGACAGCAATACAGATGTCCACCATACCAATATCTCACCAAAAGTGTTGACGGCAATACAGATGTCCCCCATATCAATATCTCACCAAAATTGTTGACGGCAATACAGATGTCCACCATACCAATATCTCACCAGGATTGTTGACGGCAATACAGATGTCCACCATACCAATATCTCACCAAAATTGTTGACGGCAATACAGATGTCCCCCATACCAATATCTCATCAAGATAGTTGACAGCAATACAGATGTCCCCCATACCAATATCTCATCAAAATTGTTGACGGCAATACAGATGTCCCCCATACCAATATCTCATTAAAATTGTTGAAGGCAATACAGATGTCCCCCATACCAATATCTCATCAAGATTGTTGACAGCAATACAGATGTCCCCCATACCAATATCTCATCAAAATTGTTGACGGCAATACAGATGTCCACCATACCAATATCTCATCAAGATAGTTGACAGCAATACAGATGTCCCCCATACCAATATCTCATCAAGATAGTTGACAGCAATACAGATGTCCCTCATAATATCTCATCAAAATTGTTGACGGCAATACAGATGCCCCCCATACCAATATCTCATCAAGATAGTTGACAGCAATACAGATGTCCCCCATACCAATAGCTCACCAAGATTGTTGACAGCAATACTGATGTCCCCCATACCAATATCTCATCAAAATTGTTGACGGCAATACAGATGTCCCCCATACCAATATCTCATCAAAATTGTTGACGGCAATACAGATGTCCCCCATACCAATATCTCATCAAAATTATTGACGGCAATACAGATGTCCACCATACCAATATCTCACCAAGATTGTTGACGGCAATACAGATGTCCCCCATACCAATATCTCACCAAAATTGTTGACGGCAATACAGATGTCCCCGATACCAATATCTCACCAAAATTGTTGACGGCAATACAGATGTCCCCCATACCAATATCTCATCAAGATTGTTGACAGAAATACAGATGTCCCCCATACCAATATCTCACCAAGATTGTGTTGACGGCAATACAGATGTCCCCCATACCAATATCTCACCAAGATTGTTGACGGCAATACAGATGTCGCCCATACCAATATCTCACCAAAATTGTTGACGGCAATACAAATGTCACCCATACCAATATCTCATCAAGATTGTTGACAGAAATACAGATGTCCCCCATACCAATATCTCACCAAGATTGTGTTGACGGCAATACAGATGTCCCCCATACCAATATCTCACCAAGATTGTTGACGGCAATACAGATGTCCCCCATACCAATATCTCTTCAAAATAGTTGACGGCAATACAGATGTCCCCCAAACCAATATCTCACGAAGATTGTTGACGGCAATACAGATGTCCCCCATACCAATATCTCATCAAGATAGTTGACAGCAATACAGATGTCCCCCATACCAATATCTCATCAAAATTATTGACGGCAATACAGATGTCCCCCATACCAATATCTCACCAAAATTGTTGACGGCAATACAGATGTCCCCCATACCAATATCTCATCAAGATTGTTGACAGAAATACAGATGTCCCCCATACCAATATCTCACCAAGATTGTGTTGACGGCAATACAGATGTCCCCCATACCAATATCTCACCAAGATTGTTGACGGCAATACAGATGTCCCCCATACCAATATCTCACCAAAATTGTTGACGGCAATACAAATGTCACCCATACCAATATCTCATCAAGATTGTTGACAGAAATACAGATGTCCCCCATACCAATATCTCACCAAGATTGTGTTGACGGCAATACAGATGTCCCCCATACCAATATCTCACCAAGATTGTTGACGGCAATACAGATGTCCCCCATACCAATATCTCTTCAAAATAGTTGACAGCAATACAGATGTCCCCCAAACCAATATCTCACGAAGATTGTTGACGGCAATACAGATGTCCCCCATACCAATATCTCATCAAGATAGTTGACAGCAATACAGATGTCCCCCATACCAATATCTCATCAAAATTGTTGACGGCAATACAGATGTCCCCCATACCAATATCTCATCAAGATAGTTTACAGCAATACAGATGTCCCCCATAATATCTCATCAAAATTGTTGACGGCAATACAGATGCCCCCCATACCAATATCTCATCAAGATAGTTGACAGCAATACAGATGTCCCCCATACCAATATCTCACCAAGATTGTTGACAGCAATACAGATGTCCCCCATACAAATATCTCATCAAAATTGTTGACGGCAATACAGATGTCCCCCATACCAATATCTCATCAAAATTGTTGACGGCAATACAGATGTCCCCCATACCAATATCTCATCAAGATTGTTGACGGCAATACAGATGTCCACCATACCAATATCTCATCAAGATTGTTGACGGCAATACAGATGTCCCCCATACCAATATCTCATCAAAATTGTTGACGGCAATACAGATGTCCCCCATACCAATATCTCATCAAGATAGTTGACGGCAATACAGATGTCACCCATACCAATATCTCACCAAAATTGTTGACGGCAATACATACAGATGTCCCCCATACCAATATCTCATCAAGATTGTTGACGGCAATACAGATGTCCACCATACCAATATCTCATCAAGATAGTTGACAGCAATACAGATGTCCCTCATACCAATATCTCATCAAAATTGTTGACGGCAATACAGATGTCCACCATACCAATATCTCATCAAGATAGTTGACAGCAATACAGATGTCCCTCATACCAATGTCTCATCAAAATTGTTGACGGCAATACAGATGTCCCCCACACCAATATCTCATCAAGATAGTTGACAGCAATACAGATGTCCACCATACCAATATCTCATCAAAATTGTTGACGGCAATACAGATGTCCCCCATACCAATATCTCATCAAGATAGTTGACGGCAATACAGATGTCACCCATACCAATATCTCACCAAAATTGTTGACGGCAATACATACAGATGTCCCCCATACCAATATCTCATCAAGATTGTTGACGGCAATACAGATGTCCACCATACCAATATCTCATCAAGATTGTTGACGGCAATACATATGTCCCCCATACCAATATCTCATCAAAATTGTTGACGGCAATACAGATGTCCCCCATACCAATATCTCATCAAGATAGTTGACGGCAATACAGATGTCACCCATACCAATATCTCACCAAAATTGTTGACGGCAATACATACAGATGTCCCCCATACCAATATCTCATCAAGATTGTTGACGGCAATACAGATGTCCACCATACCAATATCTCATCAAGATAGTTGACAGCAATACAGATGTCCCTCATACCAATATCTCATCAAAATTGTTGACGGCAATACAGATGTCCACCATACCAATATCTCATCAAGATAGTTGACAGCAATACAGATGTCCCTCATACCAATGTCTCATCAAAATTGTTGACGGCAATACAGATGTCCCCCACACCAATATCTCATCAAGATAGTTGACAGCAATACAGATGTCCACCATACCAATATCTCATCAAAATTGTTGACGGCAATACAGATGTCCCCCATACCAATATCTCATCAAGATAGTTGACGGCAATACAGATGTCACCCATACCAATATCTCACCAAAATTGTTGACGGCAATACATACAGATGTCCCCCATACCAATATCTCATCAAGATTGTTGACGGCAATACAGATGTCCACCATACCAATATCTCATCAAAATTGTTGACAGCAATACAGATGTCCCTCATACCAATATCTCATCAAGATAGTTGACAGCAATACAGATGTCCACCATACCAATATCTCATCAAAATTGTTGACGGCAATACAGATGTCCCCCATACCAATATCTCACCAAGATAGTTGACAGCAATACAGATGTCCCCCATACCAATATCTCATCAAGATAGTTGACAGCAATACAGATGTCCCCCATACCAATATCTCATCAAGATAGTTGACAGCAATACAGATGTCCACCATACCAATATCTCATCGAGATAGTTGACAGCAATACAGATGTCCCCCATACCAATATCTCATCAAGATAGTTGACAGCAATACAGATGTCCACCATACCAATATCTCATCAAGATAGTTGACAGCAATACAGATGTCCCCCATACCAATATCTCATCAAGATAGTGACAGCAATACAGATGTCCACCATACCAATATCTCATCAAAATTGTTGACGGCAATACAGATGTCCCCCATACCAATATCTCATCAAGATAGTTGACAGCAATACAGATGTCCCCCATACCAATATCTCATCAAGATAGTTGACAGCAATACAGATGTCCACCATACCAATATCTCATCAAGATTGTAGACAGCAATACAGATGTCCACCATACCAATATCTCATCAAGATAGTTGACAGCAATACAGATGTCCCTCATACCAATATCTCATCAAGATTGTTGACGGCAATACAGATGTCACCCATACCAATATCTCATCAAAATTGTTGACGGCAATACAGATGTCCCCCATACCAATATCTCATCAAGATAGTTGACGGCAATACAGATGTCACCCATACCAATATCTCACCAAAATTGTTGACGGCAATACATACAGATGTCCCCCATACCAATATCTCATCAAGATTGTTGACGGCAATACAGATGTCCACCATACCAATATCTCATCAAGATAGTTGACAGTAATACAGATGTCCACCATACCAATATCTCATCAAGATTGTAGACAGCAATACAGATGTCCACCATACCAATATCTCATCAAGATAGTTGACAGCAATACAGATGTCCCCCATACCAATATCTCATCAAGAAAGTTGACAGCAATACAGATGTCCCTCATACCAATATCTCATCAAGATAGTTGACAGCAATACAGATGTCCCTCATACCAATATCTCATCAAGATAGTTGACAGCAATACAGATGTCCCCCATACCAATATCTCATCAAAATTGTTGACGGCAATACAGATGTCCCCCACACCAATATCTCATCAAGATAGTTGACAGCAATACAGATGTCCACCATACCAATATCTCATCAAAATTGTTGACGGCAATACAGATGTCCCCCATACCAATATCTCATCAAAATTGTTGACGGCAATACAGATGTCCCCCATACCAATATCTCACCAAGATTGTTGATGGCAATACAGATGTCCCCCATACCAATATCTCACCAAAATTGTTGACGGCAATACAGATGTCCACCATACCAATATCTCATCAAAAGTGTTGACGGCAATACAGATGTCCCCCATACCAATATCTCATCAAGATTGTTGACGGCAATACAGATGTCCCCCATACCAATATCTCACCAAGATTGTTGATGGCAATACAGATGTCCCCTATACCAATATCTCATCAAGATAGTTGACAGCAATACAGATGTCCCCCATACCAATATCTCACCAAAATTGTTGACGGCAATACAGATGTCCCCCATACCAATATCTCATCAAGATAGTTGACAGCAATACAGATGTCCCCCATACCAATATCTCATCAAGATAGTTGACAGCAATACAGATGTCCACCATACCAATATCTCATCAAGATTGTAGACAGCAATACAGATGTCCACCATAGCAATATCTCATCAAGATAGTTGACAGCAATACAGATGTCCCTCATACCAATATCTCATCAAGATTGTTGATGGCAATACAGATGTCACCCATACCAATATCTCATCAAAATTGTTGACGGCAATACAGATGTCCCCCATACCAATATCTCATCAAGATAGTTGACGGCAATACAGATGTCACCCATACCAATATCTCACCAAAATTGTTGACGGCAATACATACAGATGTCCCCCATACCAATATCTCATCAAGATTGTTGACGGCAATACAGATGTCCACCATACCAATATCTCATCAAGATAGTTGACAGCAATACAGATGTCCACCATACCAATATCTCATCAAGATTGTAGACAGCAATACAGATGTCCACCATACCAATATCTCATCAAGATAGTTGACAGCAATACAGATGTCCCCCATACCAATATCTCATCAAGATAGTTGACAGCAATACAGATGTCCCTCATACCAATATCTCATCAAGATAGTTGACAGCAATACAGATGTCCCTCATACCAATATCTCATCAAGATAGTTGACAGCAATACAGATGTCCCCCATACCAATATCTCATCAAAATTGTTGACGGCAATACAGATGTCCCCCACACCAATATCTCATCAAGATAGTTGACAGCAATACAGATGTCCACCATACCAATATCTCATCAAGATTGTTGACGGCAGTACAGATGTCCCCCATACCAATATCTCATCAAAAATTGTTGACGGCAATACAGATGTCCCCCATACCAATATCTCATCAAAATTCTTGATAGCAATACAGATGTCCCCCATACCAATATCTCATCAAAATTCTTGATAGCAATACAGATGTCCCTCATACCAATATCTCACCAGGATTGTTGACGGCAATACAGATGTCCCCCATATCAATATCTCATCAAAATTGTTGACGGCAATACAGATGTCCACCATACCAATATCTCATCAAAATTGTTGACGGCAATACAGATGTCCCCCATACCAATATCTCATCAAGATAGTTGACAGCAATACAGATGTCCCCCATACAGCAATACAGATGTCCACCATACCAATATCTCATCAAAATTGTTGACGGCAATACAGATGTCCCCCATATCAATATCTCATCAAAATTGTTGACGGCAATACAGATGTCCACCATACCAATATCTCATCAAAATTGTTGACGGCAATACAGATGTCCCCCATACAGCAATACAGATGTCCCCCATATCAATATCTCATCAAAATTGTTGACGGCAATACAGATGTCCCCCATACCAATATCTCATCAAGATTGTTGACGGCAATACAGATGTCCCCCATACCAATATCTCATCAAGATTGTTGACGGCAATACAGATGTCCACCATACCAATATCTCATCAAAATTGTTGACGGCAATACAGATGTCCCCCATACAGCAATACAGATGTCCCCCATATCAATATCTCATCAAAATTGTTGACGGCAATACAGATGTCCACCATACCAATATCTCATCAAAATTGTTGACGGCAATACAGATGTCCCCCATACAGCAATACAGATGTCCCCCATATCAATATCTCATCAAAATTGTTGACGGCAATACAGATGTCCCCCATACCAATATCTCATCAAGATTGTTGACGGCAATACAGATGTCCCCCATACCAATATCTCACCAGGATTGTTGACGGCAATACAGATGTCCCCCATATCAATATCTCATCAAAATTGTTGACGGCAATACAGATGTTCCCCATACCAATATCTCACCAAGCAAGAACCAACAGAGCACTTTGTGCTCACATCAACTAAAACGTCACACCACACAAATCAATTAAAATGATGTGATGCCACTGTCATGGAAAAGTGAAGATACAAAAATGTTGTATCATTCAACAGGCATGCATTATCACAGGACCCTAATTCTGATTACACGCAGGTACGTAGATTCTCCGTGTACTGAACCTCTGTTATATTGTAGGCACAGTATACACATAAATTGTACTGAGTTACGCTCATTTGTTATAGAAACTCTGGGGGATTTTAATGAACAGCAAAACTGTGTTTGTAAAAATGCTGAAAAAAACAACATTTGAAGTTTCTCTTCAGACACATATGTTATTCAATTTAATGTGTAAAAAATAAATACAACTATGACACATCTTCCATCATGAAAAAAGCATGATAATGAATTAGCAAATAATTCACCATACAGCATTAAAACGTTGTATTTTTGCAATACACTTGCACCAAGCAATTATCAATGAAGCATTCCATTCTAGAAATAATTCTGTACTCCAACTCATACCATGTTATAAACATACATGTCTGATTACTTATATTTCCAAGTATATAAAGCCTTTCTTAATAATTACCAGGCTTCACTTACGCAGTGTTCCTGAAAAATAAAAGCTAATTTAAAAATAATTATAAATACAACAGAACAGCTTTTTTGCAGCCCAGGCAGACATGCTGAGTGAGACAATACTTTGTATGTCATATGTTTCTAATAAATAGAGAATAACAGGCTACTGCCTGGTCTTGTGTAATATATCTGGTATGGCGAAGCTTGTCGAGCCGTTATTTTATTATGAAAACGCACAGTTAAGTGGATTGTAACGATCAATTTTATCAGAGAACACGTGTCACCGAATTGTTTGGAGATGCCATTTTGGAGTTGTCAGTTGTGCATGGAAGATTTCAAGTTCGTGTCAATAATGACTATAGCGTGTTCAATTATTGGTAAACATGTTTTAGGCTCAACATAAACTGATCCTGTGTAGTGAATTTTGATGCATTTATTTAGAATTTATTGAAATAATTGTATATGGATAATATCAGGCGCCTTTGTATCAGGCCAATTTCAATATAGTGGTTTAATGAAATAAACTGTCAACTGTTACTAATTCAACAAATTTTTAAATAAACTGCCTGTATAATATTAGTCTTTTTAAACCAGGTTGTTTAGTCGTAATAACGAAACCAGCTACAAAATGTTTTGCATACAGAACAATGTAACTCCATAAAAAATATAACTGTTGAATGGCCAAAACATTACCAATTATAGGACCACACAACATGAGTGACTGTCTTGTAATATTAAAGTACAGTCATTTACAAACAACATGAAAACATAATTATATACACACTGTGGACTCAAAGCAACAATTGCCCAAAAACTTTTCAAATAAGTGAATATGTTACATGTATGTGAAAGCAAGTCAAGGTCAAGATGTAGGAGCACAAGGGGGAAATGCTTGAAAAGGGGAACTAAACGGGAGGAAATGCATGAAAGGGGGAACCAAATGGGAACCAACTCAGCCTCTTTTTGCCACCCGGACATTTGGCCACGAGAACGACGGGACCGGTCATCAATTTTAGCCATCTCTGACTCTATATCAAGTCCTTGAAATATGTCGCTATAACACAATTGTGACCAATGTGTACAAAACAACCAACATGCATCAACTATACAGTATACATTTATACAGAAAGAAAAGAAAATTAACAAATAAAACATCAAGACTAACACAGGAACATTATATAAACATATCAAATCAAAGTTTAACCATTTAGTCTTGGTTGGCTTTTCAATAAGACATGATGTTTCACTCATATTTAAAAAATATATATTTCCATAAGTTGATTTGTCTGTTTCTCTTTATAATATATACAAATGTTCTGGTAAAAGCTATATATCATAGGATCTGTATTTATAAAGATATTAATGAATACTAAAGCTTACGATTATCGCGAATGTTTTCTTCATTTTCAGCTGTCGATTCTTTTTTTTTTTTAAATATTTATTTCAGCAAAAGCTAAACATAAATATGTTCCTGTATGCCAATAACAAAGCAACAATTTTACTACAATTTTGTACAATAATATGAATATACTATTTAACAAACATTTTATTTTGAACAAAGATCATCAGTAATAAAAATGATAATAAATATATATTTATATAAAGTTACAAATAGAAATACGGACAAAAGCCCTCCTGGACAAAAGCCCGCTCATTGTTTTTCACAACCCGGACATTAGCACCCTCGTAAGTTAGACGAACCGGACAATTGCCAACTCGTTTAAATTATATGAATACGATCTCAGTTTGTGTTATATTGTGACAATTATATTATTTTATTATAATGATCACCTACACCAAGTCAGCAATTATAATGGTAATTAATACTTTCATTGTTATTTTAAAAAATTAGAAAAAGAAAGAAGAAAAAAACCTTGCGCCAAATTCCAAATACTTCAGCCATGTACTTCATTCAATTTATTGCGAGCAGGCTTTTGTCTGGGTCATCAAAATTACGCGTGGGCTAATGTCCGGGGTGTAAAACAATGAGCGGGTTTTTGTCAGGAGGGCTCTTATCCGGATTCCGTAAGAATAACAACACAGACTATACCCAAGGCTGCATGCAAAATAAACCGATAAATTCAGATTGGATAAAATCCACTTCCAGAAAGATTAACCTAGTTTTATTAAGGTGTGTGCACAATTGTGTTGTGTACAGTGCAATTTAACCTACACCAGAATAACTCTTGTCTATTAATACAACTGAAGAGCTACAGTAATATTACACATTTGAAGTAATTTATCCCATATTTAACTCAGACCATTAAATTACTTTAACAAACTGATCCTACTCAGATACTCTTATGTACAAATTTTACTTAATCTGTCCAATTGTTTTTTTATTTAACTACAAAATGGCTATATTTATTTCAGACATTTATTTCTTAACATAGCATTAAAGATTCTTATTCACAATCAAATGTGGTATTTTAAGACTTTCTTTTTCAGACTCAAGCAGAACTGGTTACCTGAATTTTAAAACCTACAAATTAGATTACCTATGACAAGCAACAAAGGGTGCCATGAAATTTTACTTGCAAGACTTAAAGGGACTTGTTCACAGATTTTTGTATTTTTGTTGAATATCCCATTAAATGTCTTAACTTGACAAATTAAACCATTTGAACTAAACAACTTAAAGATCTCAAGTGCTAAAACAATAAAAGCATTAAAAGCAAGAGGGCCATGATGGCCCTAAGCGCTCACCTGAGAACTGGTACAGATGAAAATTAAGGTATATGGACAATATGCAAATGGTGATAGGAACAATTTGATTTAAAACATTAGTTAGTGCAATTGGCTTACTAAAGTTTTTGCTAAAAGTTCTCAAATCATTTTTCTCGATATTCTTACCTGACCCTTTTTCATGAAGTCAGTGACATTTCTGGAAAATGCAGAAACAGTAGATTTTGCTGTTTTTTTCGCATATAGTTTTGAAGAACTAGTTGCAATGTGATAATTGCGATGACTGTGCTATAAGGTCAAGTTTTGCTTTTTCTTTGATACTTTTCTGTTCAATGATGATAAATGATGTTAATGCAGGCTCTGAAGACATCAATGTTGCATGTACAAATAACTGCATGCAAGGTTTGCAACTGTTGGAAATCAAATTTTATCAATCAATTTTTATGGTCATACGCAAACTGTGTATGTTTGGTCAACATTGAATAAAAAATCGTGTGTGCCAGCCAATCATTGATAACTTGTTGATGTTTTTTCCAAATACAACTTCACCTGTAGTCTTACGTTCATAGTCAAACTGTGCGTGATTGGTGAAGATTTGATGAAAAATGAAGTCTCTATCCTGAATAATGTCAATTTTTGTATTTTTTTCTCACAAAGGGCAATAACTCCAGTGTTTCTGGTCCGATCTTGCTTATATTCAACTTCAACTGTAATCTCATGGTAACTGACAAACTGTGCAAGCTTGGTGAAGATTTGATGTAAAATGAAGTCTCTATCCTGAATAATGTCCATTTTTGTATATTTTTTTAATAAACAAAGGGCAATAACTCTTGTATTTGAAATACGATCTGGCCCATTTTTTGGCATCTGCAACGATCTGATGGTCATACAAAAACTGTGAAAGTTTGGTTAAGATTGGATGGAAAATAAAGTCTATATGTTGGAAAAATGCATTTTTGCACATTTTTTTACATGGTGTGATCTGACCCAATAACAATCCCATCCGAGATGTTATGGTCATACACACACTGTGCAAGTTTGGTTAAGATTGGATAAAAAGTGATGTCTCCATTGTGAATACGAACCCAACTGCTGATGGCACACGGACTATTGCCAACGCAGGAGAGGTCCCCTAAGCTAACAGAGCACTTATTGGTCCCACCGGGGTACTGGATCAAAAGTGTTTACCTTTACTTCTTGGCTATTAGGATTTATATACTGGTCTGTGTATTTTTTACGTTATGTAAGTGATTTACCTGTTTTCAACTATTTCAACGAAAAAAACAGAAACATTCCAAATTATTCTATCGTTTCGCGTTACAAACGGTTTATAATTTTATTCATTTAAAATGAGGATTTATCATTATCGAAATGGTATTTACAGTATATTTCTATGTCAGTAGTGTTATTTCACTCCTTTATATACACAATCATTTTATTTTTAGAATCTGTGACAAAAAGTTTGAATATTGTCAATGCGTCAATCTGTGAACAGGTCCCTTTCAACGCTCTGTACACATTGACACAGAGTTTTAAATTATTATAACCAAATAACATTATTTACAAACGCTAAGAAAAGTTGCAGTATGGGTCTCAATACATCTAATTATAAATTCATACACTAGCAGCCCTTTTATAATTTAAATTTATTAATACGATGTATGAGTAAGTGTATGTGTTTTACCAATTACTAATTGTTACTCTTGCATGATTTCTAAACTATAATGGAGTGTCAGCATCATTAAATTAATATTTTCTTCAGTGTTAATTGAAATTAAGTTCTGTTATTGAAGACAAAGACAATTAAAACATGACAATTCAACAAAAACTATTATATATAATTAGATACCGATACATATATAGTGATTACTCATCACAACAAAATACAATTTCATTTACCGGGTACAGGCATTTTAATTATAAAATGTAGAAGTTGTATATCAGTCTTCACAATAATTTTTGGAAGCACTTGCCCATCGGACATAAGCCATACAATTTTAACTTGCTCGAATCCACCTGAACTTGTCCAAAATTAGGAAATAAAACCTAGTCCGCTTTACCTTAATAGTTAAATGACAGTGATGATGTTCATTAAGCCGTATGTAAAGAAAATCAGGTTATGATATAGTTATAGTTAGAGAACAATTGCTGGACATTATTGTATTTTTGGTAAATGAATCTTTTAATTTCATTAATTTTGCATCCTTATTGTAGTTGCCCTTTTGGGGCAGACAGGTCCAACTTTTAACTTGTCCGAATAAATTTTTACTTGTCCCGGGCTTCGGATAAGCGCGTTATTTCGAAGACTGTTGTAAGTTATATGTTATACAACATAACTATAATCATTGCAATGTCAGCTTAGTCTGAACAGACAAAGCAAAAATGTGTGAAATACTCAGTTATTGTTGAAAAACAATTTGCAACAGAATTGTATCATCATGTTTGTTTATATTTAGTTATTGTTGAAAAATACCTGTTAACTTAAAATAAAAGAAAGCAGCAGTATATAATATTCACTGAGCAGTGAATGTCAATTTTTTTATTAGTGATACATATTCACAATTATTGCAAAGGGTAGCTCATTTGAGGCGTTGACTGCTTTATGATTTACTATGCTTAAACATAAAAGGTACAAGATAAAGGATAGGATTATAGTCTGATATTGATATACGTACAACTTCAGCTGACTTTACATTTACCCCCCAATAACTGGGTTATAAGCCTTTGTCTAAAATAACCACTAGCTACCATGGTACTAACATGTAGATGAACAGAGACACTAATACCACTGTTAGCTAAAGACTTACTCTTCAAATGTTTCCATTCCTGTACCTGGTGCACGTCTGAAATACAAGAGGAACAATTATATATGCACACAAATGTACTAATTAAGACTTGCAAGGCATAAGAGAATAACAAGAAAGCTGATGAAAATGTATACTTTTATTTCATGCTATGCGGTGAATTAGTGGAGAATACCAGTGAACGATAACACGATCATTTCACTCTGGGTCAAGTGAAATGATAACTTTTTTTTTTGAAAGTTTAATAACACTACACTGTTTGTTGGCACTACTTTCCCACCATTACAGTGAGCAAAAATTTTGGAATCATTATGACATCATAAATATGACGTCAGAATACACAAACTTGTGACGGTTAAGCATATCTCTCGCACTTTTTTTTATTGATCGTCCAAAAGCATGAAATAAAAAGAAAATTTGTTGACTTCAGTGTAAGCTTGTATTTTATTTCATTTCTGGTTATAGAAAAGTGATATTTTCACAAGTCACTCTTTCATTATTATTTCACAAGCCACTTTTGAAAACTTGAAAATATATTGTGTATGACCACTCATGAAATAACATACGACCTTACACTGAAACCAACAAATATCCTCTATATCAACATTATTTCAAGAAGAATACTTTTTTAAGATAATAATGACCCATAGCAACAATATTTGAATTGCAGCATTCTGATTTGTTTCATTGTACTTTTACTAAAGCATGTTTTATTATTATAAAATACAGAATAACTTTCACAATTACATCTCATGCATGTTATGTGTAATATCTTGCTGATTAGTGAAGTGTCTACAATCCAACTTTCAACAAACTCACATTAAGGAAATGAAACATACGAGGGCTGTTTCATAAATTCGCGGAATTCTCTTCTCAAAAGTTTATTGTTCATTCAACTTAAATGTTGTTTGCCACATATCCTATAATATTTTAAAATGGGTTTTTATTTTCTTTAATTGATTTAGTGGTATCTATAGCAACCACTATTTGGCGACTTGAAACACCAGTTTTTATACAGCGAAACGCACTGAAGTGCTGTTGAATAGACAAACGTTATGCATTTCTGGCGCAAAAGCGCCTGATGTAAGCGTCACCTTTCAACGTCATTTCCTGTACGTTTTAAAACACTGTGTTGGACGGTTACCTCTCCGCAGCGTTTTATCGCCATGACTTCGCATAATCGCTTGACGCCAACGGACGATGTTCAGTTACGTTCCGTTGTCAAATTTTGCGTTGGACTCAAACTTTCAAATAAAAAACTTGGATACATTACCAAAGTGTGGAAAGACATTTGTGTGAAAATGGCATTCGCGATTTGCGTTGATTTCCCGATCTTAAGAATAAACTGAGAGGACAATGCTTTCAAACATCGTTTGAATTACGCAACGAATCGAGAAAAATTATTTCATCATTCAATAAGGATTGGTTCAAGGTTTCATTTGACCAGTGGGCACATAGACATAGAAAGTGTGTGGCTACAGGTGGTGACTACGTCGAGAAAGTGAACTGCTCTCTTCAATTTGACATTTAGATGACGTTGAAATGATGTCGGCGTGCTTCAAGTGCTACACAGTACTCTTGTTCAATGATAAAATATCAAATTAAATGTTCTGTGTATCACTACAATTATTGGTCTGAAAGTCAGTCATAAGTAAATGTGTCTCAAGATGTACTTCGTTTTTCGATAAATCACCTAAGGTAGAAGAAATAGAGTAATTCCGCGAATTTATGAAACAGCCCTCGTATCTAGGTGATAATAATGATAGGTTCGAAATGTTTTGGTGTTTGGCAATATGGCGAACAAATGTATTAACAAAATATTGTACAAGTATGCCTTTTTGTTCTATTATTTTTACTTTTATTAATCCATGGTTATAAAATACTTTTTGAAGGCTTCATGTATATTATGTACAATAAATTTTAATAGAGTCCGGTAGATTTCAGTACATGTCATTCCAGTAATCGATAAATAAGCCATGAAACAGCAGTTACACAAACCTCCGCTTTGGTGCATCCTCCCCCCAGCCTGAAACTCTGTTAGGTTTTGGTGGACCATCATCCGAAGGCTAAAATAAACACACAACGACTTTGTATGTTTAACAAATATTATTTTTATCCTTTTATTTATTAATATGGTATACTCAGTAAGCTCAAAACAATAAAATCAACCTTAAGTTTTTATTAAAACGGTCATGTTTTACCATTGGTCAGCATTAATAGGTAAAATGTCAGAATAAAAGACCCATTCTCCCAGATGGGGAGTATACTTTTTTACCCGTTTGAATGAGATATTTCCTCAAAGTTTAGGGTAAATGTAAGTTTAAGTTTCACTAATATTAAATGGCACTTTGTTTGCTTAATTATTCAAAAGCTTATCACTAGTCTTACTATTTATGATTATAAATCAAACTGAACAGCATTGCCTTTAAAAGCTATTATGGGAAAACAAAGTTGGGCTGGCATTTTTTCCTACTATAGATGTATGTAAAATAAGAATTGTCCATACCTAATGAATTCAAATGCTGTGACGGATTTTTTATTGCGATGAGATCCTTCCGGTATTAGACCTAAATTTATTCATTAATGACATGAGCATTACCTCAGCAGGTGTGTTTTGTGGGGACTGATTTCCTGTGGCTTCAAATTCCGGAGTTGCAGGAGCCTTGGCCTGCTTTGCACGACGGCCCTTCTTGGCATCCTAGGAAAAAAGGTTGCTGTACTTGTAAGCCCTATGCAAACATTGAGCTACTTTTTATATCGGCAATGTTTGCTGACGGGCTGTACAGGGAACACCCATTTCTGTGGTGGAAAGTTTACCTTCTTTATCTATATTGTTCTGACAGGATTTTGATCGCTACTTTCACATCCCGAAATAAGATAGTTATTGTAAACGGATTGCAATAAAAGTTACACACCTGGACAGATAAACCATTCCTAATTAATGTTCCATAAATATTTGTATAAAAACACTTTCAATTTGCATGCCTGAGCCATTTAAATCTACACACTATTGCATTTTTAAATAATCTCGCTGTCTCCTCTGTGTAAACTTTAATCGATTTTCTGCTACGCTGTAGAAGTGTTACGTCATTCTATTGGTCAGTATCAGGATAGTCTCACTCTGATTGGTTTGAGTGCTAAACGAGGCTGCAATTTCTGGAATTTCTAAATACATGTTATAGATTTATACATAAGTTTAAATCAGAATTAAATGCATATATAAGGTAAATTATGGTTCATGTTAATCAGTATTGGTGTTGTTCAAGTAAAATACGTTGATAAATAACTATATTGTTTCAAATAATGGAAATTTATGAAAATTTAAACTTTTAGGTTTCCACCACATAAATGGTCTTTCGGCGATGAGACGTACCAGCGAAATAAAAAGTAACACTAAATTCTCAGCACGTCTCATGAATTAGACTAGGGAAAGAGGGTAACAAATACAATAGCATAACAAGTTAGGCCCAGTGTGCCAATATTGAGCTACTTTTTATATGGGCAATATTGGTTGGAGGGCCTAACCAGGGAAAGACCAATTCTGTGGTGGAAACTTCTCACTATATGTCTATAGAATAGCGACAGGATTTCTGTCGCTATTTTCAAGCGCTGAAATGGCATGGTTAACGTTAATATTTCTTAATAAAATTTACATACCTGCAAAGAGAATTTATTCCGCAATAATGTTTCATAAATATTTGCAGGATAACACTTCCATTTTGGATGCAACAAAAATTTAAACCTACACACTATTGCATTTTCAACACATCACGCTGTCCTCCACTGTGTAAACTTTAATCGATATTCTGCTACACTAAACCGATTGCGTCATTTCGATTGGTCATTCAATTCTGTCATTCATTATCCGATTGGTTGAAGCATATTTGAAGGGTGAAACAAGGCAATGTAAACATGGTGGACTGTACAAGAATGTAGATTAATACGAAAGTTCAAATCGGAATTAAACGCATGCCCTAGGTAAATTTCGGCACATGTTAAGCAGTTTAGGTGTTGTTTAAGTAAAATACGTTGATATATAACTTTATAGTTGCAAATAATGAACATTTATGAAATTTAAACTTTTAGGTTTCCACCACATAAATGGTCTTTTGGCGATGAGACGTTCCAGCTAATTTAGCCCTATATAAAATGTAGCACTAAATTCGCTGCACGTCTCATGCATTAGACTACAAATACAAGACAAGACCGCTGATAAGTTGTTTAATCTGTGATTGCTCCTAATATGAAACGATATAGACGACAAATAAATAGTGTTTTACTTAAGTTAAGTAGTTTAACACTATCTCGGATTCTCCGCCAAGAGCAATTTATCCGACAGATTTTGTCCGAACTCTGTAGCCAGTTTATCAAATTAATTAACATGCGCAAATCTCACGTTTTGCACATAATGGTTTGTTACTTTAAGAATAACAATGAAATATATCTTTACCTTTTTGCTCGATTCGCTATCAAAGCCGAATTGTTCGCTCATTTTTGGGGTTGTCAAGTTGAAAGTGCAATGTTGTTTACATTGGATAGGAATTTTTCAAGGGAGGTAACACAATATACTGCGATATCGAATGTTTCTGACGTTGTCGTCAGCACGGGTCTTCCTGGGCCGATGTTCACAAAGTTCCTTAGTAAAAACTTTAGTTAATTTCTTAAATTCACAAACTTCCTTAAGTCTCTGGCTGTTTGATGTATAGTTAATTTACATCAATATGTTTTATACTAGTAAATATTACTAGGATGCTTAATATTTTACCATTATGTCAAAAGAAATCATTGGATTTTACATATGAAAATTGATCTGAAATGTGCATTAAAGTACAACTTATTAAGATTTCCCTTAGGAGCTTTGTGAATACCAGCCCTGTTCCCACCATTAAGCCTCACAACATTTCGAACGTAATTAATTTGTTCAGTAACTGTTATAAACATTATTTCAGCGTGTCTATATAGTAATTAGCGGTTATAATCATTATTTCAGCGTGTCTATATAGTAATTAGCGGTTATAAACATTATTTCCCACTTATAAACATACTGCTTAAATAATTTAACTGTAATCTGATAAGAGAAAATATATGCAAGCTATTTAAAGCACAATTCGTGCATTGACAGCCAATATGTCTTATAAGCAGTAGGAATTATAGAATCTTTAAGTCCACGGGGGAGAAGTTGTGTAGTGACCCTTCAAGCTCAGTCTGGAGAGCACTTGTCCAGCAAGCTAGAAGTCTCCGGGTTCAAGTCCTGGACTGGCTGCAGCCTGTTTCAGTTTGGTGCCCAAAATGGTGTGGTGACAGTACCAAGGATTGTCTCACATCGCTGGTACTAAGAAACGTCCAAAACCCAAGGACAATGTCACGGTATGAACTTGGTCACTGTTGGGGAGACATTGTGTTGTGGACCGGTTAGCTCAGTCGGGAGAGCACTTGACCTCTGAGAGGTCCTGTGTTCGAGTCCCGGACTGGCCGCACAATTTTTTCTCCTTTTGAGTTGGACAATTTAGAATTTCAGTTTATATCCTAGCTTGAAACGCAGTTTAAGACTAGACAATTAAACTTTCTCTAACAGTGTACTATGGTCAGCATGATCTGCAGAATACTGGGAATTATTTATGACATTTTTTTAGCAAGATTGAAATAGAATGTTACGATAGCTGTAGTTATGATGTACAAGATTTGATTGACAGTGCATTTTGTCCTTCAAAGATTGAAGACTTCATTGATGGAAGATGTTTGTTTGGATTTTTCGCCATTTGTACCAGTATTTCAGTCATTTAACGGTGGTCAGTTAACCTACTCAAACTTTTACTGGGCAAGCTTAGCCGATCTAAGCAGTTTATCAGTACTAAGTGCACATACCTATGCCAGTAACTAACAACTGCCCTACTTGAATCAGAGGTAGGGGGAGAATGGCTGTATAAATAATGTCATGACCAATCCCCACACAAGTTATGTGGCTGGTCTGGGGTTCAAACTCACGATCCCCGGATTGACAGTCCAGTGCTCTACCAAATGAGCTAGCCTGGCCCGGCTTGTTGGAAGATTTCATAGCGATCTGTCAATTGGTAAGCTTAGGTAAGAACACAGAAATAATTGTTAAGTAAACATGTAGGGAAAGATCTAGGATCATAAAAGGTACAGGGTGCTACTAAAAAGGAGCAGGGTGGAAAGCCCACCAGCTTGTTGACATTTTTTTAATATTTTGCTTATTCCAGGATTTTCATGAGTTTAATGCTTCTGATAAAAGTTTTTAAGCAAAGAATATATATTTGTCATTGAATATTTGCAAAAAAAATATATTAAATTTTCAAATGATATTCAACATTTCTGTGTTCACCAGCCAAGAGGGGCAGCAGGGGGGAACCAAAAAGGAGCAGGGTGGTGCGCCCTGCTATTTTACTCTAGATCTTTCCCTAGTAAAATAATGTTCATACCATATGAATAAAGGAAACGTCATATTCTGGGGACATATACAAAAAGTCAGGTGGTTTATTTATTTTTTAATGTTTATGATAATTTGCAAAACACAAAGATCAGTTTTGAATATAAATAAATTCATTACTCTTCATACTGTGCTTACATGTAAAACTGATGGTTTTCAAGATAAAAATTGCTGAACAACTAACTAAAATAATATAAACAAAATGAAGGCATAAAATCATGGGTGAACTTTGTCTGCAAGCATTTACATTCATCAAAAGAGTTGTAAACAGTGTTTTTGTGTCAACAGATCAGAAGACAGTCAATTATTGCTTAAACATTTAGTGTGCACGTGTCAGTAAACAACATACAAATGTTATTTTAACTCAAATCAAGCTCATAAATGTTACATTGCTGTGATAATCAAAATAAACATGTGCAATGTTAGTAATTATTAACTTTTGTATTTTTTTTTTTTCTGAAAAACTATTTGTTGGTTTGAATTTATTGGTATTCAGACAGCAATGAAAGCGTAACTGAAATTTAATCTTTCTTCAGGAGTTCGGATAGTTTTGAAAACTGTAATACAGAGAGACTTTTTGGTTGTTATTTTTGACTTTGAGGACGAGATAAATATTGTTTGAACACAAGTGGAGCTCTATGCTTAAAATTAATATACTGTAAAATACTGGACACATTAACAATGAAGCTTAAAACCTGCAAGCAGTGCTAGAAAATATCACAAGATATAAATGTATACATCATAAAACTTTCTAACAAATATAACAGAAACGCACACAGTCACTTTCTACCAACAATACCAACAAATTCCGCTATGCCTTTAAGTAACACCAATTGAGACATGTAGTGGGAAAACTGGGCTTAATATATCTTCATAAAGCATCGCCCCGGATCAGCCTGTGCAGTCCGCACAGGCTAATCCAGGACGAAACTTTCTGCTTTTATGGTATTTTCTGTTTCAAGGAAGTCTGTTCTAAACATTAATAAACTGTAAGTGGAAAGTGTCGTCGTGGACTGCACAGGCTAATCTGGAACGACAATTTACGCGCATGCATTAAGCACGGATTTCCCACGACACGCCACAATTATAGAGGACACATATATGACCACTGAAACTGCTATAGTGAACAGAAAACAACAGCTACCTGAACAAACCATTGTAACAGAGAGTTAGTAACTAGGAGGAATTAAAAAGTGCACATTTACTTAAGTATATGAAGTCATGCACATTGACTCTATGGAAAATATTACAGCGAGATCCTGTCAAAATGACAACTCATGCCACTAATGCAAAATAAGCATTTCCGTAAAATACATCCAAATGATAACTGATGCCTCGTCAGCAAAACAAGCATTTCTTTAAAATACATCCAACAGAACGTTTCACTCAATACCAAATTTAAAACACGTTTCTTGCAACAATTTAAATTCAACTTGATAATATTCAAACTAAACAGTATATAAAAATTGAGTATAAGGTAAAAATCAAACATTCACCTTTCCAGTTGAAAATTACACAAGAGAAATTGTGAAATAACGTCTTAACTAATCATATATATTTATTTTCTAGGCAGACCTGATGCAAATGATTAGAAGTTGAAAGAATCAACATGACATTCTTGTATCTATGAACCATCAATACTGGTATACTGGTGCAGACTAGCCTATGCAGCACAAACAGTTTAAATATCAACATGCTTTCAGCGGACTGCACAGGCTGATCCGGGACGACAATTTTCGCAGATGCATTAAGCCTCGGTTTCCACAACACGCATCCAATTATAACTGCTGTTAAACTTATTATTTTCATCATTATTTCTACAGCTGAAAATTAATTTATGACATGAAAAACTAATACATAATGACTGCTACTTAATAATTTGGAAGTATGTTGTAATATTAGTGCACAAAACAGAAAAGAATAACACAATACAATCACAGCTTAGGACAAAATGTGGAGATTTTTAAACATAAATGAGGCACGTCGTCGGAAAACCGGGCTTAATGCATGTGCGTAGTGTCGTCCCAGATTAGAATCCAGGACGGCACCTTCCGCCTACAGTGCTTTTATGTGTAGAAGAGACTTCCTTGAAACAGAAAATACCATAAACGCGGAAAGTGCCGTCCCGGATTAGCCTGTGCGGACTGCACTGGCTAGTCCGGGACGACGCTTTAAGCACATGCATTAAGCCCGGTTTTCCCACGATGCGCCTCAAATGTTGTATAGGACAAAATGACAAGTTTATTTTCCACACGGACACGTTCAGACAAAAAGAAGTGTAACACCAATCATACAAAGTAGAGGGATTAAAAGAAGAGGATACAAAGAGAAGACGCGGCTCTAAGCTAGCACTTAACAGTGAGCTACAAGGTACTACTCGTGTCACAACAGTTAACAATAATAAAACCAACACCGTTAGAGACTATGAAATAAGCGATACAAAAACGTGGGACAACTGTACAGATAAAAATAAGATCTATACACAACAATAAGTTTTCTGTACAATAAAACGTGAAAACTGTATTTTATGCACTTTGTACATGCATATTTACGAATACTTACAGATGATTTTGTTACAAAATATTCCCGCCAAAACTCCAGACTTGACACAAAACACCAAATTAAAGAATTATAAGTAATTAGTTGTCAGCATCACAATTGTCACATATAGTTAACTCTTAAGATGCAGTTATGTCCCAGAAATCTCTTCAAAAGTTATTTGACAGAATGGACAGGAAGCAAGTGTGAGGATGCATTCTTCGACTGTTGACCAAATATGATGTTGTCATGAAGTCCAAGAGTCATTGTCGTCTGACGAACATACATGCATAAATCAGCAAGTATTTATAAATAGGGCCGGTATAATTGTTCTAAGTCATTTATTGAGTTATTATTGTTCTTCTATTCCAAAAGCTATGATAAAAAGAATAGAAAGAGGTTTTCAGTATATCAAAGAATTAGCAACAAACCTATTTGAATACTTCAAATGAACAAAAAGCAATAAAATATTGAAATTCAGGCCAATTTCTGCAGAAACTATTTTAATGTGAACAAGAATTGTACTGCAATAACTAGAGGCTTTAAATATAATACTGGCTAAACTTGAAACCGTTTCATAAAAATGATAACTATCATTTTGAAAATAATGTCCGATACCATTTGCACAACATTAAAACTAACACAGTTTAAAAGCTGAGGCGTGTTGTGGGAAACCCGGGCTTAATGCATGTGCGTAAAGTGTCGTCCCGGATTAGCCTATGCAGTCTGCACAGGCTAATCTGGAATGGCACTTTCCACATACAGTGAATTTATGTTTAGAAGGGGCTTCCTTGAAACAGAAAATACCATAAAAGCGTAATGTGTCGTCCAAGATCTGCTTGTGTGGTCTGTAAGGCTAAAAGCCTGTGCGGACTGCACAGGCTGATCAGGGACGACACTTTATGCAAGTGCATTAAGCCCGGTTTTCACACGACACACCTCATTTCATTTTGATATCAGCCATAAAAGTACCCCAAACATAGTTTAGGTACACAGAGATATAAAATATGACACATATAAAATGAAATGTGACTAAAATGTATACAAACTGTTATCATTATAACAAAGCTATAACCCATTGCAATGTACCCATCTAGGGCAAGAAAAAATTGAATTAAAATCACAATTTGTACAAAAAGGAAAATGCTGTCAATAAAAAAACAAACTTCGTATAAAAACGAAATTAAAATAGAAATGCATACTGGTAGAACGAAAACGTATGGTTACAATAGAATTTACAATGAAAATAGCATTTCAGCACCAGAACATCTAGGCTTAAACAAAGTGATTGGGTAAACTAAAATGTGCAAATAAACTACTGTGCAATACTCACGAGTTCGGATGACCACTAACAGCTGTATAACAGTTGAGAATTGTACTTTTGTTTTTTTTATATACTTGCATGCATTTTAAAGTTAATCTCTTTTATACAAAATATTGTCTTCATAGAGCTCTGTGCACAATACGCAGAATATATATGAGGCGCATCGTGGGAAAACCGGGCCTAATGCATGTGCGTAAAGTGTCGTCCCAGATAAGCTTGTGCAGTCTGCACAGGCTAATCCGGGACGGCACCTTCCACTTTTATGGCATTTTCTGTTTCAAGGTAGTCATAAATCCACTGTAGGCGGAAAGTGCCGTCCTGGATTAGCTTGTGCGGACTGCACAGGCTAATCAGGGACGACACTTTACACACATGCATGAAGTCCGCTTTTTCCATGACGCGCCTCATAGTTGCTGGTTTCTAAAAGAATTGCTTGAAAGAAATATGAGTGCAGGCCCCTCGACTACAAACATTCTTAAGCGTAATAGTAGTCTTAAATTTTATTTATTGAACCAATGGAAATCAAAGCTCAAATGTTACAAGCATTCTCATTGGTCAATATTCTAAGTTGAGACTTAAGTTTAAGATTGAGAACTTTTGTCGTCGTGGGGCCAGAATTCACATGCATCTTTGACCTGAAAACAAGATTCTGTGTTTGATAAACACAACATGCCCCTGGTTGGTGCTGGATAGCCCATTTCTTAGTCCAAATTAGGTCAAGGTCAAAGTGAGCTTGGGTGATATGGGTGGATTGGGAACGGTCATAAGTAACAACTGTGTAAATATCCAAGTGTATAAGTAAGTGGTGTTGGTGCTAGACAAAACGGTAAAATCTTGTTAACCAAGAAATGGCAATTTTGAATTATTATAAGTCCACATTAGGTCAAGGTCAAAGTGAGGTTGGGTTATATGGGTGGATTGCGGATGGTCATAAGCAACAACTGTGTAAGTATCCAAGTGTTGTAACAAGCGGTGTTGGTGCTAGACGAAACGGTAGTCTAGTTAACCAGGAAACAGTCCATTTGAATTAATCTAAGTGCAAATTAGGTCAAGGTCAAGCTCAGAGAGAGGTAAAATCTACTAAACCTTGTCACGAACGGAAGGACCGACGGACAGGACAATCACTATATGCCTCCCGCATCAAGATGCATAAAAATTCCAGCAATTATGAGAACAAATTCCAAGATGAGAGATATCAAATGACGCAATGTGTTCTTGTAGAAACTAGACACACTTTTTGGCATGGTTAAGTTATCCAAAACAATCTTCCACTGACCAATCACCAACAATATTCAGTTTAATCGCACTGTATGAGACTCCATAGGCGCAGCAGAATCGTAAAGAGTGTCCGTGTCTTGCGTAGGTTCACCCTGTAATCTACACGCATTGTTCAACGTTCCTGCCCCACAGTCACAAAAGAATCGGTCATGTCGAATAAACTCGACGTCATGACCGCCATGGCAAGTTTTAATACAGTTCACACATATGGCATTTCTTTCTGTTGTGTTGCACGTCTTGCACCTGAAAGACAGAGTAACGCATATACACAGTTCCGCTAAATAATTATCACTACACATGTAAGCTATTACGCAAATATTCACAGAAATGATTGATAAGAAACCTGATTTACTGAATACTGAAAATTACACCACCAGTCCACTATGCAGTTTACAGTTGTGAAAACTACTGAACAAGTCCACAATGCAAATTACGAGAGGGTAACTTTAAAAGTTGTCAAAAACACTACAGAAATACACTTAAATGTATTGTTTACAAAAATGGTACACATGGACCAAAGTACATGTATGCAAAGTACATGTATTCAACTAAAGTAAAGACACAACAAACAACGATGTATGACTATTACCCAGGGGTGTGGAAATACCACAATTGTGTACTTGTCCATGGACAAGTTCATTTCAAAAAGCTTATTGTACGCAAGCAACTGTCAATTGTCCAATAAAAAATGCAGTTTTTATTCTAAGCCTTCTTGATATATATTTTCATTAAATAATAAATAAAACGCAATTTGTTATTCAAAGGTATGAGTATACAATAATATGATAATTAACTTCCAACTTGTACATCATTTTCACACCCTGAAATTGTACTTGTCCAATGACAAGTAGACATGTTACCCACCTGTAGAAGTCGTGCATTGGGAAGCTTGTGTAACTGGATATCTTGTACAGGCATTGGCCGGCACTGACCGCTTTCTGCACCATGTTGTGGTTGCCGTAGATTTGATTATCTGCAACCACAAAACAATGAAAACTAATGATGCTGTGATACTTTTACAGAATGTACCTCGTTATACAAATGTGATAAATATGTAACAGAAACATAATTATCTGGTAAATAAATCAACCATCTCACATAATTCTTGTAAACAACATGATAAAACAATTATTTTTTTTATACTGGAGCACTGATTTTGAAAAAGTTTACAACTAAACTCCGTATTACCAAATGGATCAAGAAAATTAATGTGATGGTTGCATATACCCGGCATACAATTTGCCATTCAAAGGAAGGAAATAGGCATAAGGGATGAAGAATCACACCCATCTAACATGTAAACATTTATAATAATAACAATATTTGCAATCCAGATTTTTTTACCTACCTTTCATAATGGGGTTAACACCGCTTGCGAGGCATAATCCTCCAAACTTATTGTTGAACACTTTATTGCCGTCCAGATTGGCCGTGGCATTGTTGGTGATCTCAACACCCGCCGCCTGGCCGTCAAAGATCCTGTTCCGTCGCAGTACAGGGTTGCTTTGTGTGCTGATTAAGAGACCTGCCTGAGCGTTGCGAAAAATGTCGTTCTCTTCAAGGATTCCTGAAAATAGTAATTATATGAATAATGAATAATTAAGAACAAGAGCTGTTTGTTAAACAGGTATGCCACCTCTTGACTAAAAGCAATCTTTAAAATATCAAGTTTGGTGAAGTTCATTTGAAAACTGTTGGACATACAGGACAGAAACTGCTAATTCCTGGGATGATTTGGTTGATCATTGATCATTGCTAAGATATTATGATCTCAAACATTTTCACAAGTTTGGTGAAGATCAGAATGAAAATCGCTAAAAAGGCTTACTTTAAATACCGTAATTTGAAGTACTGATGGACTAAGAGAGCGGAAACAGCTGAAAAGGCCAATTTTAGATAATTCAAGGGCCTTAACTCCATAATTCCTGAGGCCATTTGGCTGATTATTAAACTTGGCTGAGATATTACGCCCACAAACATTTCATGAAGTTTGGTGATGATTGGATGAACACAGTTGGACTTAGAGAGTGACAATGAAAAGTTGTCTACCGACGGACAAACAGACAGAAATTAGCAAACCAATATACCCCACCATCTTCAATGGGGGGCATAAAATAAAATAAATTTTTAGACAGTGATTTGTTTAAGGTCAAGTTTCATAAATAGGGACCCATTGCTTGGAGTACATGTTTTCCCACAAATCTCATCATTTGCCCCCTTCAGTGTTGCTTAATAAGGAAACCAACAGAATTATCAATATTTTCAAGTTAAAACTAAAGGAAAAAACTCCTTTGGTTTGTATAGCGGGAGATACAAGTGATATGACATAAATTGTTGTTTTCTTTTTTTAAAGTTTTCATTATCACCTTGCATCAGTGGCGAAAAAAACAAACCGTTATATAACTTATCTGGAGCCCTGCATACCATACCACTAATATTATAAGTGGTATGGTATGCAGGGCTCCAGATAAGGTTTTACGCTAAAGGGTACTGTACACCCTAACCTCTTTTGTCAAAGGGTATCTTACCCCCTGACCAGCAGTTTTAAAGGGTATTGAAGAATCGTAAAGGGTATTTTCAGAGCTCAGATAGGAGTGGTCCAAGAAAGGTATTTTAATCCCATGTTATTAAGTGTAAAGTATATAAATGTGTATATAAATATTGTATAATGCTAGCAGTGTTTAATTAGATACATTAAGAAACTTGATTTTTTAAAGTTATTAAGTTTTTGGCAAGATTTTCAATGTTAACCAGTACCCCCACTTTAATTTTCTAAAGGGTTCCAGTACCCCCTATTTACAATTTCTAAAGGGTATTGGCAATATTTTAAAGGGTATTTACACAAATACCCCTCTTATCTGGAGCTCTGATGGTATGTGATACAAAAGGTTCATGTCAAACAGTTTTTAGCACAATAATTTATTTTCAGTTGTATTTAATAGAATTATAGTGTGACAGAGCACACATACTACACACACTGTACCACAAAAGAACCCAAACAAAACCATTGGGGAATTGGAATGAACCCCTCCAGCAGCATTGTGAACGTTTCACCTACCTTTACCGCCATTGAAGATGCAGATGCCTCCGTCACGGCCATCATGGATTTTATTATGTCTTAACACAGGGTTACTGTCCGTTTTAATCCACACACCCGCCATGGCATTGTCAAATATCTCATTGTTCTCAATCATCCCTAGACCACTATTATACACTAGAATTCCTCCATTTTGTCCACCCCAGATCTTGTTCCGTCGAATCAGTGGATTGCTCCCAGTTCTGGAAAGAGTTTCACAAATGTTAAATGTATGAGTAAACATCAGTATTCACTATTAGTAAGTGCATGCACGTTTGATTTATAAAATATAAAGCCATTTCATCATCTGTTTGATAACTGATTGACTAACACACTGTAGAGTTAGGAAGCATGTGATTACTCTGGAGGCAAGGGTTGTAACGCCTTTCCTCCTTTAAAAGTCTACAGTTAACATAACACAAAATTGATTCAAACACATTATGTTTATAAACAATCCTATCAAAATGTTTGGAAATACTTATAAATACTGCTTGGAGACTGTCATAGCCTCTGAAGATTTTTAACATCAACACAGAATTTCAATTTTAACTGACTTCTCAACAATCTTATTTTTCACCGACCATTTTCCATATTTCCCTTACAAGTCACTGACCTTGAATTTTTTTTTTTCCCCAGACTTTTCAAATTAAGTGGCAACCCTGTTTAAGCACATGCATTAAGCCCGGTTTTCCCACGACACACCTCATATACAACAACTCTATTCCTATCCATACCTTATTTGAACACCAGAGTAAAGATGATTGAAGATATCATTATCCTCCAACACTCCATGGCCGTTGTCGTAAAAATACACCCCAACCTGCAGCAGAAAACAAAACACAGGTAACTATCCATTTTATTTTACAATCTTTACAAGTGCATGGAAGGCAGTGCTTCAAAAAAGTGTTTGCGTAGAAAGTAAATGTACACGAAGCAGAACTGAGAGGGGGCAAATGTACCTTGTACATACAAAACTACATATGTTTGCTGAAAAAAGCAAAATAATGCAAAAGGGCAACTTTAAAGAATGTGGTCACTCAACCTTCAGGTGGTGTGAAATACATCAACGTTTTAAAATTGTTTTCATTTTTAAATTATCGAGCTAATTCCTTATATAAGAGAGTTGAGTAAACCTAACACAAAATAATAGCAGTAAGTATTCTTGTTACTTATACCTACACTACACCTACCTGTTTACCGCTGTGTATTCGATTGCGTCGCAGTACTGGAGTGCTACCCGTCGTTATCCACACACCTGCGAGCGTGTTGGAGAATACCTCGTTCTCCTCAATAAGGCCCTGACCTTTCTCATGCTGCAAATAGGATTATTTATACGGGTTGAAATGAGGCATATGCTCTGTTTTAACGACCCTAGATACAATTAATTTTTTCAACAAAAAATCTTTCCCCAAGTTAAGCCACCAGTAAGAAAGGTCGTGGGCATGACTTTATCTCATGATCACTTAAGGTAAAAAATATTAGAGGTGTGTCTTGGGAAATCCGGGCTTAATGCATGTGCGTTAAGTGTCGTCCCAGATTAGTCTGCACAGGCTAATCCAGGACGGCACTTTCCGCTTTTATGGTATTTTCTGTTTCGAGGTTTTTTCTATATATAAATCCACTTTAGGCAGAAAGTGCCGTCCCGTATTAGCATGTGTGGACTGCACAGGCTAATCCGGGACGACACTTTACACACGTGGATTAAGCCCATTTTTCCCATGACACGCCTCATTTCTAGATTTCGTTTTTTTGTCAACCAGGTAATTAGCTTAACATGTGACCGAGTAAAATGGTACGGTAATGCACTAAATCAATCTGACTGTGACTGACACTTGTGGCAATGGTGACTGCCCATGACATCTTTAACAATTTTGTTTGGGTTGTTGAAATATATAATGGCACATAGTTATATGCAGCATAAAATGAACACAGTGGTCAATATACCTGTAGTTGAACATTTTATTTAGCAACATTACTCTTATTTGATAAAATCATACTTACGGCAAAATTTCGAGGTTCTTCATTAAAAATGTGTACCCATCAGATCTGTAACTATTGGTCTAATGACAGTGCATTTAAATGGTGCAATTAAATGTAGCAGCCTCATGCTGCGTATCACCACTGTCAGTATGGCATGTACTTACCACATAAATGTAGCAGCCTCATGCTGCGTATCACCACTGTCAGTATGGCATGTACTTACCACATAAATGTAGCAGCCTCATGCTGCGTATCACCACTGTCAGTATGGCATGTACTTACCACATAAATGTAGCAGCCTCATGCTGCGTATCACCACTGTCAGTATGGCATGTACTTACCACATAAATGTAGCAGCCTCATGCTGCGTATCACCACTGTCAGTATGGCATGTACTTACCACATAAATGTAGCAGCCTCATGCTGCGTATCACCACTGTCAGTATGGCATGTACTTACCACATAAATGTAGCAGCCTCATGCTGCGTATCACCACTGTCAGTATGGCATGTACTTACCACATAAATGTAGCAGCCTCATGCTGCGTATCACCACTGTCAGTATGGCATGTACTTACCACATAAATGTAGCAGCCTCATGCTGCGTATCACCACTGTCAGTATGGCATGTACTTACCACATAAATGTAGCAGCCTCATGCTGCGTATCACCACTGTCAGTATGGCATGTACTTACCACATAAATGTAGCAGCCTCATGCTGCGTATCACCACTGTCAGTATGGCATGTACTTACCACATAAATGTAGCAGCCTCATGCTGCGTATCACCACTGTCAGTATGGCATGTACTTACCACATAAATGTAGCAGCCTCATGCTGCGTATCACCACTGTCAGTATGGCATGTACTTACCACATAAATGCCGCCATGTTGACCATGGTGTATTTTGTTGTGTCTAACTATTGGATTGCTATTGGTTCGGATTTGAATGCCCGCCAGCGCATTGCCTGCAAACCAAGGGCAAATATATATAGCACACTGTGAACTAGAGTGCCATGATGGCCGTGTACATGTATTGCTCACCATACAGGCACTATGGCCTGTTTCTTAACATATGTAAAAACATAATCAAAACGCTGATAGCGTACAAAGACTGTTGGCGAGAAATGCAAAGAAATCAAAATCACGGGAAATAGAGTGCACACATTTTCTAACAGAACGGACAAGGCTGTTTGAATGAAATTGAATTTCTGCAATGCCATTCTAACACGAGGCAAATCAAACTACTCATTGTTATACACCTACATCTTGGTAGATAGATAGGTTTGTATGCAAACTACTTAATGCAAACGTAATAATATGCACAACAGTCAACTTGTAGGCTAATCCTGAACGGACCAAAATACCAGATGAAGCGTATACATTTGGGGGCATTGATCGTTAGTGCTTCGTAGCCCGCAAAGTAAAAAGATCACGCGATTCAGTCTATCGAAATTGCCATGACCGTTGGCTTCCGCCAACAGTCTCAAAAATCTAACCAAGCAATTTCTAATAAAAAAAAAAAAAATACTTTCTGTTCTTTTTGGGTTACAGTCAAGAAATGCCAAAGAGTACAGTTTAAGTTCTAAAACTACTACCATGAAGTTTTGGAGTGAAGTTGTTAAAGAACAATGAAAGATAACCAATAACAATACAATGACAAGCGGAAAAAAAAAATTACACAAAAAACAACAACTGTAATTCGTTTGCCTCTATATCTTACATTTAAAAGCAGTGACACAATTGTAACAAATGTATAGCCGTCATTTACACATAAAATAAGGAATAAATAACTGCACTAACCATAAATATTATTATGTTCAATGAGACCTCGGCCTTCCCCAAATATGTACACGCCCCCTTGATGCCCATTGTATATCTCATTCTTCCTGATAGTAGGATCACTGTTAGACGTAATCCAGACACCAGCAAAGTTATTGGAGTGGATTTTGTTTTCGATAAACTGGCCTCTGCCGTTTTCATGGACATAGATGCCACCCGTTTGACCGTGATGGATCTCACACTGGGTTACGGTCGGATTGGCACCAGCCTTCACCTCGAATCCGGCAATTCGGTTGTTATGTATATCACAGTTCTCAAAGTATCCCTAAGTAGAAACAAAGAGCACGCTGAGAACATAGGATGGAAATGCAACAATGAGAAGTAATGCTTCAACAAACGGGTGCACAGATTTTTACAAGTTATTTAAGTGATCTAGTTTTAATGCACATTAATGATTCTGCACAAAATGATATCACAGTTTTTGTACACTAACTTGAAAATCGTTGGAAATGTAGTTCAAAAATAATATTTGAAACTTTTCACAGAGACATGGTTTACATTGGTACAAACCTGGCCATAGTCAAAGGTGAAGATGCCGACGTCACGACCATGGTGAATGTGGTTACGTCGCATGATAGGATTAGCGTAGTTCTTCACCCATATTCCCGCCAGGGCATTTCCACTGATTTCGTTATCCTCATAAGTCCCCTAATGAAAACAGTCGACATTTTTTATTTATGATTACTTATAATTAACATAGTTGTATGAGTGTGACTAGTTTGATAGTTTGAACAGAGTTGCTGTAAAATATTTGAATATGTTATTGATAAAAAATAAGTTACATTAAATACCAGATGCATCTGAAGACACATTTTCTATAGCTGCAACAATGTTGTTGAAAATTATTTTCTGTAGCTATTTCTACTGGTATGTTGTCTAACTGAAAAATCACTTAATTGGCAGTAATTTAAATTCAAAATACTATCAGCATCACTCACCTGTGCATAGTCAGTAACATATAGGCCAACGTTCTCACAGTCCTTGATAAGACAGTGGTGAATGAACGGGTCAGCTCCCGACCCTGCCACGCACACCGCAGCACCTGAATACATACCAAGAAATATGCTGCCATGTGGTAAACTGTGCTTGCTTGCCGACCCCTCAATCAGAGTTAGGGAAATGTATTGATAGGGAAAGACTTTACTGTCGATCTTGTCTTCATATTTCTTAGTATTTCAGTAAAGTAAAATACCATAAACTATAGTATTTCCTCAAAATGTTATGTGCAATTATACCATCAATCAACCAATGAAATGATTCTTCAGCACCTGTGTAAATGTTAGCTGTAATTGCTACATGAATTGACCGATCGACACGATCTGAATGACAAAGCGTTTAGCAATTCAGAACGACAGAAAATGATTGTTTCACAAAGATGTCTTGTAAAAACATTCATATAAGAACATTATGTTCGAGATCAGCTGAAGTAGGCGTGGCTATAAACCTACCAGCGATCAGTCAGTTCATATTCACAGCATCAATTAGTCCTAGCAAAACAACTGACATAGTAAAGCCACAGACAGGCACTTACCAACTGAAGTGCTCTTGATCCTGCAGTGAGCAATGGTTGGAGAGCAGTTTTCTGTCACCTCCAGAGCATAGTGTTTGTGGTGAGGTACCGACGATGCAATGTCTGGGGTAAACTGAAACACAGAGCAGTAAGGAATTAGAACTGTTTGTGGTGGGGCACTGATGATGCACTGACTGTGGGGTAAACTGAAACACAGAGCAGTTTGGAATTAGAACTGTTTGTGGTGGGGCACTGATGATGCACTGTTTGGGGTTAACTGAAACACAGAGCAGTTTGGAATTAGAACTGTTTGTGGTGGGCCACAGACGATGCACTGTCTGGGGTAAACTGAAATACAGAGCAGTTTGGAATTAGAACTGTTTGTGGTGCGGCACTGATGATGCACTGTTTGGGGTAAACTGAAACACAGAGCAGTTTGGAATTAGAACTGTTTGTGGTGGGGCACTGATGATACAATGTCTGGGGTAAACTGAAAAAGACCAGTTTGGAATTAGAACTGTTTGTGGTGGGGCACTGAGGAAGCACTGTCTGGTTTAAACTCAAACACAGAGCAACTTGGAATATAGAACAGTTTGTGGTGGGTCATGGAGGGCGCAATGTCT
Source organism: Congeria kusceri (assembly GCA_027627225.1). NCBI lineage: Eukaryota > Metazoa > Mollusca > Bivalvia > Myida > Dreissenidae > Congeria > Congeria kusceri. The sequence goes on along the minus strand of CM051028.1, from coordinate 13,151,679 downwards.
GGGGTAAACTTAAACACAGAGCAGCTTGTTATTTAGTATTCATAAAGCTTCTAGGGAAAATCTGAATTACAGTTGGTTACTGATACAATTTTCGAAGAGAAATATATTTTGAATTATGAAGCAATTATCTAGCATTTTTTGCTTAAGTTGATACAAAATGAATAAATTTACTACCTTCAACGTTACATATCCAAGATATGCATCTTTTGAGCCCTCTGCAAACACAATTGTGGACTCGCTCTCCCGCTCGATTATCACTTGGTCCATCACGTTACCTGGAGCTGCAAGTATGGGTATGTGGAAACAATAACATAAAACACCATTAAACAGTAGCAGCCATATTACATGTTATTTGCTTAAGTGGACTAGTTCTGTTTCAAAGAACCTGTTGTAAAAGGCACACAAAAAGGCTAACCACAATGTTTTTCAAAGAAATTTTAATTGTTTATAACTATTTATAATGATAAACTTCATCTTAGCAAACATTCACACAGAACTTAGCATGAATTAATTTAACAGACTGAAAATATGGTATTGCAGGATTTGATTTAACAGATTGAAAATATGATACACATCACTAACTCTTGCAGCATATCAACACTGCTGAAATGTTCTAGTGCCAGATATTTCAAAACACACTCCCTACCTGCCCCAATAATGGTCACCCCAAGATCTAAGAGCAGGAACTCCCCCACGTATATCCCTGTGTGCACAAAGATGAGGGGGTCCTCATAGTCCTCCGTGTCCACCCATGTGTACGCCTGCTCTATGGCATCAAAGCACTGCAACAGGCAGGAGCAATGGGAATGATGAAATAAATACAAGTATTGTCCAGAAAAATTGTGGATTCACAAAAGTACAAAGCTCGGCTCAAACTTCGGGCAGGAACCAGAGGAACCACGTTCATGACAATTGTAATAATTGTTCTGTTGCTATGCTTTATAATGTAAAAAGTATTCTTGACAATCTACATTTAACCATGTAGTTACATATCTTAGTTATTTTTGTTAAAGAACTACAGGGTGAGGCAAAAAAAAAAAAATTGTGTGTTTTGGGCAACGGTCTCAAAAAAGTTAGGTGGGGTCTGGATTGAGAATTTTTTTTGAACATTTTTTTTTAAAGACACATTTAAGTTTTAAACATTGAAAATTATCCTAAATCTGATGAATACTGATTTTACGGAAGACAATCATCGCTAAAAACTTTAGGTTCGGGAGGTTTTTGCTAGGTAGGGTCGGGTTGCCTGAAACACAGAATTTTTTAAAGGCCTAAGCTATATTATAAAACTGGTATGTTTAAATAAGATCAAAGGGGCAGGGGTTGGGTGTAAATATAAGTAACCTGCAAGTTTGCCTTTTCATTAAAGTGAAGGGTTTTTCAAACTGACGAAGTATAACTTTGTTTTGCACATCATTAAGTGATGCAGATTTGTCTACTTACAAACATTTTGCGACTGGCCAGCCTTCTACCTCCATAGTAGGAATACAGGTTACTACAGCCGGGTCGGACATGAACACCATGGTACTGAAATACAACAGAAATTTCCATTGTTTCATTCTTTGAATCGCAATAATGACAGTATATGGGTGACCGTACAAGACATTCAGATGGAAAGTGTACTTGATACGTCTGGATTTTTTTTCTAAGGGGAACTAATTGGTATTAACTGTATTTTATTGCAAACATATACAAATTGACAATACACATGAACATGCAGTGAGTGGATTAGAAAACAAGTCTATGCAACTTACATTAATTCCTTTCCACAAACTAATTACTTCACATGATCACTTCCAATTGCATAAGAAACAAAACTGACAGATTGAAAAACAGGTTTTAAAAATTTTTTAACACAGTAAATGATTTCTGTGGCAATTTGGAAACAATAGATGGCCATTTTGATGGTTGAGCTATTTTATAGAAATGTTAAGCAGATACAATAGTTTCACACTCAACCCTCGATTTGTAGAATTAAAAAAAATTGATTAACTTAATTCTGTTTAAAAGACGTTTAAATGTTTTCCTTCTATTTTATAAGTTTACATTCTTTCTGTGAAGCATTCAATCAAATGTTAAATGTTCTGTGGATGACAAAAACTGAATAATTTTAATAATGGTAACATCAAGATTATCAAGTTAAGTGATATACCAGTTGTTTAAAGCTTTCTTTCCATGGATTTGCAAATTCTTTGTCATCCTTTTCAAGTAAAGTAAACACTTTCGGCTCACGTCGAATTAATGGCAGATCATACTCAAAGATTTCTTGGTACAACTTTCTCCTGCAATTGAAAGAACTTAGTAAAAACAATAGAATACATTAAATACACAAACATTTGAAGAATAAGCAGAAAGTACAAAATATTTTTGCTGATATTCAAACATGAGTTGAATCCTGAAGCTATCAGACAAAAATATGCATTGTTTTGCTAAATACTTGTGTATATTGTATATGTTATAAATTATAAATATGTAAAGTTCTTTATGATAAAAGATATATTATGTGACATTTTATTGCAGTCGTATTTTAATTCCCATACTTGTATTAAACAATGAAATTTCGTATTGTATAAACTAATCAAACAGGATTGATAGATCATTACATAATATCATACAATATAGAGGATATTGTGGCCATATACCAGTACATGAAAACAGACATGGCATTTGTGCCTATATGTGCATAATTGCAAGATCTTAAGCTGTAAAACTTCAATGTCATAACACAGTAAGGTAATGTTTTCATGCATACCACAATTCAATGTCCTCGCCGATAGCTCGAAACCGCTTGCACACCCTGGCTGCTCGACACAAGTCGAACTCCAGCAGGTAGCTGAATATCTTCAGTAGCACCTCGTCTGGCAGGTCCTCTTGCAGGTACCGACCCCCGACCGCTTCCCCTGCGAACAGTGGCACACTCAAATACAGTCGTTGAAATAACCCACTTGTCTGAGGCCTGGGACAAGTAAAACCCTATTTAGGCAAGTTTACAGTTTGACTTGTCTTCCCGAAAAGGTAAGTATAAGAAGGATGCAAAATCATGAAATTAAAAGATTCATTTTGCCAAAAATACAACTATGTCCAGAAATGCTTCTCTAAATATACCATACAGGGCTTTCCTTAGACTTTGAATTTCAAGAGTCAATGACTCTTGGGGTTAAATTTTCAAGAGTCAAAAAATCAAATTCTCCAAGAGTCAGATATAATCTTTAAGAGTCGATGCTATGTGGGTAGCTTCCAATCGTTTTCCTTCTATTTATTATTATTTGTATAAATTTATTATTTTCATTTTATAATTTAATAAATTTATTTTAATTTATTAATTTATGTTTTTTTTTATTAACTTATTATTATCTTGTTAACTTGTTCAATTTTATTTTCTTCTTCTTATTATTGTTATATTATTATTAATATTAAATCAATTAATTTTTTGTATTATTTATTATTATTATTATTATTATTAAAACGATTTTAGCATATTCTTTACATACTAAAAATACCAATGAATATTTTTTACGTAATAGTATATCATGTACAACAATAAAACATAGGCTTTCCTTCCTAAAAAAATATACGTAGTAACGGTCCGCAAATATTGTTTTACTAGGTATATTAATAAACTGCAATAAAATGATTATTCAAATGCTAAAGATCACTAAGGTCTTGCACTACGAAGTTTTTATTGCCAGATGACATGTATATATTTGGTAAAGCACATGGTCGATACACACACGATTTCCATGCTTGGAACGTGACATCGTTTGTGTCAGCAAAACTTTCACACGCTTTTCTATAAACAAAGGATTAACATGAAATACACTGACTATTAAACAATGTGTTTACGACCCTCGAACACTAAAATTGGATGCTGGATATTTCGGATATAAAAAAATGTTACTTAAAAGTCAGAATTTGCGCTGAAATCGGATTCAAAATTTTGGAAATATTTTAATAATTTTTCCTGAAATATAAAGGAAAGTAATTTAAAACAATGCAATTAAGTAAAAACAATATTTAGGAACTAAACAAAATGTGGATATTATCAACAACGGAAGCGGTGAGTAAAACGTTTTGTGTTTTAAACGTTTAATGGCCGTGAATAAACATACTATAACGGACTCATGTACATTAACTAAACTGTGGATACATGAATATTACACAGATAGGTCGATTGTTCATGTCATTGGAAGCGTATATAACTATGCGTTTTAATTGGTCAATATAGATTTTTCTGAGTGACAAAACTCGGCCTAATGAACGGAGCTACACGGTAACTTGACCGCTAACGGGACAGCGTCTACTTAAAAATTGACTCCGCCTCCAACCAATAATCGCAGCGTGTTTTATCAACTTTAACATCGCTGTTCGACTGATTGGGATTATCAGCCAGCCGAGTTATACTGTATACGGAAATTGTCCCGGGTCAAAGGTGACGCATGAAGTAATTACCTTGCGAGCCAAACAAGCATATTTTGAAATTTCTACGCGTAAAAACACGGGAGCTCGGGTCAAAGGAAAGCCCTGCCATAACCACCTGATTTTCTTTCCATATGACTACAGTCATGAATATCAACACTATCATTTGAACTGATTAGGTAGTGTCTAGACTTCCCCCTTTCTGACAAGTTTAGGCGGATTTAGGAAGGCTTGAATTGTATGGCATATGCCCGTCAAAATGGGCAAGTCTCCCAAACTAGAACTCTGCAAGTCAGATGCGTCGTGTGAGCGGGCATAACTCATTTACAATAATGCCAAAAACCAAATTTAACCTGCATTTTATGCCTAACACTTCCCTACAGTTTCATAATGATTGCACACAATTTTCTCAAGTTGTTGTCTGCTTGTTTTTTGTTTCTTTGTTTGGATTTTTCGCCGTATTTAGTCTTATAACGGCGGTCAGTTAAACTACCCACACTTTTCCTGGGTAAGCTGGTTTACCAGTTCTAAGTGCACATACTTATGCCAGTAACTGACAACTGCCCTACTTGAATCAGAGGTAGGGGGAGAATGGGGGTATACATTATTTTATGACCAATCCCCACACAAGTTATGTGGCCAGTCTGGGAATCGAACCTGCGGTCCTCGGATTTGTAGTCCAGCGCTCTACCAACTGAGCTAGCCGGCCCGTAGTTGTTGTCTGCACAAACTAAAGGGGACGCTGCCACATACGGAGCCAAAGTAACCCTGATGTGTCGCCTTTTCAGGTGACACAAAAACGACTGTGAAGACTGCAAATGTCAGTGAGTTTTGTAAATACAGGATTATAGTACAGCTCAAGTGAACCAAATGATGCGTGTCATGGGAAATACTGGCTTAATGCATGTGCGTAAAGTGTCGTCCCAGATTAGCATGTGCATGTGGATTTATGTTTAGAAGAGACTTCATTAAAACAAAAAATACCATAACAGAAAGTGTCATCCAGGATTAGCCTGTGCATACTGCACAGGCTAATCTGGGACGACTCTTTATGCACATACATTAAGCCCGGTTTTCCCACGACACGCCTAAAATATTTTGCTGCATTGGATTCTGGATTTTCTATTAACATAGTTATTTGGCAAAAGTATGGGTAGTGGTTGCTGATGCCCACTACGAAATCTTGCGGAGTCACTCACAGAACGTGTACAACTTGATAGCTGATGTCAAATAAAGTTAAGTAATAACCCTGTGATATTTTGCTCAGTACACAGATCAACTCCACATTAACTGGCCAAAACTGCACAAAATTGGTTTGTTTTTCTTGAGCCGAAATGAAGTTGTAAGAAACAGTGGTATACTTAAATGTTCGGGAATTATTCTTTTAAAGGACAAAGGTTTGAAACGATGTCATTGTGTAAAATGCTATAATCACAGCAAGTAGCTTGTTTGGGAATATACTTCGAATTCAAAGTAACTTACTAACCCGAATCAAAATCTTGAACCGCAGCTGATTATTATATTATTACATTATTGTATTGTACAGGATTTTCTTGCATTTATATGACACTAGTGAATGATATTTAATAATTTATTTCATTAGTTACATAATTCTGCTTTTAATTATAATCTTTCTGAATACTAACACATTTTTATTGAATGGATAAATGCATTTTCTTTATGTCTATTATTTCAGTTTATATTTTAAGTTTATGTTTAGTTGCTTGTTTACAAGATAAGCAACATGGAATTAGAATTCAACCAAAAACAAAACTTTCTCAACCCCAACATAAGCTCACATGCTAAGACTGACAAATACTGGTACCAAACTGCATGATGTTAATGTTACTGAAATTGTGAATGCAATAACTTTATATACAAACCGTAAATAAGATTTATTAAGATTTAATAACAAACAAACCTCTTATTTGTGGAACAGAAGGTTTGGAGTTTTTCTTTCTCTTTGCTGGAACAGTAGTGTTACTGGTATCCCCCGGTCTACGTCGTAAATTATACTGCAGAACGTTTTGATGACCTACAGTTCCTGATGTAGACGGCGTCTCATCACTGTGTTCACTCTCAGCTACATCAACAAAATACATATTATAATTAACAGTAATGGAATAATTGAGAATCCAAAACTGATCTAAACGCTTCTTTAAACCTCCAAATCTAGCATGTCTATATATATTTGTTTTCGCATTGATTTCCCATACAACAATCTTCAGAATTCTTAATATGGAATTCTAAAATATATAAAAATAACACTTGATTGCTTTACAAGAGCACCATTTTCGTAACATGATGTCCCATTATTTAGCATAGGTGTGAGTTTTCTCTTTATGCATATTTGGCCCACCTATCAATCAGGCCGATCATCTATAATTGACCTACCAAATATTATGACATCAAAATCAACCAAATAATGCTTGTTTTTAAGGTAAACATATGCAATTAAAAGCTCAACAGCATATGGACATTGAAGCATACAAGTTTTAATTTTACTTCCATTATGTCTTACCTCCCTTGTCATAATTGATAACATTATGTCAAAATCAGAATTTCAGATTAAATAAAATACTTATACATTTTTGGCACCGTATTAACAATATGTTGTCCTACTGTTAACAGTGTGCAATAAATTAAACAGAACGGGCTATTTTTGTTATGTACATATGAAACCCACAGGACACAATTATGGTATTGATCCATTCTATTCCTAACAAGAAAAGTTATGTTCCAAACAAAGAATCATTTACCTGCAGATGTGGCCGAATAGCACCGTTTCTTGACAGATGAACGTCGTCTTTTAAGTCTTGAACTCAACCTTGTTGTTCTACCACTCTGCGATGGCATTTTAAAAGATTCTTTCGGCACAAATCGCGAAAAGAAATAATTGTTATCTCCGATGTTTCTCTATAGCAGCCATATTGAAATTTACATTTATGCGAACGGGCAACTGACATTGTCACGTGGATGCGATCGACCAATCACTCGACCGGAAAGGGGATTTCCTGTCGAGCCCTGACAAGCGTGAGTCTGCCAAGTCAGAATAGAAGAAAAAATTGCTTCAAACTTCACGATGTCTGCAAGAACTGGGTTTTTACTGAATCCAGAAGGATATGCATTTATAAGAAGAGAAGTGAAGAAGGAAGATGTCGCGTTGATACAGCGTGTAAGTTCTAGCGTAAAGGCAAACTTGCAAAAATTGAAGACCAGCAGCTGCAAAAAAGCGTGGGAAATGCACTTCCAATAAAAAGGAGACAGAGCACCATAGAAACCAAATTTTTGTTCCAATAATGTGTTTTTTATATATAAAACAAACACTATTTATTAGCTCTGCAGCATATGCGGCAGAAGAACAGTATTAATAGCAGACAGATACATCTGGCTATTGACCACCCGCCCCCCACCATCCCCCCCACCCGCCAGCCCCTGCTGGACTAGCATAACTCATTGGGTCCGCATTTGCAAAACAGTGGAACCTTTTCCATTTATCCACAATCCGTATCAGCAAAGCGCATATCAAAAGCTGTCTACAATCACAGAGCGATTGCATACCGATGCAAATGACATTGTACATACCTCGGCAAGTTGAACAAAAGTTTGTTTAGACGTAAAACATGGCAACGATGCAGAAAATGTCCAGGAACACCCGAATAACAAGACAATATTAAATAGACTTTGCGTATAATAACACGATAATGACATATAACAGTTGCAGTATAGATCATGCCGTAGATATCAAGGGTCGAGAAGTGTTCCCAATCCACAATTTGTTAAGTACATTTGCATATTTGCAAAAATATTGGCTGTCACAGATAGTAAAATGTTAAAATAATTATTACTCAAGACATGTTTGCTCTTTTGATATAAGAACAAAACTAAAATATTTGATGGTAAAGGTGGATAGATGGAAAAGTGCGCCTGTATTGTAATTCATACAGATACAGATGCGGACATGTAAAAAGTGGCCTTGGGCTGCTTTCTATTTACATGTAATAGGGTGTCCTTTGTGGTCAATCATGCAGTGCAAGCTACATGTATGAACAGGGACAACATTTAAAAAAAGCTATAAAAACACTTGCAGAAAAAAACTTTGAAAAGAAAGACTAGGTTGAAAATACCCCAGAGAGGGTCCATGCACAATATTGGAAGAAAAGCAGAATGCCTGGGAGAAGACTCTGTATAAAGGCAATTTGTAATTGTCACCCTACTACTCTGTAGCTCCACCATATTGCGATTTTTTTTGCCAATTATCACAAACGTTTGTGAATAATTTTCGAATTACCGTGAATATTTTGTAAAGAAATCCAGTTTGGTCAGTTTTTTTGACGTTGTCATTGTTACACTTTCATTGACAACTGTGTAGTATGATAAACAATAACTCGACCCAGTGAAACATAAAGGTGTCATCCAGATAAAGAACTTATTAAACGGCAAAGCCGTGCCGGAAATGGTTATTGGCACGATAAACCTGTACTAGCACGAGGGCTTTAGCCCGAGTGCTTATACAGGTTTGGAGTGCCCAATAACCACTTCCAGCACGGCTTTGCCGTTTAATCAGTTGTTTATTATATACCACCACTATTATCTGTCAAAACATAAACAAAACTCTTGTGACTCAGTTTTTCAACACCTTAGAGACCGCGGAAAAGCGCGTGCGCTTACTTCATTATTACATGACGTCGTGATAAGTTACTACCAAAATATACATGTTGAATTTTCTTGATAGATACGCCGTTAATAAATTTTTTTCAGAAGTAATGTAAGCACGTTTTTAATGTTAATACGCATGTAAATTAAATTGAACTTTCATTCAGAAAAATGATAGATTGCACCATTACACTTATGTGAATTTGGCGAGTTATTTTGCACTCGTGCAAACAACCGGAACTACCTGTATTGGCACCATAGCTAAAGGTTATTGATTTTTTTCCTGTACAAATGTGTTACTATTTATAGTAAGGTATATAATAAAGGCTATTAATGATCTATGACATCATACAGCTACTGTTAACACCTCCAAATGGACAGCGTGTAGCGCATTTTACACGGTCGATAGCTGTAATTCAGCTGATAATTAATGAATGCGTCTGCAGCAATAGGACGTTGCCATGGGTTGCACGCGAAAAATAAGCCGATGGCGTCAGACTGAATGACAATAATGTTAGCATTTTAGAGTAAATGTCAGTTGTATCAAAAAGCCGTGTAATAATACACGGAACCAAATAAGAAACTTTCGTTAATTACACGCCAAATTGTCACGGTTATGTAAGAGATGTACACACATAAATACATGTGGTTATTGTAAAATCATTCTACTTTGCAAAATCGACCAGTTAATCCCATAAGCCTAACTTATACAACAAACAGAAGATTTCAGTCAAATCTATTCAAACGTTTAAAAATTGTGTACATTGTGACATTTTTACCTTAAAATTCCCCTAAGAATGTAAGCTTACTTTTGAAGATCAAAATCGGACAAAAATTGACTTAAGATAAAGGAATGTTCGTAAACAATTTTCATCAAACGAAGTTAGTGCATAATCTAAGGTATCATTTGTAGCAAAGCAATTGATTACTGTTTTATAACAAAGCAGAATATAAACGTGTAAGTGCTTTTCTAAAAAAAAAATTCTTATTGCCGTATAATGCCCTATCTGAAGGGCCCCGCCACGTTTTCCCCTGAGATGAACAAAAACACTGCATGGTAGACTAGAGATGAGCTCTGATGTAATGGCACCTTACAACTTTACTCTCTGAAAACTATGCAGTTGTTTAATTGTGGCACCATATTTATTAAAGTACGAAGTTGAGGAGCTGTTGTTTTGCAGGCGTTTCAAGTTGAGCAGCTGTTGTTTTGCAGGTGTTTCAAGTTGAGCAGCTGTTGTTTTGCAGGTGTTTCAAGTTGAGCAGCTGTTGTTTTGCAGGTGTTTCAGGTTGGCAGCTGTTGTTTTGCAGGTGTTTCAAGTTGAGCAGCTGTTGTTTTGCAGGTGTTTCAAACCAACGATGAAGGTCGAAAAGGGTACCTATCAAGAATGGATCTGAAAGTTGCAGTGGTTGAGCTGCTTGGATATAAACCTGCCAAGGTATGCGAAGTTAAATGGTTGACAACTTGACATAATTATTTATGACCGTAAGCAATGAGGGTTTCGCAAATGCCTAATTGTTACTGTGGAATTCACTGAATCCTCTGATTATTAATATTCAAACATTCTAAATTTCTTAAGAATCATGTGTCCAGTAAATTCACAACATGTTGATACCGAGATACATTGTTATATACATAAGTTTTCACTGTATTTAAGCAGAATGTTGCCTTGATATTATAAGCAGTTGACACAGCTCATCTTGTCAGCTCATAAGCTTAAACAGTAGATATTCTGTGGCATTAGAATTGTGACATACTAAGAAGAAAAAAACTATAATTGAGGCGTGTAATGGGAAAACCAGACACTTGCTAATCCAGGACGGCTCTTTCCGCCTACAGTAGATTTATGTTTAGAAGAGACTTCATTGAAACAGAAAATACCATTAAAGCGGAAAATGTTGCCCTGGACAATTCTAAACATAAATCCACTGTAAGCAGAAAGTGTTGTCCCTGTGTGGACTGGGACACTTAATGCACATGCATTTAGCCAGGGTTTCCCACGACACGCCTTAATTATTTATTGTTGTAATGTTGTTTTAAATACAAAAATACATTTTCTGAGGTCTTATGTCCTTTCTTTCTATCATTGATCAATTTGGTATGTGCTTATTTTAAGATGAAGCATGGACATTTCAGATTGTTTTGCGAGTGATTGACTGTTCAGTAGGAATTTTCATACATGTTAGTATAGTACAGTGTTTTTTTTTTAGGGCCAATTGGGGCTGAAATTCGGCCCCATTCCCCTGCTAAAAAGTATATATTTTTCCCCGATATTTACCTTAAAATTACCCTCAGAATGTAAGCTTTATTTTCAAAATAAAATGACCGAAATCAGACAAGAATTGACTAAGATAGAGGCATTTTCATAAACCCAGCAATTTTCCATTAAAGCAAGTTTGTGCATAATCCAAGTTATCATTTGTAGCAAAGCAATTGATAAATGTTTTGTAATGAAGTAGAATTTAAACATGTAATAATGCTTTTCTAAAAGAATAATTCCTCTTTTGCAGTAAAATTCCCCATCTGAAGTAATATATGGCTGTTTAAATGCACAAAGTGTTGATCTTGTATAACTAGACAGCAAGGATTGTTTGTTATTTCAGTTTGAAGTCAACCTGATCTTTGAGAAGTATGGAGTGGAAGTTGTTAATGATGTCAAAGGTATTGCTTGATTTGGAAAACATGCTTTTACCATAACCACCATCAGATTTGTGGCCAGTTTTTCTTGGTCATAAAAAAACCCCTAAGCGTTCAATGCAAGGTTGGGTAAGAAAATTTCTAATAAAAAAAGATATGTTTTGTTAATTTTAATTAAGTTATGACATGTTTCTATTAATATTTGAAGTTACATGTATTCAGGGTCCAGCTATCTAAATTATTTCTTTAGCCAGCGTTACGTTACTGCATTGACATCCTACTGATTTATGTTCAAGTGTTTCATGAAGGAAAATGTGTAGCCAAATAGAGAATAGACTATTGTCAGGGATTTCAACAGATGCAGAATTCTGCTTTTTGACGCAAGCTAAATGCAATTTACGCATTTCTGACCCAGGCAAATAATCTGTCTTGCATCATTTTGATGCTGCTGTTATCCATTTGTCAACTTCAAAAACACAATATTTTTGATATAATAGTATTATATCAAAAATATTGTGTTTTTGAAGTTGACAAATGGATAACAACAGCATCAAAATGATGCAAGACAGATTATTTGCCTGGGTCAGAAATGCGTAAATTGCATTTTGCTTGCGTCAAAAAGCAGAATTCTGCATCTGTTTTAATACTAATCAGAGCCTGCATTGATGGAATTGTGTGAGTGATTCACTCCTAGTTTTTGTCACAGGACTTCCACAATTGCAGGCATGGAAGTATCAAAAAGTCAAAAAGAATGCTGAAAACTTCAAATATGTAAAACACTTGGAGTTGAGGACTTCCATAATTTTCACTTAAGTGCAAGCCCTGATTTTAATTCAAAGTTTACAATAGGTCTGAAAAACAACAACATGAAGTGGAAAACATGACTGAAGTACAATAATATATATATACAAAGAGTAGTGATATATGTTGTAAAATTTATAATGTTCATATTCATGTCGCACAATACTGCTAAAACTTCCAAATATTATGAGCAAAACTTCCAAAATCAGAGGCCAGGAAGTTCAAACTTCCAGTTTTCAAAAGTTAATGAAAGCCCTGACTAATGTTATTTTTTGTGCAAAGTTCTTTACCTTTATGGACATAAATTGCCATTTGAGGACCATCTAACAAATATTCAGAAACGATGTTCCTGTGACTTTAGTATTTTGTCTCCCGAAATGTTCAGTTTGACCTCTTAAAATTCCAAGTCAGGGGTCATTTGACTCCCAAGTTTCCAAAATTTACTGAAATCCCTGTATTGTTTTTCCAAAATGTTTGAATGTGTAACTATTGGCTGAGATGGCAAATGGCAAAGCAGTGGTTTACTTAAGTGGATGCCCGCTTCCCCGTGCTGGGTTAAAATAGCAGCGGGCAAGTGATTTTCCAAATGGAGACATCTCCGATATTTTTCCTTTGCGATTATTTATCTTCTCTGTGTTAATATCGAAGGCATCTATACGTAAAACTGGTTTTGATTGGTTGTTGCGTGGTATCAACCAATCAAACTGCTCGAAACAGGTTCTGTTTGGCAATTTCTCCAAAATGGCGGACAATAGCGATCCAAAGTCATCCCATTTTATAGAAAGTATATAATTTTAATTAGCAAACTCTATCAAATAAACAGACATCAGAAAAAGAAAGAAAAAGAAAATATGGAAAATAATCATGTAAACGAACTTTCCAGACCTCATGGCTCAATGTCGTTGTATGAATGAATGTGTGAAAAGCAGTTTGAAAAACATAGAATATGAAGAAAGTTTGAAGCTTGCAAAGCAGGCCTATGAAGAGAGTCTCACTATTTTAAACTGTGATTAATTTGTTCATGATTTGCATGTTATCTAATAGTTAGATGATGAGATCTGATCATTATAAAATAACAGTTGTGAATTCAGATTTGTTTCTGTTGATAGCTTTTATTCATTGTAAAAGTCATTAAGTTGAATACATGTTTGCTGAAATACATCTTATACAACATTTGTATGCTTTAAGTATCAAAAACATTGACTTAAAGATAGGGCAACCTTTTTTCACTGAGGGCAAGTAGGTGTTTAAAATAACTTGCCCCCTGGGCAAGTGAAGGTCAAATCCTTAGGTAAACCCCTGGCAAAGCGACCCCTGTTATTAAATAAATTAAAACGGCTTACATTACATGTGCATTCTTTCAGGTGTAAGGCTGGAAGCATTCACCTCGTATATGTGTGAGAAGCTAGCCGGACTGGATGAAGACGATGAGATCAGACATACCTTCATGGCTCTCGATGCACAGTGTAAGACTTGACAAATGACGCTAGACCTGGCCATACAAACGCGAACTTAATCGAAACTTTAACCATGATATTAGTTGTTAGCCAATAAAGGTCAGGTTCCAGTTGCTCGAAACCTTTAACGGTCAGTTAAGCTAACAGCCTGTTAACTTTAGATGTAAATAAAACCAATATTACAAGCAATTTGCGATGAAGCATTTGACAATTATTTGAGCATATCAATTTATTTAAAATAAATGCAAAATTTCAAATTTTAACATTTAATTTACATCAAAATCTTCATACAAAAGTTAACGGCTGTTAGCTTAATTGGCCGTCCAAGTTTTGAGCAACTGGGCCCTGGGCTACAAAAGCATTGCCATTTGCTTAGTTTTAAGCCAGATTAAAAATGTGTTATATTAGGAAAAAAAAAATATATATTTCAGTTCACTAACCTAATGCTGTCAAATCACTTAAAAAAACATTTGTGGATTATTTAAAACTATTGGGACAATTTATTTTCAACAAATGTAGGTATTAACTCAAAGCATTGAACTTATCATCCAACAATTGGAACACGAACACAAGCTTGTCATATACTTGAAATAATAAGAAAAAATGGGCTGGTAAATGGTAATTGTTAGCTCACCTGAGCACAACATGCTCATGGTGAGCTTTTGTGATCACCTTTTGTCCGTCTACATTTTTCTTGTGAACACGCTAGAGGCCAAATTTATTGGCCAATCTTCATGAAACTTGGTCAGAACATTTGTCCCAATGATATCTCGGCCAATACGAAACTTGGTCATGTGGGGTCAAAAAATAGGTCACTAGGCCAGATTGAAGAAAAAGCGTGTGAACACTCTAAAAGTCACATTTTTTGCCCAATCAACATGAAACTTGCTCAGAACATTTGTTCTTATGATATCTCGGCCGAGTTTGAACATGGTTCCGCTCCGTTGAAAAGCATGACCGCCAGGGGGCGGGGCAGTTTTCCTGATAATTATGGATATAGAAAAAGCTTGTGAACACTCTAGAAGTCACATATTTTGCCCAATCAACATGAAACTTGCTCAGAACCTTTGTTCTTATGATATCTCGGCTGAGTAAGAAAATGGTTCCGGTCCGTTAAAAAACATGGTCGCCAGGTGTGTGTGTGTGGGGGGGGCAGTTGTCCTAATAGGCTATAGGCTATAATAAGCTTGTGAACGCTCTAGAAGTAACATTTTTTGCCTAATCAAAATGAAACTTGCTCAGAACCTTTGTTCTTGTGATATCTCGGCTCAGTTCGAAAATGGTTCTGGTCCGTTGAAAAACATGGCCACCAGGGGGGGGGGATGGTGGGGCAGTTTTCCTTGTATGGCTATAGGAAAAGCATGTGAACACTCTAAAAGTCACATTTTTTGCCCAATCAACATGAAACTTGCTCAGAACCTTTGTTCTTATGATATCTCGGCTGAGTAAGCAAATGGTTCCAGTCCTTTGAAAAACATGGCCGCCAGGGGAGGGGAGGGGGTTCAGTTTTCCTTATATGGATATATTGAAAATTTTAAAAAGCTTGTGAACACTCAAGAGGCCACATTTGTATCCCAATCATCATGAAACTTTCTCAGAACATTTGTTCTAATGATATCTCTGACAAGTTCGAACCCAGGTCACATGTGGTAAAATACTAGGTCACCATGCCAAATTAAAAAAACTAGCTTGTGAACAATCTAGAGGCCACATTTTTAGCCGAATCTTTGTGTAACTTGCTCAGAACAGTTTAATTTCTTAGCCCCTCAGGTGAGCGACCTAGGTCCTTATGGCCCTCTTGTTTAGAAGACATTTCTATCGTATAGAAATCGCTGTAATTGTCAGTATATTGTGTACGTATCCACTGCAGGTCGAGGGTTTCTTATTCTTGAAGAAGTGAAGAAGGTATTCAGCAGCGTTGCTCCGCATGTTTCTGAACAGACCATACACTCTGCCTTCAGGTAGGCATCTTTAGTCACAGTTGACCGATCGCTATGGAATTTATTGCCATGCCTACTCAGCTCAATGTCCGACAAACTCTTCGCAGGGCTTGCATTAAGGGAAGTTTTGGAGTAATTTACTCCCAGTTTTCACAGGACTTCCAAAATTGCAGCCATGGAAGTATCAAAAAGTCAAAGAGAATGCTTAAGACTTCCAAATTCCAAAACTTAGAGGTGTCAGGACTTTCAAAATTTTCACCCAAGTTCAAGCCCTGATTATAATTCAAAGCTTACAATTGGTCTAAAAAAAAAACAGCAAGGAGTGAAAAACATGACTGTAAAATAATAGCTATACAAAGAGTAGTGAAGTTGCTGTGAAAGTTGTCATGTATACATTTAAGTCACACAATACTGTCAAAACTTTCAAATATTATAAGCAAAACTTCCAAAATCAGAGGCCAGGAATTTCAAACTTCCAGGTTTCAAAAGTTAATGAAAGCCCTGCACTTTTTAAAGAATACAAATGCTTTTACAAGAAATCTCTTGTCAAACAATGATATAATGTCTGTCTGAATTGCTAGCCCATTGTCAATCAAATCTAGTCGATCGTCAATTAAACAGTATTTGAATAAGTATTAACTAACATTTTAGGTTACGAACCCAGAACCAGGGGCCTTGGCTTGGGATCCATTTCTGGTGGTTCAGATTCAGATGTCGGGCTCCGATTATTTTTGCCAAGCAAATCAATCCGTTCTATTGCACATGTTATTTTATTTATTATATTTATCTATTCATTTCAGTTTTTGATGAAGATGTAACAACAATTTTGATTAATCATTTAGGGAGTTAGGTATTATCCTCCCCTGTAGTGGTTTGAAATCCCCCCTCCGCTCCCCCCGCCTGTGATGCTGATGCTTCTCTTCCTTGCAGGGAAATAGACCAGGACGGTGATGGAAGAGTGAGCTACAAGGACTTCCAGTTTCTGATGAAGTACAACTTAGACGACCACATATAACTAAAACACATGACGCACAGGTTACAGTCTTCGTGGGAACATCTCTTGTCGGGGCTAATTAAGTAGATTCGGGGATACGTATGTAGATCTTAAAATTTCAACTGCCTGTGGTACCAAACGGTTTGGTAATTCATGACTGGCGCATTGCCAAAAACTTAATTTTTAACAACAATTTTATCTTCCAAAAAATATAGAAATTGTCGAAAGTGAAAATCATTGTGTCAAAGTCATAAGGCCAACATTTTTATATTTTTTGTTTTACGGGAATTATTATTTTTTTAATTGAGTCTGGGGGATAAATAAAAATGATATGTCTTTTTATCACCAGTCGACACAAAAAATGAAAAAAAAAAAGCATTTTTTTTTTTCTTATTTTTAAAATAAAACATTTGTTACAGTCACGGTAAAAAACATGCACTTTTAAGACATAATAGTAAAAATAAATTAGTTGAAAACTCTTTAACTATGTATTTGAGCAGAATTAAACAATCATTATTTCATACTCGTCCAACATTTATTATTTTTAACTTGACAACTGCTTTTGTTTCATATTGTATTGTCATATTTCTGTGTTTGTACACTTGTTATTATTTTAATTTAAACATTAATTAGCTGGCACTTTCGTTGAACCCAGTACCTTGTCAATTTTCTTTTTTTTTGTAACTACTGGATCATCTGGAGCTCACTAACTAAATACTGAAATTTGGTAGTTTCCCCGACCTGTTTTCTTTTATTCATACTTTAAATTGACATGGCCTAAAAGTTTACCATACTGGTCCGATGCAATCATTAGGCAATTTATACAGTTTAATAATGCATATAATTTAAGTATGGCATTTTAATCAATAATATTTATTTCATCAAACTTACCCAAAGCTTTTCATAATGTCAAAGTGAATGTCTGAGAACACCTCTGCTTTTTCGGCAAAGACACTCAAAATGATTACATTTCTTTCACATAAATCGGTAACGATGTCAGAAACTGTGTTCTATGCTATTTTGCGAATTGAAATGGATTCTCTTTTGTTTTTGATAAATTTTCAGATTTTTTCTGCCGGTTTGGGGGAAAGGGCCTGGCTTTTTATAGGGAAAATTAGCACGAAATGCCTGATTTTGGGGAACACTGGCCACTGGAGGAACCTACCTCAATGTTTTTATTGTTTTAATAGATATATATTTTACTGTGCTTTATATTAATATTATGGCATTAACAAAAGCATGTGTACATGTAAATTACGTGCACTATATTAAATGTATTAAACATTTTAGTTTATTGTTCATTGCAGTAACTTAAATAATTTACATTTAATTTTCATGTCAACATGTATACACTGTTATACTATTTACAAGTGCTTCACAAAATATTCATGAACTAAAATTTGTAAATAGTATACTATAATGAATTGTTGCACTCTGGTTAACATAAAAAGGCTGAACAAAATATATACCAATTATGTACATGTATCAAAAACGACTAACTGGTAAAATAGGATATTATATTTGAAGTTTGAGCTCAAGAACAATCCACTTTTACTTTACTGTCCGAAATACGTACATATCCGATAACCAGTCCATTTGACATATTCCAGACACAAATTTTCAAACTCCATTTATCAACAAGATAATCCTTTAATTAGTTGTGTCCGCTGATTCTAAGACAGCTTGCTAGCAATCATCTTTAATAAGACAGTGAATGCTGACAAACAGCTCGTTTTCACAAATTTGATAAAGATTTTCCAAGATGAAACCACGCACCTGGCAGACTGTGCCAGATTGGTTATTGGAAATTAATGGTTTGTGTTATAAACTGTGTTCTATACATAAACCAGTAAGTACATTTTCCCTAATTTGTATTCATACTCAAAGTGTTTAATCTCCATCGGGATAGAAATGGAAATAGTAATTTTTATTGGAACATGGTACAAAATATTTTAGCTCTCGGCATAGTTTTTTTTTGTGCTACGATTAAAATACAAAGTCGGCGGGAAAATTATAAATAAAATTCACAAAAGTTACTTTTATTTTTATTTGATTTGGTAAAATTTATGGTCGGTGCTCCCGTAAAACAAAAGATAAAAAAATGTTGGCCTAAATGTTCATATAAAACTGCTGTTTCCAACATTATATGAAACAAAAGTGGTAAAACGTGGCCAGTTATTGTCCGCCTTCAACTTCTAGCCCTCATCGCACCTGTAGATAGAACCATTTTCCAGACCCTTTTTCCTGGAATACCCAAAAGGTAGGTGCTGGACTTTAACCTGTTACTGGTGTGCTGATGTTATATTTGGTTTGTCAGTAATAAATATGTGGTATTTTTTCAGAATTTTACAACCAAACTAAACTCTTCTTGTTTTTCCTCGATGATTCCTTAACGTCTGCAAGTTTTAAACCTGTATAATGCGAGGTTCTTAACAATTTAAATATATTCCATACAATATCTGTAACATTTTTGTTCATGATCATACACATAAACTAGAGTATGTTCATTCAGTTGACGCGGCTCATGCCAATACAGCAGACCTTGGACAAATTCAGTGCCTGTATGAAATAACTTATTTAATAACATTATAATATCGTCCATATTAACAGTTGACTTGTTTTAAAAGTGCCATTAGTTCCAAATACACAAAGAACATGGTGTGGAAAATGCAGCATAAAGAAAAATATGAAAATAAAGGTAAATGAATATACATGTATCTATTTACATAAAATGTAAACTGGTTGAGGATGAATTTCAGGATTACTGGAGTATCTTTGTAAACTAAATATGACTTAAAAGGACGCTCATAAAGATTTAGGACATTCTTATTTAGTACTTTTTTATCATAAATAACTATATCTAAATATTCAGTGGCAGAGTACAAGTAGACATGATACAAGCAGAGTAAAACAAACATGCGAAAAAACTATTGAATTGTCACTGTAGTGTTACAGATATTGACTTCTAAAGCAAAGGTCATATTTGCATCAAATAAAAACAAGACTTATCAAACTGTAATGTCTAATACTTAAGA
Source organism: Congeria kusceri (assembly GCA_027627225.1). Taxonomy (NCBI): domain Eukaryota; kingdom Metazoa; phylum Mollusca; class Bivalvia; order Myida; family Dreissenidae; genus Congeria; species Congeria kusceri. The sequence continues at coordinate 13,131,748 of CM051028.1, read as the reverse complement.
AGCATTCTATGGTGTAATAAGAAACATACCGGTATATGGAGCTAAGTATTTTCAGTCAATGTTAGCCATATTGAAAGTAAACTTGTTTTTAAAAATGCTTCCTAACAACTTCCCAATGGTTTAATCTGGCTAACTTTTGGATGCAAAAGTACATTACTTTTCTTTAAACCACTCCCATGACACTCTACAAAGTGTCTTGTCACAGAGGTACTGCTCTTCAACGTCTGAAAAATTAATAAAATAAAAACACAAAAAAATTCACACAATGCCCCAAATTAGGGAGATTTTTTAAAAACTTTTGTTCTACAGAATATGAAACATGTTTAAATTGATATTCTTATACAGGTATCTCTACTTATGTCAAAATTTGAGATTAATTACATGTGTTTTCAATATAAATTCTATTGATTGTATCCACTATTCAGACATTCATGCATACTTTTTATAACAATTTTCTAAACATTGCATCCCATAGAGAACACCAGTGTTTGTCAGTATTGTGTCTTGAAATGACCCTTTGTGAACATGTGATTAATTTGAGTTGTGGCAGAAGGTTAATTTTTTTGCACGGCAGATAAAGGTGATGGCGGACAAGGATAAATAAAATAAAATAACTATTCTTGAACACTTTCGTTATAGTGGCTGCCAACCGTGTAACAGTGCCATCTTCCTCAACCCACTTTTCTTGTACAGCATCACCTTTGCTTAAGTCAAACTGAAAAAAATTGAAGATGTGTGTAAGGTAGTAAGAGTCTTTATCTTTCCTTAATTTTTTAGCAGGTAAGCATGTACTATAGTGCCCACTTGCTTTTTCTGGTTGATGAAGATGCATGATTCAGAACAAATTAGAGCTAGACCAATATCATTTGCTCTAAATTTGCACTTTGTCCCTTAGGATATCTGGATATGCCAAGTTTCAATCTTTATCTCTACAGTTTTATGACCCCCATAAAAGATGGTGGGGTATATTGGTTTGCTTATATCGGTAGGTCGGTCTGTCGGTAGACCAATTTTGTTTCCACTTCAACAGTTTTCATCCAGTCTTCATCAAACTTCATAAAAATGTTTGTTGTAATGATATCTCTGTCATGTTTTATAATCAGCCAAATGGCCCCAGGAATTATGGAGTTATGGCCCTTGAATTATATTAAACTAGTCTTTTTAACTATTTTAACCTAGGGGGCATAACTGTTTAAAAACCGCTCTTGTTTTGGCCCAAAGTTTACGTTTTTGCATGATTGGGGAAAACTACAGCGAAGACATCTTAGCTAAGAAAATAACGTATTTCTTTGAAAAACAGCTTGACTAAAACAGAAGTTTCCCTTGAACAGGATTTTTAATACATATTTTTTGTTGCTTGTGATTTCTCTTCTGTATAGCAACACAGGTTACAGGCATTTTGATATCCATGAGACACGATGCCCCCACTAGCGCCCATCATCACTGAAATCCTTAATGATACAGTTTGTGTCTGTTAACCATCACCATGTCGATACAGGTTATCTAATTACATTTTGGAAAAGTTGTGTGGCAGGGTTTGCAGACCAATTGTAATTACATGTTAAGTTGCATCATACAACATACAATGATATAGGTTTGTATTTGAACATCAATACATTAACACATCAAATGTCATTTATAATGTACATTTAATACCTCATTTGGCAAGCCAGTTTTCAGGCCACAGAAGCTTCTCTGTGGAAGATTGTACTTTCCAACCTTCAAGAAAACCTCTTGACTAGGGCTGTTGCATTTTAAGAGGTTGCTAAGCACTTCTGCTGGTCCTAAATGCATATTATATTGCATTAATACAATTATTTAAAAAAATATGCATTATTTTCGAGGCAAAACCGATGCATATATAAATCAACATGGAGTTAACATTTTCATGAGCATACCCAGTAAAAGGATGTTTATAAAACTAGGCTTTGGATGCATAAGAAGACTGGTACTGGGTGCAAGGCATAAGGGTCGAACATTAGTTGACTGATAAGTGCAGAAGAACAAGTGAGGCCTGTTGTGGAAAAAACGGGTCAGTAGACCAGTAATTGCTGAGTGCAGGTTTGTCAATGAGTCCCATAACAATGGTCATGCCCAGAAATTTTCGTATCTCAGGCCCAGTAGTGTCATACCAAGAGTTCATTCTCGAAAAACGAGACGGCTGCTTTTTGGCTTGTTTCTGTGCAAAATACCTATTCGTTTCGAATGCAATATGATCCATGTCCCCATCATTCATCAATGAGAAATAGTCTAATGGAACTGAATCGATCTCCAAATCAACGCACAAACCACTTTCTGCACAAACCACTTTCTGCAACGAATGGTGGTACCAAAGGTTCAACAACACTCGTCGACCAATTTGCTAACATGTCACTTGGAGACTCTCTGTCGCCTTCAATTCTGGTAATTGTCCAGGCTCTACATCACGTATATCTTGCTCATCAAACCCTTCAAATTCCTCAAAATCACAATCGCTGTCCGAATTACCAAAGAATAGTTCTGCATCAAAACTAACGTCCGCCAATTTCTTTGTCTCGTTTTGGTCTGAATTTCAAGGCTTGTTGATTTTACATTTCGACGTCATAATATAAAAAAATAAAGACCAATCATATCGTTTAAACTCCCGGAACTACTAAAATTAGACCACTATTGAAAACAAGTATACTCGGTTCCCATTTGTACTGCACTAAATCCCGGACCCGAGTTTACCCGGTTCCCGCGCAGTAAGGGTTAATGCTTGTGCGTAAAGTGTCACTGTTTACAGCAAAAAAAACTCCTGTTACAAAATATCCTTAGTTTTTTCACAAAATAGGTTTTATCGCATTGCAAAATATCCTTAGTTTGCACAAAATAGGTATCGCATTGCAAAATATCCTTAGTTTCCACAAAATAGGTTTTATCCCATTGCGAAATATCCTTAGTGTTTTCACAAAATAGTTTTTATCACATTGCAATACATCCTTAATGTTTCCATAAAATTAGGTTTGTTGCATTGCAAAATATCCTTAATGTTTCCACAAAATAGGTTTGATTGCATTGTTTCAAGTAGCCGGTCATCACTCTTTGTCTTCTTTTAAAACAAAAAAGTACTGTGTCAGATGGTGTCCTTTCATCCTGAACATGACCACATTGATGTCCTGTCCAGTCCAAAGGACGGGTCATCGAGGGTCAGGCAGCGACCTCTACCGGTAACGCGACCCAGTGGTATTAGCTGGGCAGTGCCAACCAGCTGCGATTGTTCTTGCATTCGGAGAAGGTTGGCTAAGGCGTGTCGGACCTCGCCTCAGGCATCCTCAAATTGTCCGCTGTCATTGACTGCTTCTCTGGAACTATGTTACACAAGTGATCATTGTTTTTATGCCCCCGGCATCTTGATTCTGGAGGCATATAGAGATCGTCCTGTCCATCCTTCAGTCCGTGACGAGGTTTAGTATATTTTACGTCTAGCACCAAGCACAGCTTACTACAACACTTAGATGTTTACACAGTTTTTACTTGTGTGACCATTCCCAATCCACCCATATCACCCAAGCTCACTTTGACCTTGACCTAATTTAGACTAAAAAATGGGCTACCCAGCACCAACCGGGGGCATGTGTGTTTATCAAAAGCAGAATCTTGTTCTTTATGATTTCCCAGTTTCTAAGATGTATGTATCCACCAGGTTGTTACTGTTGCTCTCAGACATTCTTTTTTCCAGGTATGCAATTAGTAGCGGTGTTTTTCTGAAAATAATCTACTGGGGCGTTTCTCAGCATGGGTATATTCCAACATTTTCTAATTGCATATTTGAGTGTTTGTACAGTGGGATCTCACTGGCCTTAATCTATGAACACCTCCATCAACTGATTTCTTTCTTTGTCAAAACCGTAAGCCTTTGTACATTCAATTTCAACTTGTTGATCAACTTTATTCAGAGCCAAAATGAAAGTTTAAGTTGATTGATAATACAATTTTGTTGACCATTCTCTACCACAAACTGAACTCTGGTATCACAATGGTCGTGCATGATTATGTCGTGCATCCTCTGTTCCACACACGTTGAAACATATAAGCTGGCATGTTGTTGTTAACATCATCAATTTAATACATGTAGAAATACAGGGTTCCCACTCTTCCCTCGTAATAAAATTTAAGTACTTTTCAAGGACTTGCAAGGACAATTTTGGCAATTTCTATGGACCTTTTCAACTGAATAGCTTTGAGATACACATGTAATACAGTTTTATAAACATTTAACAAAGAAAATGTTTATAGTGTGATATGTATAAGGTCTAAAACTTAACTACTTTATTAGACTGTAACTAATATTAAAAATAGATCTACTAAGTTGTTCATACAGTTAAATCAGGGTTGCCAGCGTACTTGCAAAGTCAGGGAAATTTGCATTTTTTTCATGGTCAGTGAATTGTCAGGAAATTTTTAAAAAAGTCAGTGTACAAACAAATTGCAAAAAAATCTGAAAAGTCAGGGAAAAACATGCCTGAGGGATTAAAAATAATTTATACAAATTAGCAGATTATGGCTATAGCAGTCTAAATGTGTTTTGAATTACTAAAATGTATGTATAAATACATAATATACTGATTTTTAGTCAAAAATATATATCTTAACAGTTTTTGTAAATGTCCTAGTGTGACTTAAGTATGAATTGTTCCTGGACTTCCCTTCCTGAAGATGTGGACGGCTAAAAGGGGAGGAGGAGGCCGTTTAAAATGGGTGGTTTTGGTCAGTGAAAAACTGGATTTAGTCAGGGAAAAGTTAGGGAAAAGTCAGGGATTTTTTTTTCGCCCCTGGTGCTGGCAAATTGTACAGGAATGACTTTGTGACTGGAATGGGTGTGTCTAGTGTACATGAGATAATGGCCTTCAAATAAATCAAAGAATTTTCCATGATATATCAATAATTATGCAGAAATCAAAAGCTTTGCCATTCACTAAACTTTATTATCCAGTGGTCCAGGCAAGTGTGTGAACCCTGGAAATAACAACTTACCTCTACAGGCGTTGAACAGCATGTTCCTCGCCTCGTCTCGTCTAGGAGGATGTCCTTGATGGCCACTGCTGAGCCGTTACTTTTCAGAGCCTTTCTCAGCTCTGCACTGCTGGTTCTGAGCTCTTCTTACTACAATATGCACACTCATTTCTTTTTACTATTTCTTGGATTTTGGGGAAAGTTTTGTCGAAAGGAATTATCTTGAAAGTTTCCCTGGGAGTTCCTGTAATCAGTTCTATAGTTCGGTGGAGGCCTGTTATTAAAACCTGGAGTACCATTTCTGGTTGCATTTGCCATCACGTTCACTATTTGCCTGAAAGTTTCTGTTATACACTGGCCATCATCTATGAATACTTCTGTCAACTATTTATTTCTTTATCAGAAAGGTATGTCTTTGTACATTCAATTTTAACTTGTCTTTATTCAGAGTCAAAGCTAAAGTTTATTTTGATTGATAAATAAATGTTGTTGTCCAAGACCATTCTCTACCACAAACTGAACTCTGGTATCACAATGGCCGTGCATTCCTATGTCATGCATGATCTGTTCCACACGCTCGACTGTTTCTTGAAACATGGAAGCTGGCTTCTTGTTCTTAACATCATCCGAATTTAATGCATGTATGTGTCTTCGTATTCTATGAGGATTGTGCGTATTTTACCAGTAGTAGTAGTGTAAAATTGGGAGGAGGGGAGAATTGAAATTAGTGTTTTTCCATTTTCGTGATTGAGCCCATGTGGCTTGCGTTTAAAGTCATGGACATTCGAAATTCCCACTAGCAAAGGGCTAGGGTTCCACGATCTGTCGTTGGTTTCGGTCTCTTGTGAGACCCCGATCGGCCTCGAAGTAGCCGACCGTGCTTGCCTATAAGGAACTCATTGAGGAAGTCGAGTTCTGACTGTAGTTGGCTAGCGTTAATTGGGTTAACCTGAGGTACTTAAGGGTTTTTCAGCTTTCGTTGTGTGCGCCAACAGTGTCTGGTTAGTTGTCCAAGAAAAACCGACACCTATTGATCGTGGTGTGCTTCGAAGCCCTTGTCACTAATTCGTAGCAAAGCTAGGGTCTTAGAGTTCGCTGAATGCCATCCACATGTGGAGCCTTTAGCGAGACCTCAAAACTCCACTTCTGCAACCTGGTATTTAGTCACAATTGTATCCCGCAAGTCGTGCTTGCGCGCTTTCTCAAGTTTGGCGTGTGGGATGTTGTGATTGCCTTCGGTCACGACAGTCGGATCTAGCACAACTGCCTTATTGTCTTTGGTCAAAATCATGTCTGGTTTCCATACACCATGGACCCCTTGCTTTGACGCTGCCAGCTGGGGTTCGTGAGCCACCATCCAGCCAGCACCCTTAGCCTTGTCGGACAATGCATCTACCAGCGCATTGTGTCTCTTTATCCTGTATCCCTTGAGATGTGGCCCACGGTCTCGCTATACTGGTACAGAAATTCCTGATCAAATTATCCCAATATCCAATAAAACACACTAAAACACTAAAAAGTTAAAAACACTTAATACAAATCCGTCCATTAACTGATACAGTTCACCATCTATAGAGTCCGCAGTCACGGTAGTGGAACATGTACGCGTAAGACGAGGTATAGTCGTTAATGTCCTGGAGTGTCTGATGTAGTCACCGGAGGTCACTGGGGGATTTGCTACTGGTCTGGGTTGGAACGCAAAACTCGTCCGGCATCAAACGCGCTACTGGTTTAAGCACGAACTTCTTGCCTGAGTTCGACAATTGCCACAGCAAATCAATGCACTCACGCACATTTTTTTCCAGGACTGCGTGGCATGAAGCTAGTGAATGTCAAACTGGCCTGTCTGACACGCAGCTATGAGGACGTCAAAGTCCCGTAAGGTGGAACACTGCTGTTTCCTGGTTCTTACGAAAAATATGGGCTCAAATATCGCTCCAAAGCTGAATCACTTAGGTCGGCAGTTGGGAATCCGCCGCTCCTGGAATTGGTCCACAATACCCAGGTTGTGGTTCATGTCTTCTGTAGTGCCCGACAGGAGTGCATTGTCGTCTGCATAGCAGAGTGATTCTATCCAATCACTCTTCTCCGGACCGAACTTGTACCCATTTTCTTGGCTAGAAATTTCAGCCAAGAGAGGATACATTGCAATGTTAAAAAGCAATGGGGATAGAGGGTCACCTTGTTTGACTCCCTGGCATATGGGGATGTCATTGGTGTTGCCTAGTTCGGTCTTGAACGCAGTGGAGGCCCCTTTATACAGGTCTTCGACAACCTTTATGAATTTCGGGTCAGTCCCGAACCGCTCCAGCCCTGCCACTAGATGTTTGTGAGACACCGTGTCAAAGGCCTTTGCTAAATCCAGGAAAGCCACACAGATGGGGTTGCGATTTTTCTTAGCATGTTAAATTGTTTCGGCTAAGAGGTTATTGTTCTCGTCGCATCCTGCAGCGTCGATGAACCCTCTTTGTCTAGAGTTCAGGGTAAAGCTCGCTAAGACACGTTTGGACAGACAACATGTATACAGCCTGAGGATCACTGACGAGATATGCCCCAAGACTTACAGGCTGTGATTCTCCACCAAACCGTGACGTGTAGAGTTCTTTTACGGCGTTTGGGTCAAGAGCACACTTTTGCGAGACGTCTTTCCCGTCGAGAATTAGGCCTTCCAGTGCCTTCTTATCTTAAGTAAAGAGGTGCTGGTTGTCTAAACTCGTCCACTTTGGCACGGGATTTGTCATCGACTGCTTTTACTCTTTTGCTGTTACCCGCGCTCTTTTTGCCCTTCTGCCTTCCGGCACTTTTGGAGCACACGAGAGTAATGTCTGCTAAGAGGGACGACATGGCCTCATCTGTATATTCACCGTTTACAGCTCGAATGAGGAGAATGGCTGAATCAGAGGCCAGTTTGGTCGCCCCAGCAGTGGCCGCAGCCTCGAAGAGGTCTGGATTGAATCCAGCTTTCACTTCGGGTTTCGGATGTTGTATCCGAGGCGCGTTCACTTTTACTGGTTTCGGGGGCATTGTGTTGCCCTGTATTTTCTTCAAGCCACGTCTCTTATCACTGATCTGTTTGCAAGTGAATTCCGGCATTTCAGCAGCGATTGCCTTGTTGATGTACTTCGCGCCCTCATGTAGAGCTTCCAGTTCTATCAACTTAGCTATCGCTTCGTCGGACCATTTGCCAATGCTAGGTTTGGCTTTGGTGGCCCCAGTCTGCAATTTTGCGTCTAGTCGCGCCTGTCTTTTGCGCTCGTTACTAGCCAGTTCAGAGTCCACCCACCTGGTGTTAGCCAGGTTTGGGTGAGCGTGCCTGATGTGCTGGCCCAGGCCTATTTTGCTTTGGTATGTTTTGCGGCATACCTCGCAAGAGTACAGTTCAGCTGCAGCCCTGTTGTGGGCTCTTGTTGTTCTGCCTCCTCCTGGTCTACCAATACTGCGACTGGAGGGTCCTCTGCCTGGGGCACTTCTACTCTGTTATTCTGTCTGGTTTTGCCTTTTATGCACATACCGTAGTGGATGGCTATCCCCTTCCGTTTAGAGTGCTTTCCGCAGACTTAACACTTGTAAGATAGAAAGTCCTCAGGGTGTTTGGCCCTGACATGGGACTCAAGAGCTTTAGCGGTATCGAGGAGTTCACTGAATTGGACGCATTTGTGCGTCTCGAACGGGTGTGTTATGACTAACTCCCCTTCGTTTCTGCAGGCCTTGAAAGTGATCAGTTCGGTCACTCCTGGGGTGGCCACCTTTTCCACCGTACTCCCTAGCTCTTCGTCTGCGTCATGCGCCTCCCACCACGGCAGGTCTTTACCCTCCACTTGGCATCCATCGCGGATGATGAATCCCGATCCGATCTGACCATTGGTGAATGTCAGAGTGGGCTGATAACGGTCTGAGTTTGACACTGACATGGCCTGCTGTTCTAGGCTGTCAGCAGTCGCGGTTTCACCGCCTATTGCTTGTTCGGGAGATAAGGAGCTCCCTTGTGTCAGTGAAGCGTGATTGTGTTCACTTTTTGGGTTATTGGTCTGGCATTGCATCAACTGAGGGTCTCTACTTTTAAAGTTCTCAATCTGCCTGACCTTCACGGCACTATTCTCACTGTTGGCTTCTGTAGCCATGATACCCCATCCGCCTTCAAGGTTATGCGAACTTTCCATAGTTATATGGTTATTGCTGCTTTTCAGATTTGACTCTTCCAAGCTGCTATACTTGTACAGATAACAATGTTTTCACTGCCTGGGTATACAGTGATTCGCTTTTTTCTGTAGGCGCTATCCTACGGTTCACTGGTTCGCAGCCGTGAATCTGCGATTCACTTTAGCCAATATCAGTTCGCCCAGGAGATCAATCCTGGACTACTAACGACTCTACCGCGGGAAGGTTTTTGCCAAGAGAGTCATCGTCGGGGGCAAATTATCATATCGGAGTAAATCATCATGTTGGAGCGAATCACATTTTCCCAATTCAATAAAATGCTGGCTTGCTCAGTCGCACCAATCACATCTTCCAAATACAGTTCTGTTTGGTGTTTATCACTCCGCATTAAACAGTTGTGGTCTGTTTACGACAAACAACACTGTTCACAACCGTCAGTTTTTTTAAACACATGTTTCCACCTATTGCTTTTGCTTAGTGATAGTCGAAATACGACTGCAGCATTGATAGATCACACATGTTTTCAAGTTGGTCAATAATGAAGATTCATGGCAGAAAATGCTCAGTGTCCCCGCACGCTGTCAAAACTTGTCATCTTTATTCTTTACACCAGTCAGTTTCGTGTAGTGACAGTCATTAATATGTCTCTCATGTTCAATCGCTGGTATGTCAGTTGCGTTCCATGCGCTGATTCTAACACCACAAGTGAAACATTCCACGGTGTCTCCTTTCTCCATGTAATAGAACTCGTTCGTGCAAATTGATATTTGTCCTGTTTTATGCGCCACGTTTTAAATGTGTCTTAACGATAACTCGTACATTGTATAATGGTTTGAATTTAACATAAAAACGGCAAAGTTGTGTCGGTATTCATTGTTAACATCTGCTTATTTTACTAACTTAACCAGTCTTGATAGTTTTATATGTAGTCAGATTACAGATCGATCATTGGTAATGTGCCATTTTATTGTAGTGAGACTCGCAGCATTTAAACTGCAACACCACTGACTGTTTGAATGGGAAATCCCTCATTGTTAAACACTTCCAAAGACACTTGTTCCGCGGTTGAATTGGCACTAATATGCTCATTCTCCTCGAACCACCAATAGTCATCCATGCCGACAATGCCTAGTTGATTTTGCGGAACTTCAAACGATTCCTGTGGATGTTCTTGTTGCAACTGGGTATTCTGGGGGTCAAGGGCCGGTTGGCCCCCATCTGCTGAGGATAACTCGATATCTGATTGTCTCTTATATCACCACACTGTTGAATGTCACTGGTCACTTGAACAGGTTTTAGCTCGGTGGTTGTATGGCTATTATGCTCGTTCAGTTTCAAATCAAACATGCCAGGCTTAATTGGCAGTGATTGCGATAGGTGAAACACACGTACTTTTCGTTTTTTTTTTAAACAGTGGTATGTTTTCCAGATTTGAGGGCTGTCTTTTACCCAACATGGTTGTGCTGTACGTAGCGTGAGAAGTTGATATGTAGTGATATGTTTCTAACTTAACATAGTAGGTTAATAATAAATTAATTTACACAATACAGATGCGGTTTGATAATAATTAACTATCTCCACGACTTTATGTTTCGCTTTATTAATTTATATGTATCTAAAATTGAGTAGACCTGAAATAAATAACTTACACAATGTTGTTCAACTCTCGCCTCTTCTTTGTTACGTTTCGGTTCTAGTTCAGTGATAGCGTCTCCCAATGCGATAGTTTCTGACCACTTCAACCACACGTACTTGGACTTTTCTTTCACCAATTTCCCGTCTTGAAACACATTGTCATTAATATATATTTAAATAGTCTCAATTATTCTTGGAACCCAAAGTTGCTTCTCTCTGGCTTGTCCATGTCCATGTTTTCACTTAATGATGTACAACACAAAAATGTTCTGTTTTATGCCCCCGGCATTTTGATGCAGGAGGCATAAAGTGATTGTCCTGTCTAAGTGAATGGTCATAAGAAACAACTGTGTAAATATACAAGAGTTGTAGTAAGCGGTGTTGGTGCTAGACGAAATGGTAAAATCGAGTTAACCAAGAAATGGCACTTTTGAATTATTTCAAGTCCAAAGTAGGTCACGGTCAAGGTCATTTTTGGAGGTCAAATGTCAAAAATGGCCTATGTTTCTCATGTCGGGTAAATAACTGACATTACTGGATGGATTTTGAAATTACTTTTTAGAAACTTTGTAGAAAATGTGTCGCGCGCAAGACCCAGGTCCGTACCTCCAAGGTCAAGGTCATACTTGGAGGTCAAAGTTAAAAAATGGGGTCTGTTTTTCGTGTCCTGTCAGTAATTTGGTCATTTCTGGATGGATTGAAAAATTATTTCAAAGAAATGTTAACCATCATGAGACGATGTGTCGCGCGCAAGATGCAGATCCTTAAATCGAAGGTTTTGGTCACACTTAGAGGTCATAGGCCAAAAATTGTGTCTGTTTCGTGTCTGGTCAATAACTCTGGCATTTCTGCATTGATTGTGAAATTACTTGGTAGAAATGCTCACCATCATGAGGTGACGTGTCGTGCGGAAGACCCAGGTTTCCGCTCAATAAAGCATAGAGAATATTTAAATGAAACTTCATACATAGATACCATATATCGAGACCTTGCTTGGGATTGCATATTAAACAAATTTCTTAACAATTGCACTTATTCACAACTTGGCTGCACGTCGGGGGGCATACATGTTTTATAAACATCTCTTGTTATGTTTCTGATATATAAATTCGAACATAATATTATAGGTTTCACCTAATTTCATGATAAAGTTTATGTTTAGAAAATGTCTAAATAATGAAGTATTCTTTTCTTATTTACTCATTAAATAATTATTTATTTTTTTGTTATCTGACTTGCCGACTTTAAATAAATCTTTATCTTATTATAAACAGCAGTCCAAACAATATAACTTGACTGCAGCTTTAGTTGTCATAAGATGTAATGAACGTTTATGTCGTTTATTTGACTGAAAACTGTTTCTTATGCAAGAAAATTTAATAAAAACAAATTTTATAGGTCCCTGTGTCTATGTTCGAAAACGCTTGGTATAAGCAGAACATACACTAATGTACATGCTAATTTACTCCAAAGACATTACCAACTATCGCGTATGTACAAACTATATAATAAAAAGTTACCAAAACGTTATTTTTTGACCGATTTTTATGCAGTTTCTTGTATTTTGATTGGAAAAATGTCCTTAAGAAATAATTTTGTTTTATTTTATTTGCATGTTTATATGGATTGCCGATTTAACTTTAGGATTGTGCACTCACAGAAAATATGCATTTTTATCGATAATACTTGGGGGACAGTAAGTCGCATTTAGTATGAATGATTTTTAGCTAGACTATTAGAAGAATTGGTGAGTTTTCCTACTACCCCGGCGTCCGTGTCTGAATTCGGTTAAAGTTTTTATTCAAAAGTCTTGTAACTTCAAAACTATATAAGTTATTCACTTGAAACTTGGAATATACCTTTGTCATCAACTCCAGTGTCAAGGGCAACATTCCCCGTAAGTATGTTGTGTATTTTTACATAGTTATGCCCCTTTTTCACTTAGATTTTCTGGTTAAAGCTTATATTCAAATCTTTTGTAACTTTCAAACTACAGTAGTTATTCACTTGAAACTTGTAACTATCCTTTGTCATCAACTCCAGTGTCAGGGGCAACATTCCCCATAACTCTGTTTTGTATTTTGACAGATTTATGCCCCTTTTTCACTTAGATTTTCTGGTTAAAGTTTATATTCAAAAGTTTTGTAACTTCAAAACTACGTAAGTTATACTCTTGAAAGTTGGAACTAACCTTTGTCATCAACTCCAGTATCAAGGGCAACATTCCCCATAACTCTGTTTTGTATTTGACATAGTTATGTACCTTTTTCACATAGTTTTTTTTCTGGTTAAAGTTGATATTCAAATGTTTTGTAACTTCAACACTACATAAGTTATTCACTTGAAGCTTGGAACTAACCTTTATCATCAACTCTAGTACCAGGGGCAACATTACCCATAACTCTGTTTTGTATTTTGACAGAGTTATGCCCCGTTTTCACTAAGATTTTCTGTTTAAAGTTTATATTCAAAAGTTTGGTAACTTCAAATGTACATAAGTTATTAACTTGGAACTAATATTTGTCATCAACTCTAGTATCAGGGCAACATTACTGATAACTATGTTTCGCATTTTGACAGAGTTATGCCCCTTTTTCACATAGATTTTCTAATTAAAGTTTATATTCAAAAGTTTTGTTACTTCAAAACTACATTAGTTATTCACTTGAAACTTGGAAACTAACCTTTGTCATCAACTCTAGTATTAGGGTAAATCAAGATTTACATCATACATGTTTTTTATGAGCTGGCTTTTGTTCAGGTCATTGAAATAACGAGTGGGTTTATGTACGGGGAGTCAAAAACATTTAGCGGGCTTTTGTCCGCGGGGGGCTTTTGTCCGTATTTTTGTTTTTTGCGTAAGTGGTGCACATAGCACGTGGATTTTATCCTGTTTGTTTTTCACCTCTTCTCATAATCTCAGTTTCCCCCTGCGCGAATATCAAGTCCTGCCTAAATTGTTATTTAAAAGTCAATTTTATTCCTCAAGTCAACTACTAATTGTGCTGAAGTGTCCCTTCCATGTTCAAACATTTCAACGGACATTCTAACAATCTATTAAAGAATCTATCCATGTTTGACGTTATTGAAAAATCTGGTACTCCTGATGTAGCGAATTATAACTTGCGTTTCAAAATTCGGGACTATTTATAAGGGTTTATACTACTCACGCAACAGACACGCGTTCACTTTGATTATTTGTGACAGGAAAGCAGGGCTAGGGTTTTGTTGGCGGGGCTAATCACCTAACAAAACATTTCTGCAGTTGTTTGAAAATGAACAAATACGTTTAAATGAATTGTGGCAATAAACTAAATATATCGCAGGAAACGTTTTAGACTAGGTGGAAATGACGGAAACGGATTTTCAAATTGAATCGCTTATTATTCACGCGAACATCATATAATGCATTAATAGTTCTACGGCTAAAATCATTGTGGCTAGCCCGAATTATTATAAACCCACAGGCAAGCTAGACATTTTCAAGATAGTTATTTTAAAAATTCTGAAACATTATTTTAACACACAGGTTCACTGTTCATTAAATACACCATTAATTTAAGCAAAGTATTCTCGGGGACCACACTCAGTAAAGGAGTTTATTGATCCCCTTGGGATATTAGCCATCATCATATTACATATCATACGATCCTGTTAGGACTTTGAAATATGTCCTGCTTTACCGGAAATATGTCCTGCTTTACCGGAAATATGTCCTGCTTTACCGGAAATATGTCCTGCTTTACCAAGCGACAACAGCCATCTGCCCTGAACACCGCTTTAACAAAGCCAGTATTCTCTGGGACCACACTCAGTAAAGGAGTTTATTGATCCCCTTGGGATATTAGTCATCATTATATTACATATCATACAATCCTCTTAGGACTTTGAAATATGTCCTGATTTGCCAAGCGACAACAGCCATCGGCCCTGAACACCCCTATAACAAAGCCAGCCGTGCATTGTCAACACCCCACTATACATTCCAGACCAGTAAAGTTCATACACCAAACAATGCAGGGGTTTACATTCATTAAAATATTCCAGACATAAAGCAAATATTAATACTGGCTACAGGATGATTTATACAAACAGGGCACTTGTCAGAGAAACCATCCTTAATGATGGAAAGTGTGTCAGTCTAAGCAACCACATTACTTCCAATTTAAGGACTATGTGTCTGATACCGTGTCCAATACCTCAGGACAGGCGTATTAGTTTAGGTATCTATTGCACTCATACCAGTATCCTTTTGATGACCCGCTGTAGTCACCGAAGTTCTTGTGCAGGGAACGTTTGGCAATGACACTGATCTGTTTAACTAGTGTTACTGCTGCTTCTTAAAAAGTCAAACGACACTCTTGCTATTCTGATCTGTTTTAAAATTTTGATATTTCTTTTGTATCATATGATAACAAAACCTTGTGTGTAATAAGCACAGGTGACCCGAGGGAGCCCATTAGAGACTTGATGAAATGACAAACAAGGAAATGGTACTACATGCAAGAAAAAACGTCATATACAACGGAAATGAACATGCAAGAAAAATGTCATATACAAGGGAAATGGTATAACATGCAAAAAAACGTAATACACGAGGGAAATGGTATGAAATGCAAGAAACAGGTCATACACAAGGGAAATGGTATAACATGCAAGAAAAACGTCATAAGCAAGGGAAATGGTAAAACATGCAAGAAAAACCATTACCATATAATAAGCAAAGGAACATTTTTTAACATCTTATGTGGCGGTGTTAGGTTATTTTAAAGGTTTATATACAGCTGGCTCTTCCTACAGATTTTCTGATGACATATTATGCAGTGGTGCATTATGTGCATAGTTATGGTTTAGGGTTTGTAATTAAAAAGCTGAAGGAGTGGTGGGTGGTTGCTGTCTGTACGCTTTGGTTTCCACCGCTGAACCAACAATTAGGTCACATATCTGTGAAAAAAAATCACTTCTAGGTTAGCGATAATCAGTAGTATTTTAACTACCTTTTATATGGACACTGTTGTAGAAATATTTGGGCATTTGGAGTAATCACAAAGATAAATGTTTCTGAATAAAATAAGAATGTTCATGAATATTGCACAATTACAGGGAAATTGTTGACCCTTTGCAAGAAAAGGCATCAAAACTCCCTGTTGCTCCTGTTGAAGTGCAGGCATATCAGTGTTTCTCAAAAGAAGCATTGATTTTCTCAGTACATCTTGTCTATGTCTGACTGACTCATTTGTGTCCAGTCTTCTGTGTTTAGATGCTTCACACTGCATAATCCCTATTTTTCTGATTCGTGTAATTATTAGAAAGTATGAATATTGATATCTGAACAAGAATTAATGAGAATTTTGTCTGATATGTAGTTTCCCCAAATGCCAATGGTCAACTTTGTTGGTTTTTGGCCTTAAAACAAGTTAAACTGAGCTTTAACATCATTTTTGCAATTTACAACAAATCTTCAGTGTAAATATATTGAGGCACAATGGTCAACAAGAGCAAACAGTCATTCTTACCTCATTTCCTCATAATTTTGTTCATGATTTAAGAAATACACATGAACTTTGAGGTTTCAAGTTATCATATTTCTTCCAATGAATCTGCATCACATATATGATATGACTAGTTAGAGTCAAACCAATGAATGTCTCCACACTAGTATCAGTTTGGTTAATTGTGTTTATTTGGTTTTATTGGTCATCATAATTCACTGACCATGACCATAAATTGAAAGAGTTTGTGTCAGTTTGACTGTTTTCAAAGTATTGTAAAAGGTTTTTTTTGTAAGATAATTAAGTACTGAAACAATTCGATAGAAAATGTTTGTTCCATTGCTGTAACCAACCATTTAAAGGATTGAAAAAACTGGCCCATATGTTATGATATGCAATACATTTCTCCAACTTGTTGGTAATTGACTGTACTAGTTATAATAAGCTTTTTGGTATAATTGCATGCTTTCAGTGCTAATTTTCGAGGGAGAGGGTACCTGTAAATTATAGGCTTGTAGATGATAAACCTGTCAGTCAGATTGGACAAGATCACCCTAGACCCACAATACATTGCACATTGCTTTCCACAACATTGGTGTTACTTTGGAGGAAGGAACATTAATTTTGAATTGCATTTTTCCCAGTTCGGCCGTTTTTGTATCTTTGAAGGAAGGGACATAAAATGTGCCATTTTCCCAATCGATATGAGCGAAGTATGTGTTGATTTTGAATGAAGACACAGGATCAAGGATCTGACAGTGCCTGTAAACATTATTAATGGAAGAAAATAACATCCTTAGTGTTTGCTGTATTCATGAATATTACCAGGCATAATTTAGAATGATTTAAATAGTGTGTAAACTTAATGTTATTGTGTATTACAAGCAGGGTCCTGTATAAAAGGTGGGTTAAATTATTTGTCACTTATCTCAGTTGAAGTGCAAGTTGTCAATGACCAAAGAAAGAAAAATGATTTTTTGTGTGATTTTAAAACTGCCTTGTAGGCATAGATTTCCTTCTAAACTAACATGTGAGTATGGCAAGTAATACATACTGTATTTTTGTTGTAAATAACATGCTAAGGTCCATGCTTTCATTTCAAATGCATGAGAATAGTTCATATTGGTCACTTAGCACCAGAGTTATGTTGAAACATAGAACTTATACATCAGTCTACCTAAATTGATGTCATCCACATAGGCCAACTCAATATGGGGACTTCAGGATTAATGTCATCCACATAGGCCAACTCAATATGGGGACTTCAGGATTAATGTCATCCACATAGGCCAACTCAATATGGGGACTTCAGGATTAATGTCATCCACATAGGCCAACTCAATATGGGGACTTCAGGATTAATGTCATCCACATAGGCCAACTCAATATGGGGAGTTCAGGATTAATGTTATCCACATAGGCCAACTCAATATGGGGACTTCAGGATTAATTGTGGACTTGCCTTTTGGGCATTCATGGGAACCCTGTTGTTGTGTTACTATGTGTTGCAATTTATGTTATTATATTTTATTTGTTATTAGACTGTGTACCTTGTTTGAAAAAACCCACAAAAGTGTATTTTCAATTACAGTTTTTAAACCCGTGATCTGTTTGTTGGTTCTAATTCCAAATGTATTTTGTTGGATCGATGATTTTAACATCTTTTGGGATCAATGCTCAAAGGTCTATAGATATCGCAGTGCGAACCAGCTACGCACATTACGATAGTAATCTTGATTGCCAATATATGTAGTAAACTGTTGTTAGGGATATGCTGCAAACATCTTAGATATCCTAACTGATTTGCATGAATGCTGCTCTTTTTGTGTGAACGTAACAGACATTAATGAACAGGTAATATACTGCATTGGGCTCTGAAAGTATCCTAACTGATTTGCGTGGTCACTTTGAAAGCAACTGGCGCACGATGCTTTTCAGTCCGGCAATGAAATTTCCTATTCCTGTATCACATCTTTCAGTTACTTGTATTCTGCCATAGGAAAATACCGTTCCTTTCTGCACGGAACTACTTCCTCTTCGGTTTCCAGTACTGACATACATCAACCCAAGGTTTGCATTTCTTGAAGGTTCAGTTCACGTTACCGCCCACACGATTTGTGTACCCAGTTCTGTTTATATAAATGCTTTGCCCACATACTTGATGCAGTTCAGAAAGATTTCTCTTAGAAAGTCTCCTTTTGGATCTTCTTGTTGTCTTAAACATCCCGTCCTAAAATGTAACAGAATAGAAAACACTGTTTTGTATTTTCAATTTCAATTCGTTCCTAATTATTACTTTGGCGTGACTGAGTCGTTTTCTTATTTCTCTTATGTCCTCGACATTTTCTTGAAAGTATTATACATAGTCAAACAGTATATCAATTCACAATCTGTATTACAACATGCTATGAAACTACTTTAACATAACTGCACTTACTCTCATCACACACTTAACACCATTGTTTTCTAACCAAGTTTCTAGCCCCACCGCCGACCTCAGCCCGGGCATTCTTCAAGTCAACTGATGGTGTCTGAGTCTCCACAAATTTCTTTTTACTGCTTCAACATACGTAGACCCATGGTGCGATGGTAAACGTCTTCGCGAGAAACATTTTCCGATGGTGAAAGTCGATAGTTCTTAATTATTATTAAACTCGATCCATCCTGTTGAACATCTGTGTCTTAGATTCGATGACTAACAAAACAGCCCATTTATACAGATGTGCTAGTTATTTCAGTTCTCCTATTGTCTTGTAAATGTCAGCAAACGTTATCTTTGGATTAAGGGCGTTTAGGCCAGAGTTTTTTTAATTTTTAGATTTACGGTAATTTTTTCAAAACTGAGCTGGTGGAAGAGGGAATAAAAATAAAAATAAAATAGAAAAAAGTGAGCATCGGAAATATGAATAAAAATAAAATGATTAAAAGTAAAAAAATAATAATTTATTGAAACTGCACCTAAATTGAAAAATATATTATTACAAGAACGGTTAATCTAGAATTTGAAGTAAAGATATTTTTCCATATTGTTAGAGGGTTTTATAACTACCGTAAAAACTCAGTCATAAGTCTACCCGCTCATAAGTCGGGGGGTAAAAAATGGTACGAAATTGGCGATTTTGATTATGTTCACTTCATAAGTCGAGTCAGAATTACTAGAAATTGGGAAAATGAAAATATGCGTCAGTAAAATGACAAAGACCTCGTCAAATTCATTGTCCGGTTTAATCACCTGAGCCTTGAGTCGGATCGCGTTGCGTGAAACAGCAAAACCACATTGCCGCTGATCTAGAATCCAGACGTTCAGATCCTTCTCCATGTCGTCATATGGACTGATCCGCACAACACGACGCTTCTGCTTAATAGGTCCACTCATGATTGTGTCTTTCATCTTTCGCCAATCACGTACTAGTTTTTCACTAACCCCAAACTCGCGTTCAGCTGCACTGTTGTTGTTAGAATTCTCAGCAAACTCTATCACGCGTATTTTAAATGCATTGTCATATGCCTGGCGTTTGCGTTTGCCAGGCATTTTCACAGATTTAACGTAAGTCCAGTTTTTTTTATCTAATTATTAAATCCAGATATTACTTATGCACTTTAAAATCTAGTTAATAATATAATATTAAGTTTGCACTCTAACAATCCACGCTAGTAATAACCCACAAACTATTTTCACCAACAGTACGCTTTTAATCTGATGAAACAATTTGATCACTGTAATCCAATCTTTGTACCGGTACTTTTAATATGACTATCAAAACAATTGATTAACATGTTGGTAAAAACGTGATTTTATAACAATGATTGACATAACCAAGAGGCCGTTAACTCCACCTTCGTTCTCTGTAAAAGTTCGAAAGGCGGAGCTATGCACGTGCTCTAACATAATTGGACGATTGCCACTGAGTAACAAACACGTGATTGGTTAAGCATGTCGCTTCTCTAGACAAAGGAAGCCAATTTTATCGGCGAGAAAGGGTTATTTTATGGCTTCTTGACAGAAATCGGCTTTACTTTGATGACGTCAAAGTGTCAATTCACGCAGATTGCGAATTTTCGTGAGACTTGTATTAATGCCCTTGACCTTGACTCTTTGTTTACGATTTCACAGTTAAAAAAGACAACTGCTAACATGAAACTTCCTATTAAATTATCAAAATAAAAAAAGAGTAAAGTTGCAAACTGTGATTATATTAATTGGTAAGTATCAGTTAATAGAAGACGTTTTGTGTTATAAATCAACGAGTTTTCTCTACAACAACAACAACAACAAACAACCATTACCGCGACGCCGCGAGGATCGATCTTCCTTGAATTTCCTTTTTTTTTTTCATGAACTGCCTCATAAGTCGAGACTGTAATTTTAGTCGATTTTTGAAGGAAAAAAATCTCGACTTATGACTGAGTTTTTACGGTACTATTTATGGATTTTCAAGTTATATCTTTTTTGAAACACATAGCCCATCAATCTTAACTTACTAAGCAATCTGGCCTTAATCAATGTAGAACGCATATTCTGTATTGTATTCTATAACATTGTTTTTGCATAATGTGCATGTAGTAGATCTACATTGTTGTTGATTCACATCAAAATTCTGAGACAAAATATACAAGAACACAGTTGTTGTTGTTTTTTTTAAAATTTGGTACGAACCGCACTCGAAGAAAACATACATGCGTACCGATGGAAAAATATGAAAATATATGTATTTTAAACGCGAATACTTTACATTCGTTGCATGAAACAACATATGCAATTATATTGTTTATGATCAGAATGTATTTGTGTATAAAAATTTTTAATGTGTTGCTTATATTAATAAATTGTTTTGCATTTCGGGCACCTGCTAATTCTTTCGTCCCATACTGCTTTCTGATATTATTTCATTATAATTTTTTTCAAAAGAATGTAACTGTATGATTTTAATTAATTATTATTTTTTCTTTATGGTTTTGATAGCAACTTTAAAATACACTGCGGTCGCGCAACTTTAAAGTACACAGCGGTTGCGGCAACCGCAATTGCTGTTTTTATTGTCCCTAGCTAGACTGGTTTTCCCGTTTTTACAATAAAATATATGCGCAGAACGCCAGAAAATAACTTCAATTTGCAAAGCAGTCTACTGGCGCGCAAAAATTACTTCAAAATGACGTTGTCGTAAATAGGTTACACAAGACCAATTTATTTTATAATTCGGCAAGCAGAGTTGACGGGCGGAATTTTTTTTTAAAAATTATACTATTTTAAATTTTGTTTTTATTTGGGTTTTGCAATATTTAGGACCAGCGCTCCCGTAAATCGAAAAATATAAACTCTCGCCTTATTGTTGCTAGTGACTGTTGAATGGCATGCTTTTTGGGCGGCGATAATATTTTATTCAGTTGTTATTAAAGTCATTCAATAAACTCATAAAAATTATGACTGATGTATAAGAAGGTGAACGATAGCCCACCTCTTTTATCTTGACTGTTTCTTAATGACCAATCACACTTCTTTTGACAACTGGTCACACAAGAAGTCCATAGCAAAGAGAATTAAAATGATGTTCATTTTCTCTAACAAACCATCCGCCTTGCAATGGGGTTGTTGCAAGAACCGAATTAATGCATCTAGTTCATTGGCGCATTAACGGTGCAGCTCTTTCTCAAAAAGCGCGATAGTTGGCGCTGAACAGCGATAGTGTCTGTCCAAGAAGGTGTCCTCGTTAATTGCATACTGCTTTCCAATTTAATAAGTATTTTTGCTTTAACGCTTCTTTCACCTCCTCTTCACTTTTTCCACCTCTCCTTGCGCAAACATGAGGTCCTGTTCCATGTTGTATGATTAATTATTGAGTGCTTCTATATTGTTTCTTAAATCAGGAATAATCCGCCCCGGGGTGGCTCTACTATATCCCCACATAGCCACTGACGTTTCCAAAAACATGGTAAAAAATCTTCCTGTCTATTTTAACATTAAAGTGTGTTAAAGCAGTTCATACAATGCGTTGTGTGTCGATGTTGACACCACTAATTTGTATATTTTTCCCAACAGCAACGGTTACATTCGGGTTTTAATTAGAATCTGAACTTACAGACTGTTATTTAAATGTGATGATGTTATGTGTTGCGCACAATTTTCCAGTTAAACCCATTTAAAATATAAAATAACTGTGAAAAAAAGCAGCAAATAAAAAGCAAATTTGTTGATTTCGGTGTAAGATCGTATTTTATTTCACTGGTGAAAATATCATTTTCTATGAACACTCATGAAATAATATTCATTATTATGCCACCAGTGCACAATTACGTTGAAGATGTTGACCCAATATTTTTAAGCGTTATTATACCACTGACCGATAACACAAATTAACCCCGCTTCTTTATGTAATATGTCCCTGGCTGATAACACCTTTTAGCTCCGCCCACATAAATGAATATTATGCTACTGTGTCACGTGGAAGGATTGTTTAGTCACGCCCACTTCTCGGAAATACTTTTTGTAGGCGTGGAATGTCACTTACGTGGTTAATATGTAAACAAAGAATAGATCTATACAATGCCAACATTTTAATTCACAGAAATGAAATTTACTGGAACAAAACATTTAAACATTATTCAATTAATAAGAATAAATTTATTATGTCAAATAACCATTATGCAAAAACATGCAGCAATGCACAACATACAAAACCTGTCAATGAAATCTTAGAAAGCTGATATTTTTAAAAGCTGAAAAAATTACAATAATATATCACAAAAATTGAAATTCATGAAAGAATTGGATGAAATTGTGTGGCTGTTTTTTTATATCTATACTGAAAATTTGGCTAAGGATAAGAAACCTTTCACTCGGATCATTAATTGTATTAACAAGTGAAAAGAAACTGCTTATGAGTCGCTTTTTATTAATCACTATCCATGGATACACCACTATATAAAATTCAGTGAAACTGTAAGCTGCAGTGTAGTGGAAGTGCAAGTCTTTCCCAAGGAAGAAGCTACTAGAATAATTTATTTTGTGTCACTTCAATACAAATGCAATGTTTTAGAAATATGCTATTAATAACAGTTATAGCCAGGTAACAACAATTATTTTATTTGAAATGAAGGGTAAAAAAATACAAATAAAATTTAAAAAAAGTAAAACAAACAACAAACATGCTGTTTAAGAAATTTTGGTAAATTTAATAAAAATGAACTCTTACTTTTTATTAGACATTCAAGTAAATACTTGCCACTATAATTTGATTCACAACAAATCAATTTATTTCTAAATGAAATGTCAAATGTAAATAAAAACATGGCTTTAAAAGTTATAAACTATAGGTTTAGTTAAATAAAATGCATAAAAGTCAATGTGTTATAACTTAAAACATGAAATGGGGAAATACATGAGGAAGAGAAAATTGGGAAATGATGCAAAACCATTTGAAGAATATTAAACTAAAAAAAAAAGATGTAATTATGATGGTCAACTAGGAATTCTTGAATTTAAAGTCATAACAACTAGCTAAATGCAGTTTGGAAATCATAGACAAGATAATCTGCCTATTGATAGAGTAACACATATCCACTAGCTAAATGCAGTTTGGAAATCATAGACAAGATAATCTGCCTATTGATAGAGTAACACGTATCCACTAGCTAAATGCAGTTTGGAAATCATAGACAAGATAATCTGCCTATTGATAGAGTAACACGTATCCACTAGCTAAATGCTGTTTGGAAATCATAGACAAGATAATCTGCCTATTGATAGAGTAACACGTATCCACTAGCTAAATGCAGTTTGGAAATCATAGACAAGATAATCTGCCTATTGATAGAGTAACACGTATCCACTAGCTAAATGCAGTTTGGAAATCATAGACAAGATAATCTGCCTATTGATAGAGTAACACATATCCACTAGCTATTCATAGTGTCTAGAAAATGTCACATCAAAAATTGTTACTCTCAGTCTGTTGCAACAACTTTCACTGGCTGTGAACCTGAAAATATGAAAGAAATTCTGACACCTTTTGAAAATACGAGTTACTCACAATAACATAAGCAAAACAGCATATGTTAATAAATGACTAAATTAATTCAATACATATTTACACATAGGCACCTATGGCTCTAAAATAAGGCAAAAAAGAAGGCAAAAGATTATAATTTGACTTTTATTTGTGCACTCGAAGATGGTATTACCAGGGCACTTACCAATTGCTAACTCTGCCAGGAAGGACGTGATACAGAAGCTTTGTGATGCCCGTTGCTGTCCCACCAATATTATGCAGCTTTTATACGAGCCCAAATCGCAAACATTGACAGGCTGCATTTCTGATTCCTGCAGACTGCAGTTGCGTTCCCCACCCAGTTTGACATCACACTTGGGGGACAGTTTTTCAGAGCAATCATCCACGTCTCAACTTTGAACGCATTATGCACGGATGGAAAAGTTGATTAGCCACTCACTTGATAAAAAACCACTGGTTGGTTTACTTTGAATATTCACATTACACACGTACTGCAAACAGTTGAAAAGTTATCGTTATGTCGACTGCAGTCTTCTTGTGTGCGTGTTAATAGATAAAATGACATACATGTATTTATATCATGTTCAATGTTCCAATAAGTAGCAACTTCTCGCTTCAATTTTGTGTTCATTGGTTAAATGTGTTTTAAAATGTTAAATTGTTGAAGATTTTATCAAGAACTATTTGTTATGCGTAACTCTGCATTGACGTTAGTAGACGCCATCAGGTTGTCTCATTTGCATATTGTTTGTACTGTAAATTGCTAAATGTTTGCAATTTAATTTGTTTAATGTATTTTATTAATTATAAAAAATAATATTTGCAAAACGTGGCGTAATAAATATAATATATGGTTGGTGACTTTTGATATCAAGCCTCGCCTTTTTCCTACGCCATATCGGACTCGTCTGATATCACGTTATATCAAAAGTCACCAACCATATGTTCTCTATATCTTGCACCGAAACCAACAAATATCCTCTATTTATTTTGGCTTCTGAGTCTGACTATTTTGGACCAAAGACGGCCCAGATCTTAAATCTACAAGACCTTTCGGTGAAACAAGTCGAGAGAAATGTGTCAAACAACAACATTTTACAATTGATACAATCTATCTTTTAGCAAATTAACTATTTTACTTACGATTCTAACAACAACTATGCCACATCTAAGTGTGTTTTCAGCCCATTCTGGTCTTTTATTTTGTCATCCACCTTTCAAAACAGGTACCTATATAAACTCTCTGTTGGTAAATTTAGGTATTCGCTCGATGCCTTAGTCTTTTTTCGCCGATTTGGTTGATTTTGCTCTTTCCGATTTTTGTTTAACTAAATTCATGGGCTGCGCCATTTAAAAAATTGTTTAGAATAAATACTCACGCAAGTTGAGAATGCAGCTTTTCCTGTAGCTGTCTGTCCTCAATATTTATGGAGTAAATTGTTGCCCTTTGATTACTTTGTGTGCCTTTACTAATACAGAGAGTTAAACGGAAATGCGTTTGCGTCAATGTTCGGCTCGCGCGTAGTCTAAATTTAGATCTATATTGTACATTAATGTATATGAAGGACTTTTTGACTGCTCAGACGAATACTATTTCAGATTTAAATATCTTAAAAACAAAACTTAGTGTCATACTGGCTAAAGATTATGAGGAGAAAATAAAACCTATTTGCAATTATATGCCCATTAGTGTGTTAAAACCGTAATCACAGTAATAAGAAAATTATACTTAATACCATAAAAATTATGACTACTGTAATGAACTTTCACATTAACAAACTAGATGTTTAAACACTTCTTGAAGATAAGTTTAACCACAGCAATCATTCATCTCATTTAATAAAGAAACCATGTTTGATACCGACAAATTTATTTGATGCGGTTTATATAATACATGATTGCTAAAAAAATATTAGAATACATAAATTGGTTTAAAATGCTATTGACGAAAACAAAAATGTACAGTTAGAGTTACTAGCAAGCTAAATGCTTTGCTTGAAAGTATCTGTATTGGCCATGAGGATCTGGAAATGTGTCACACATTCACCAGACACATCTAAGAATAACAAAAAAAATACCCGTGCCTGAATGCCGACGAGTCCACAGGATGAATTGCCGATAATGCCTGATGGCTGTTAGCACGCATTTTGTCAGCATCCTCATCCAGGACAAGCATGCCATTGCGGAACAATCTTACAAGTGCAGAACTACCTCATGCCAGATGCCTTTCAGCTCGCATGATGTCAGTATTCTTATAGAGGACAAGCACATCATTGCAGAAAAATCTTGCAAGTGCAGAACCACCACATCCAGTGTAAGAACCTGGAAATCCTATAGCCTTGCTGTTTGGCAAGCCTTGCATCTTGTACATCCTCACTTGTGGTTGACGCTGTCTCTGCATTCAATTCTCCCACACATCTCTTACCAGGACTACAATCTTTGTTTTTCCTACCCGTTGTCAAAGTTGTGCTTGCCTTTTTAACGTGTGGCTCCCATGTTGATTCAATGTCACTAGGTTTATGTACCTTTTCAGAAAAAGCATATATACAAAGGTTAATGTAGAAATATTACATACATATTTTCTTGACTAAAAGATGGGAACATGTATCTTCATTTTAATAAAAAGTTAGGGACCACTCGTCTTATAAAAGAGGCTAAAACTAAAGGTATCAAACAACTATAACCATGGAAATCACAAATTTTATAGAAGTTGTGTGTATTTTACTTAAATGAAAAAAAACACACACACAACAACACCAAAAGGTTTACCAAGCATAAAACCTATAAAAAAGGGAATAAACTTGCTATTATCAAATCTTAATATAAATTAAAATAATTTTATTTAAGTCGAAGCTGTTTCCTCGGTGTGCTGGAACTACTTATCATGGCCATTAATCCCACATTAATTAAAATTAAGTATATTTTTATGGAACAATCTTGCAAGTGCAGAACCACCTCATGCCAGATGCCGTTCAGCTTGCATGATGTCAGTATTTTTGTAGAGGGCAATAACATCATTGCGGAAAAAATCTTGCAGGTGCAGAACCACCACATCCAGTATAAGAACCTGGAAATCCTATAGCCTTGCCATCTGGCAAGCCTTTAATTTTGTACATCCTCACTTGTGGTTGACGCTGTCTCTGCATTCAATTCTCCCACACAACTCTTACCAGGACTACAATCTTTGTTTTTCCTGCCCGTTGTCAAAGTTGTGCTTGCCTCTTTAACGTGTGGCTCCCATGTTGATTCAATGTCACTAGGTTTATGTACCTTTTCAGAAAAAGGATATATACAAATGTTAATGTAGAAATATTATATACATATTTTCTTGACTAAAAGTGGGTAACTATATCTTCATTTTAATAAAAAGTTAGGGACCACCCGTGTTATAAAAGCGTCCTAAAACTAAAGGTATTAAACAACTATAACCATGGAAATATAACACACATTTTATAGAAGTTGTGTGTATTTTATTTAAATGAAAAAACAAACACAAACAACAGCACCAAAATGTTTACCAAGCATAAAACCCTATAAAAAAGGGAGTAAACATATTATAATCAAAAATCGATGGAAAGCCGCTGGGGACCCCCGCTAAATCACATTAAAATTTTTCTGAACATTCATATTCCGCGAAAAAACGACGCTTGTTTAGGCATAAAGTAGCCGTCGTAATTTCGGGAATCAAAATTTTCTGACGGGCTGAAAGATACTAATTTCATAGTTATTTTCGGGACATTTGTTCCGACGGGTAGAATTTAAAATAAAAAAAGTGCGGAACTTTTACATTTTCTTTACAACCATTTTCTTCTAGAAAATTTATGCAACATTTATTTAGCATGATTTAAATTAACACTCCTAAAAGTAACACAACAATGATTGTAATAACCATGCTTTTCAACTTTCTGTGAGGTTTGTTATTGGTGTGGTAGAAGCAAGTAAAATGGGTGATGTGTCCTTGGAATAATTCCACTTGTGCACAAACTAATTAGATCAACAAACTTTTCCCGTTTTAGAGGAATACCATCATGCCTAAGAACCGGGATAATTATCTTTTCAGGGTCAGGGATGTCTTTGGACCTTAGTCTTTTGTACATGTCTACCTTCTGTACAGGTCCATAGTAGTCATTCTGGTATGCAAACTCATTTGGTGCGTTAGCTGTCAATGTTATTGTTTTAAATCTTTGCCAGTACACTTTTTCATTTTCAACATTAACATTGAAGTTCTTCAAGCAACTGGCAATGACTTTAAAGTCAAAAAAATCAGCAAATGACATCTCCTTAACAAAGTAAGGTTTTGCCCTCCTAGCTGTCCTTATAGTGGCAGCCCACTGGGCTGTAGTGTAGATAGACACTTTACGACTGGCTGCCTCTACTGCAGCATGAATGCTGTCAGCTTCATTTTGTGTGTGGCCTTTAATAAGGTATTTGTGTTCAATTGAGGTAATATTGAATTTGTGCAGACAAAACCATAGCATTGCCAAAAGGTACTTGTTTTTATTTTGACCACTGCAGTTATCTGAATAGAAAATGAATCTCTTCTTACCTTCCTGTGTTTGTTGTTTAATAAAATCAAACAAGCAAGATGCAATTTCACATGCACCCCTACTGGCAATTATTTCATCCCATACATAACAATGGCCATCTTTTGTACCCATATCATACACTGTAAAATTGAAAGTACAAAGCATTCTTTTGTAGTAAAGACTTGACTCAAAGCTATGTGGAGTTAGAAGTACTTCCTCTAAATCAAAACAAGCTACTACGATGTCATTTGCCTGCAACGCTAATTCTTTGTCAGCAGTTTTGTTTTCTCGAGACTTATTTTTATTTAATATATGATTGTTGTACTCATCTTGTTTTTCTGTTTTAGATTCACTTGGAGCATTCTTAAATGATACACAAAAGTCACATTGATCTTGTCTTGGTGTGTGAAAACTTGGATTGTATTCATGGTCAAAAATTGTTCTATACATTCTAACAGTCACAGGATTAATCCCTTTTTCATGGCATTTTTGTTTGTACATTTCAAACATCTTGAGGACATTCAAACCAGCAGGCAAGTAAGATTTGGAACTGTCTTTCCTGCAGTAATGACTTTCAATGCATTTGTATGACTCAATGTGCATTCTTACCGACTGTTTTTGTTCCTCTGACATTTTATTTGGTCTTGAAGAATGTTTTCCATGTTTGTCAAGGTCACACACGCCAATTACTAATTCCTTAGAATGTGCAGTTGCTACCATTCTTTCAGATATACTCAAAGTAGCTAAGAAAAAGGTTTTACAAACCTTTACTGGTCCTGAATTTTGCTTTGGCATTGTCCATACTATCGTATTCTTTCGTTTCCTTACCATGTTAGTGCAACTTTTTGTCTGTTTGGATGTTTTGCTTGCATACTTACTCAAAAACTGCCATTGCTTGTTAGTGTCCCCCATTCTCCAAAATGAATGAAAAATTGCCTCTCTATCTGTCTCTGCAAATTTGTCTTTACATTTATACCTGCAAGACGGTCCACATCCAGGTTTCATAATCCTATGTGACTTAATCTTACCTGTTGCAAATGATTCATAGCTTTGCCCTCGATTCCTGCGTAGCTTTGCTACGTTTCTCTTCCAGTTTTGTTCATTTCTTACTTTTTTCCTACCCCTACCATTTTTAGGTCTTTCCCCTACATCAGTAGAATCTGACATTTCTTTACCTGTTTGCATGTTCTCGAGTGTTATATCTACATTATTACCCTGTACCTGTGCTTTTTCACCTGAAGTAACATGCAGCATGTATTCATTGTTCTTAACCTTTCTGTTCCCTGACCCTAACGTTTTTTGGGCTTTATATTGCCTTATTTGTTTTTGGAGCCCTATCAAAGGTAAATTATCATCATAAACAGTATCTTCCTCAGAATTACTGCTACTCAAGTCTTCGTCTGAATTGTATACATAGTGTGGGTCATTCAAACTGTTATCGTCAGTACTGTCACTGTCCTCCATAATTTCATCAGCCTCACCAACATTTTCATGATGGGCAATAGGAATATCTTCATTAGACATTTTGCTGCAAGTAGAATTAATCTCTTTTTCAGACAAATTGCTAAATGTATCGATATCTATCGACTTTATGTATGTGGCACTATCATCAAGATTATTCATGGCTTGATCTAGAAATGAATCATCAATGCTAGACAGAGTAATATCTGAGTCTGAATCAGACAAACAATCGCTCAAACATGGACTTCCCATCGCAGCATCAATAACCTTTTGTACAGACAATAGTTTATCATAGTCATCTTCATTAACAGATTCAAAGCCAGAAAATTCTGTATCAGAGTCATCTGACATAGGTGATGAACAAACTATAAGCTGTGATAATTCAAAAGGAGTGTCACATGTCAGTTTTAAAGAAGCAGCTAAATGTCTGATGAAGAGACACAGAGAATTAATGTTGCGGTGAAATGTCATTGTGGCCTTTCCATCAGGGCATAACATGCCACAGTCATTTCTGCTATGTGGATCAAAAAAGTAGAACATCTCATTGTATTTCAATATAGCAGATGAGTAACACGGTGCAATGTTACCCATAGTAAAAATACAACCGACAATATTTTTCTTATCTGTGATTGTTTGGACTGCATCCTCAAGTTTAAATATGGGATATTCTGTCCTCGAAGCCAAAGTCCCATTTAATGGATCAGACATCCGGCCAATATCATGGGGAATGTCCGTTATACTTAGATATTGATCACAATCTTGATTTTGATTCTGTATTCTTTGGTATAAACTGTCCCCCTTTGTAATGATACAATCAAGAGTGTCCTGGTCCCATTTATATGGGTCTACTGTGTTGCTTTGGAGAATGGCACAGATAGAATTAGCCATGCATTGCCTTCCACTCCCCCAGAAAAGATGAGTTGCCTTGGTGAAACCTGGCTTGAAGTGCCATCATTATGCAACGTGCAGTATTTTAATCTGAAGTGGACATAATAAATTTTAACAGCAACAGACTTACCTGGTAGTAAGAATTACTATTAAAATAAAGTAGAATGGTGAAATTATGATCTATTGACTACAGGCAACATATCCAATAACAAAAAAGTGTGTCAGACCTGAAGGATTTACTGAGAAGTTTAGTATAAGTCACATTATTATTTATTTTATCAGCTGCTTATGACCTATTTCAAAGACGTTTTGGTTTTATAAAGACATATGGTAATGCATTAAAATTAACATGTTTAAGTGCAGCAAGAACCCAAAATTGTTGTCACTAAAATTCACGAGATTATGATGCCAGATTCTCTCGCAAACGTGATACACTACAAAAAAGTGTCCGGATTTAGGTACTCGACCAGTATTTATTTTTATTTATTTATTTATATTTAAGTATTTTTATTTATTTATTCTATCAGTTTTGTTTGTATGATTTTAATATCACAATTACAGATAAGTTGGCAACAATGTTGTTATTTTTTTTACATAATTGGACCAACAATAATGAATCATGCAAATAAGTACAAAC
Source organism: Congeria kusceri (assembly GCA_027627225.1). Lineage (NCBI taxonomy): Eukaryota > Metazoa > Mollusca > Bivalvia > Myida > Dreissenidae > Congeria > Congeria kusceri. Next base: position 13,099,971 of record CM051028.1, on the reverse strand, counting down.
AAACAAATAAAAAAGTTTAGCTTTAGTTTAATAATAATGTTTTTTTTATATTGTAACAATCAAAATTAAACTTACCAACAGTTACGATGAAATCGATATCAAAATGAAAAACAAAGTGGATTAAGACTTTAAGTTCTGTTGTTTTCTTCAGATAGCAAAGCTAAATGTGAGGTCATAAATTTTTGAATATGATGACATCATACATATATGATGTCATCATATTTATGTGATGTCATTGATAATATTCAGTGACTTACTACAGTATTGCAGAACAGTATTAATTACCAGTTGCAAAGATTTTGCATGCAAGACAGTTGTAACTCAAGTTACTACTGTATTGCAGGAAATTATTTAGACATTCTGAGTTAATACATTATAACATTTATCAAATATTTCTGCTCATATCTGGAATATATACAGTACAGATTAAACGAGTAAATGTAATAGAAAAAAATACACACAAAAATAACAAAAAGTCAATTTCTGTAAAAATGGTAGTTACGACAGTCTTGGGTGCAACCCTCGATATGATCCTTTTACATTTAGGTTTGAAACATGTAATACATATAGCAACCAAATACAATTTTATTTCAATTTGATAAACATCTGTTTAGTCAAACAAATCAATGTTGAAAACTACTGACAATTTTGTTTCATTTAGAACGCAACATTCTAGACTTGACACCAGAGCAAATTCAATTTTTCACTCCGCGACCAGTCAAATTAACAGGGATTCACAATAAATTGCATGCTATTTGTTTAACTACCTATCGAAAGTGTTGGCGAAAGCAGAAATATTCCCAAATAATAATAATAATAATAATAATTATTATTATTATTATTATAGCGACAAGCCTACAAAACAAAATATCTCGTCTATGGGATTTTGAATGCCACTACTGTTATAACAAGCTATTGCAATGAAAAAGTAGGAAAAAGTGAGAAGAAGCTTACGGATGTATTCGGGTGCTACCCTGGAACTGACTTAAATATTTTAACCAATCATATCAAGTCAACTTACTTTCTCCTTTAGATCTTTTGGCATTTTCAGGTCTATCTTTGCCGCATGAGGTCAGAAGATGAACCTGTTCCTTTGCTTCTGGAGTGTAAAACATAAATAAATACATATTAAGTATGTTCCTCTGTATGGTGGCATAAAACTGCCTTACGATAACTACCTAAGGTTCGCGAAAATGTTCGTTTTACCACTTTAGTTTCTCGTTATTTATCTTATATCTTAATAGCGTTTGCGAATTTTGTCGACGAAAGTTATTAATTTGCGTAATGAAAAACAGGCCTGAAACTTCCCAGAATTGACACAGATCTCTATTTAAGTCAGTAAAATGTATGTGCTATCACACATATTAATTAGTTAAAATTTTCGCTGTAAGATAATTATAGTAACAAAATTCATGTAAGATAACTGGCAACACGGACTGGCTTGCGATTACATTTGCGTTACATGTAAATATTAACTAGATACTATTTTTGTTGTAAGATAAGTATCATGATTATATCTGAATAAGTTAACTGGCAAAGCGAATTTATTTGCGAATAGGGTTGCGATGCTTGAAAATTACTAGTAGGTGGTACCACAACTATTAACGTGTTAAGAATTGCGTTGTCAGATACGTATTATGATAACATTCATATACTAGTAAGCAAGATAATGCGGAAGACCTCGTGCACAATTATTTTTGAATAAAACTAATATGTGTTCAGCTTTGCGTGGTCAGATAATTATCACGAGTATATTTGCGTTAGCAAGACAATGTGGAAGGCGTCGAGCACAAATTAAGTGGTATCAAAAGTATAAACGTGTTATGATTTGCGCTGTGAAATAATTATAACGATAATGTTCATGTTACATAACAGGCAACACGCATTGGTTTGCAGTCCTAGAAAATTAAAAGGTATCAGCGTGAAAATGTGCGTTGTCAAATACTTGTCTTGATAATATTCGTGTTAGTAAGATAATTCGGAAGACCTCGCAACCACATGAAATGTATCTAATGTCAGTTCGCTTTTAGGCTATTAAGTATAGTATTAAACTATCTTGCAGAAAAATATTCGCAAAGCGCTAACTTAATATCCAGATAAATATGAAAATTAATAAGTGGTAACAAGAATGGTTTCGCAAACCTTAAGTAGTTATCGTAAGACCGTTATATGTCACTATACCTATGCACATACTTCCATAAACGACGGCCTACTACCGAATTTGCATTTTAACTGCCAATAAATAAGACACTAAATAGTACACTGAATTAGTGGAGACAAGATATTATGGCCCGAGGACACTAACGAGTATTTCAGAAAAGCTTACTTATACTGATGCAATTCCATATTCATACACATGGACGTTAAGACACAAAATGCAAACTTAATCGAAAAAGGGTACTTTAAAGTTCCACTTCGTTGTCCGAAACAAAAAAAAGGAATAGCTATATCTTTGACAAATAGTCTTAATACAAACATAGGGAATGATTTGCCAAGTTGATCATACCTTCTATGGATTCTTTATCTGTGTTCTGAATGCCGCATATTGTCACCGTATTCTCGTCTGGTCGGGTTGTGCCTATTCGTCGTATACAGTGTTTTGTTAATATTTAACCAAAAAAATATTTACTTCACAATAAAGAAGTTTTCTACAAAAAAATTGATAGCAATTAAGTGCGCAAATACAAATTGCTTTTATTGTGTTGCCATTTGTTGGTTTACCTTCTGGGTAGCATATGTTTTCTATAGTTGCTTTATTTCGTTTTCTAGGATATAGCAAGAATATCATAGCAAAGCAGAAGATCGCACATGACCGTGCACATTTTTTAAACTTGACAATCGAAATTTTGCAGCGTTTGATTTGATTTGTTTTCTGGAAGAAAGGAATAAACAAATTATAATGATGACACGTTAGGCAGTCATACAGAGGCCCATATAAGGCACGTACACGCGTAAATGAAACACACAAATGGGAGATACGAGAGAAAATTAAATTTGGTTGTGCGCGTACATAAGCCCATTGCACTACTAAGTGATGTTGATTGTAATGAATGATGTACCATACCTTCTTGGTTTGAATCATCTATTACTTCGTCACTTGTTACAGTCGCTGGAATGGTACCTCTTCGTGTTGCTCCTAGAAAGTTTATAATAACAAATATAATGTCTATTTGTTCTAATGTATGTAAATGTATGTAAAATAATTCCATTTCTAGAACTGTTTAACATGAGTAAAATCAAAGTCTACAAAAAGACATTAAAATGTATACCAAATGTAAGTAGAAGCCACGTAAAAAAGCATAAAATTTGGACAAACTAAGCGATTTAACATACAGACAAAATCATTTTTTTGCACATACATGTGTACCATTTACAGTGTCCTAATAATTTTTACACATTAGTGTCTGATGAGTGTCTTATAAAACAAAGTTGTATTTACAAACGGATATATAGTTTGTACCTTTGTCGATATCTCGCAGATGTCGACCCACTTTAAGGACCTCCATTATTGGTAGAGGGTACTGGTATGTTCCCAGATTGACGTCCTTAGAGTGGCCCATGTGCTTGTAAAAATATTGGCGTTCTGTTTCAGGGACTTGCAGAGCGCTGTATAGCGTTGAGATTCTGTGCCTCTGTTTGCTAGACGTCAGTTTTTCGGGATGTCTTATATTTGCGTTCAAACACATTTTATTAATGCACCACCACCCAATAATGTGATCATGTGATAACGAAGTGTTAGCAAATATATAATCATTTGTCTGGAGAACGTCCACACTGTTGCGGATTTCTGGATCACACAACAAATCCAATCCTCGAACACAGTCCTGAGGAATGAGGACAGGTACGAGATGGTACATTTGCCTGGCTGGTAACCAACAAGCATTTCAGAAAAAAGTTTCTTGTCGCATTCTGACAGTTGCTCCATGTTGTCGCTATCGATCCACGTACCATCCTTCGCAGATTGATACTGCGATATTTTTAAGCGAATTGGCTCAACACCACGTCTGGCATTAAACAACGTTAGCCTACTACATAGACTGTCCCGTAGGAGAACAAATTCCCGTCGGTCAACGAAAGTGTATTCGCATGATGTTTCTTGGATGGTTTTTTTTATGTGAAGGCCTAATTTTTTAACATCCTTCTCATCGGCTTGTTGTCCCGGTATTCTTAATTTTTCTTGACGGCTAAGGTTTATAGCATACGTGGCATCGGCGAATATTCTACTTTCATGAAGTTTCAAGACAATCCGAAATCTCTCGTACAAACTAATCATTGCCTCATCTTCTTTTTTTGAGTGAAAGCCAATCATTTTTTCTTGAGTCATGTGGATAAGGTATTTGATGGACATTTAAAACCGTACTTAATTGTATTGTCTTTTTCTGTAGTGATAGACTCTATTGCCCTTTCAAGGTTATCAAAATTTCTCACGACAAACATATCTTCGATTGTCCTGCTGGAGGGTACATACTCTTTGAAGGCTATGTATAGTCTAGCAAGAGACCTCATATCCGACATGACCGACTTTTTGACTTCCATTGCCTTTCCTACCTTGCCCTTCTGTTCTTGGAACAGGGACTCGCAGATGAACATCAAAGCTTCACTCGAGCAACATACTACACCGATGTCCGTTTCATGAAATCTACTAAGGATTTCGCGTTCAAATTCGCCGTCAACATCCATTGAAATACTATTCAAGAGTGAAGTTTTTGTTCTTTTTGGAACGTCGATTCCATCCCCTGTGCACAGTTCCTTGTGCCGGTAAAACAAGCGATTTCCGAAGAAACCATTGCATTTTACATAAGCGTGTCCTTTTCTTTCCGACATGTATACTGGTTCTGGAATAGCGGCTTGCCCTTTGTTGTATTTGTATATACCTTCTTTTCGTATTATATCAAAAGCCTTATCTCTTTCTTTTGAACCATCAGGATGTGTCACAGCTTCCTGCACCAGGACTTCGTCTTTGTGTTTCATCATCAAGTGCCGTCTTAGTTGGCTTTGATCAGATTTACAGAAAGGACATGGTCGCTTTGGTTTTTTGTATTTTTTTCTGAAATACAACATACATATACATATATCGTAATCATTATTATGTAATATCCCAAGCCAATATATATTTTTAATAGCGCATACAAAATAACGTTTCTTGTCTATGGTTAAATTTAAAATGGGTGTTTGCATTGTTAATGTATACTGACTTCTGTACGTAAATCAAAATAAATTCACTACTGTTTGAAATCAGTGAATTGATTCACACGAATTTAAACAAAGTCAAGTATACTAAATTCATATCTTATGTGCAATATTTGACACACTTACCTGTAAGGACTTATCTAACATGTAAATGCATTTTTGATTTTTTTACTTAAACTGTTTAAGTTTAAATATTTAGGGCAAAAACAATAATTAAAGGCCACACAATCTCACCCAAAGGTTGTTATGTGTCCGAAAGGTCGTATTAATTTATTGCTCAGTCCTCAGGAACACAGGATAAATTGGGGTTATACGTACCATGCAGTTATATATTTATATGAAAATTTGATATTTCAGTTTTGATGAAATATAACAATAAAAACTACGGGTATTTCAATATTTCATCTCATATAAATTTGTCTCTATATAACCAAATGTTCTTTATAGACATTGTTTAACGCATTTTATTTGACCTCTACCCCCCACCGAATCCTGGGTATTGCACCTTTGTTTATTTGCACACTGCTGTGGTCACGGTGTGGTGACCCATAGCATCTAAGAATCAAATCCGGTGGAGCTTGATTTGTTGCTGGTTGTGCCATTTTCTACAATTAAATTGAATCTATTATAATAATATTCTGTTAATTAATATTACGGTAATAGATGCAAAGTAATAATAAAATAATATTAAATCCTACCTGGTATAACTATCCTATCCTCTTAAAACACGAAGTATTGTAAGTTTGAATTTAGAATGCGCTAGCAGCTAGTTTATTTAACGCTTGAATTCATTCGACTAGTCAAATTTAGCCTAGTTGCTATGCTACCATTGATTAATTTCGGCGCGCATCCTGTTTACGAGTAACCCTATCGCTTGAAAGGCCTTGAGAGGACAATCTAGAGAGGTGTGGTGGTACTCTGTACCTGATTTAACATGATTGCAAACTACTGCCTAGAGATAGAGTGGTAAAAATCTAAATTTAGAAGTTTATGGTTGACCGGTTTCTGATGTAAACCTAACAGATTCCACTTGGCACTTAGCATATTTTGATAGAAAATATACTGAAAAATGTTCCTTTTAACAATCATGCTTTGTGGGTTCCCACCCCACCCACCCCGGACATGACGCAATAAACAAAATCACAGGGCAACACGTCTTAACCAACGACATACAAATACATGACATAACAAAGTTTAATGTTCTCAAAACAACATCACCCAACATGTCAGGTACAATAACCTTCCATCCAATCAGCTTACGCATAGGTGGTAGCGTCAGTTTCAACAGCTAGTAGTGTACCTGAAACAGCGTTAGTGGAATCGAACAATTGTCCCTCTCCGTGGTTGGAGTAGTTCTGCGTACGGATCTTCTCTGCAAGTTCAGCTGCCTTCGTTGATTTTCCGGTCTTTGGTTTGGCTTTGATTGTTGGTGCTGGCTCTTTGACTGATTGCGCTAAAATAGATATAACCGGGAACATAACATCCGGATTGACCACTGTGCTTTTGGTCATTACTTTACGTAATTCCTCACATGCCTGTTCAGTGTTTGTCTGTAGTCGTGTCCTGTGTAAGTCACTACTGAATGTATTGACCTCTGACCTTTGTGTGCCCTTTTTGTATGGTCTGAACCACACGCCGGCTTTGTTACGCCAAGCTGTTGTTGTACGATTGAGTTTGCTTTGGTCGGATGAACATGTGTCTGTATGTGATAAGCCTTGACCAATGACCATGCCTGTTTCTGTTATGTCTAAGTTCAATGGTATGGCCGAGAGCACTTCAAGTGGTGTACCCGAAGTGTTAACTACGGCTGTACCGTCTTTTGTTCGTGCAAATTCAATGCCAGGGTCAATACCCTTTTCAATTGAGGATTCCATGGGCATGGTATAAAAGCTTTCTGCTTGTGCTGCATTGTCATCACTAATGCTTTCCTCTAAATTGACCCCATTAGTTGTGAAAGTGCCCTCATCATCCATTTGGCCCTGAAACATTTGATGTGCAAGACCTAATTTGGCCACTTGTATTTGTTGAACTGTTGGGCGTATTAAATCTACGCTGGCCTTGGTACCTATTCTTTCACTGACAGTTTGTTGTGACCCCGCTGTTTGTGTTTTGAGTGTTATGTTATTGGCCTGTCTTTCATATGTTCTGCCTGCCCCGACGTTTAGATTCGGATTGGGTACTGTTTGGAATGTACCGTCTTCCGGTTGTGCTGGTGCGAGTGTTATATCGGGCATGTTTGGCGCTACTGTTTTTAGTCTACGGGTTGTCCGATTGAGAATATTGGACAGAAGTGGTTGCATTTTCTTTGATAGGGCTGGTGTTTCAACTGATTGTTGTGTTTCTGGACCCTGTATGACTGACCTTGTGTATGGTACGGCCATGTATTTGGTGTTGTTGTTGTGCCACTGATCGTTTGGTTTTCTAACCTGGTCCCAGAGGTTGACCCTTGGTTGTTTTAGTATGTCTGCCCAGCTGCCTAGATTGAGAGAACGCATGGCCATTTCATGGTCATAACTGAATTCAATGGTTGTAAAGTATTCAATATCAAATTGATATACAAATTTGAGTGGGACGTGGTCACCTAGTATTCTGTGGCCTTTGATCATAATTGGAGGTGGTTGCATTTCGTGCATTTGGTTTATGCCTGTGTGCCAGTTCATTTGTGTGAATCCGGCAGTGTTTGCTGGTAGCTGATGTGTGATATTTCTGAATTGTTGTACTGGGTCTGTGCATTTGTCTGTCCATGTTCCCAGTGGTAGCCAGGGTTCATTGTCAAAATTGAATGTGTATTCGTAGGCCTGTCCTGGTTGCAATGTCTATTTCCAACATGCCATTAAAGTCACCCGGCATAAGTGTGTTTTCCCAGTCTGCTATGTATTAATTTTTCATAGCCTGGGGTAGTTCTGCACCAAAGTTTATGATGCAGCGGCGGAGTGATCCTTGTTCTCTACGCATTATTTCGTGTATGGTAAATTGTCCATTAACGTCATACAAGTCGTCGGTGTCCACTACTGGTTTGACCATGTCTCTGGTGACTATTCGGTGTTTATCTTTGTACACGTATAGTGGCATTTGTACTATGTTGGTACTGACTGTTTGTCTGTCTACGTTATTGATCTGATCATAAGTGACACTAATTCTACTAATTCTACAGCCGTGAGATTTAAATCTGTACGCTCGCGCAACATTGAAGGTTTGAGCCAGTCTTTTGGCTTCCATGATGCCATCATTGTATCGTATGGGACATAGTATAGTCCTGAATCGTAACACAAGTCCATTTTTTGTCCCACCATTGAACCCTTGTATTGCCCCTTGATTATTGCCTACTATGGGCCCCTCTGAAAGTCTGATGAACGCACGTGACTCAGTGTCTGCCTGTCTTATTGTATGTTGGAACGTACTTTTGTGCGTTACTGTCTTTGAACCACCATTTTCTACTTGAGAAGTATGATGCGAGTCCATTAACATTATTGGTGGACCCATGGCGGGGGTATTGCCAGCTCTATTTAATTCTACATTTGACGGTAATTGACTGACCGTCCCCACCATGGGATTACTTAAATCCGGTGGAGCTTGATTTGTTGCTGGTTATGCCATTTTCTACAATTAAATTGAATCTATTATAATAATATTCTGTTAATTAATATTACGGTAATAGATGCAAAGTAATAATAAAATAATATTAAATCCTACCTGGTATAACTATCCTATCCTCTTCAAAACACGTCCGAAGTGTTGTAAGTTTGAATTTAGAATGCGCTAACAGCTAGTTATTTAACGCTTGAATTCATTCGACTAGTCAAATTTAGCCTAGTTGCTATGCTACCATTGATTAATTTCGGCGCGCATCCTGTTTACGAGTAACCCTATCGCTTGAAAGGCCTTGAGAGGACAATCTAGAGAGGTGTGGTGGTACTCTGTACCTGATTTAACATGATTGCAAACTACTGCCTAGAGATAGAGTGGTAAAAATCTAAATTTAGAAGTTTATGGTTGACCGGTTTCTGATGTAAACCTAACAGATTCCACTTGGCACTTAGCATGAAAATATACTGAAAAATGTTCCTTTTAACAATCATGCTTTGTGGGTTCCCACCCCACCCACCCCGGACATGACGCAATAAACAAAATCACAAGGCAACACGTCTTAACCAACGACATACAAATACATGACATAACAAAGTTTAATGTTCTCAAAACAACATCACCCAACATGTCACGTACAATAACCTTCCATCCAATCAGCTTACACATAGACGTCAACACATGCATCTATCCGTTAGCACTAATACATACACAGCAACAGGCAGGTCGGAGAGGCGCGTCAGATCGTCCTTGGTCACGTATTCTGACATCAGAACTCCAGCCTTCGTTCTCTTTTGCTGTCCGGACTCTTGCATGCAAATCTTTGGACATAGTGTATGATGATTAAATATTTCTTTACATTTATTGCCGAATATAATTGTGCTATAGACTCGGTCCTCCTTGTATTCGGCTGTCATGCGTTGTTCTGTGTTCAATTTGACGTCTCCAAATGAGGTCAAAGCATGTAGTGCTGTAGCCATTATTTTTCAGGTGCCTTTGGTATCCCTGTCCTTGTCACTGAAATGGTAGCATAGTCGTTGACAATTGTGGGATTGAGTGTGTTAACGTTTTTAGCAATCATTGTCGTTGCTTTGTCTCTAATGCTTTCAATGTCTCTGGGCTGTTTTAAGTCTGTTAGTATGTCTGGTTGTAAGTCCATGTATTCGAACACTGTTTTACCAGTGAGTAGGTCAGTTTCTGGGTTTGGTTTGGCTTCTGCATTGCCTGCATATTTGGTCTCTACCCCTGCGACATGAAAGGTTGTGCGTACACCTGCGTGTTCGCGGAGTTCTTGTATTGCATTAAATGCGTGTATCTGGTTCAAGTACTTTTTTGCAATTGTTTCTGGTATGCCGTTTTGTAGGTATGGGATCATGATTTGCCTTAAGTATGTGTTTACGTAACCATCTGTTCTTTCCCTAAAGTGTTGGTGGTCTTGTACAACAGCTGTTAGCTGGTGTAATGCCATGTCAGTATTTTCCTGTTCTTGTCTTAAGTCTTTGACCTCAGCTTCTAATGCCATTATGCGGCCTGTATGTTTAAGTATGTCTCCTTCTTGTTCAGCTATTTTTAGATCTTGTTCAACAAGTCTATTGTCAAGTTTTTGTATGGCCAGTACGTTATCTGCAATTGATGTTTCTATGAGGACATTTTTGCGTGTTTGTGCATTTTGCTTTTGTGTGACCTGGGTTACGGCTGCCAACCGGTCAACCATAAACTTCTAAATTTAGATTTTTACCACTCTATCTCTACGCAGTAGTTTGCAATCATGTTAAATCAGGTACAGAGTACCACCACACCTCTATAGATTGTCCTCTCAAGGCCTTTCAAGCGATAGGGTTACTTGTGGTCCAATTCGCAGAAAATTACGGAATGTGGATACTGATATTAAGTGTGATTCACTGCCGGTGTTTCAGTACAACTGATACCATGTTATTTCATATTAATATATAATTGTATAACGTTCTTTCATCGTCTGTAATACAATATATGGAATATGTTGTAGTCTAGTAAAATGAATAAATAAAACATACAATGAACATAATAGCAAACAATAATACTGTTACAAAATGAATGCACAATTAAACATACTATTTATTTTTTTTGTAAACGAAGTCACAATCATTTTAAACATATAAAATATAAAGTTTGAAACCTTGTACACATTGGTTACAGTGGACCAATACAAGTTGTATATGGGTTCTGATATACAGAGTTTAGGACACCATGTGGGGTGCCAGACCAATACAAGTTGTATATGGGTTCTGATATACAGAGTTTAGGACACCATGTGGGGTGCCAGACCAATACAAGTTGTATATGGGTTCTGATATACAGAGTTTAGGACACAATGTGGGGTGCCGGACATTCCTCAAACTAAGCCTTTGTAACTTCCCTAAATTTAGAGTCCTACCGTCGTAAAACTGATTGTCTGAAGACCCGTTCATATATTCTGTCAATCAAGTGAATATGGGCCGTGTATGTTTAAGCGAGTCTATTTAATGCCATAGGGTCCTCGGTCGTGTGAACTATTTCTTACATTTAGCTTTCTCTTTGTCCAATAAGTACAACTTTAGGGCGACATAGTTTATATACTGCTGTTTACACATGTTACTCAAAGGTCCTCAAGTTTAAGTGAATAAAAGTGACACTCAGAGGTCAATGTCCTTACATGTAATAGTATCTTACGTGTAGTCGTAGTTCTTCCATTTCAAATGAAGATATTTTCACATGTAGAATGTAAATACTTAAATAATAGTTTATTTCACTTACTACCAATGCTTGCAGTATTCTTGTAGTGCTGACTCCGTCTCCCCTAGCGAATTTATATAAATAACTTTCTGAAGTTTCCACAGGATTACCTATATGACATAAATATTGTTGATTATTATGTCCATAGCGATATTAATTAACAATATCATAAACCGCCAGTAACTGTTTCAAAATGAGTTGTTCGTGTGTCTTGTATGTATACTTTTATTTCCCTGGCATAACGCATCAATTCAGAAAATAATTTCTTAATATCACCAGTTATTAATTACATTATGTTTGTTTGATTGGAAATAATGCGAAGTGTGTATGATTAAAGATATATATGTTATGATAAAGGATACCATAGCATAAGTGTAAATATTTAACTAGGCATACAGACAGTATTTGTATATTAGCCACGCATTGTCCGATTATATTGAACTGTCACTTCAATTAAAACTTCCCCGCGCTACAGTTCTGTTATCAATAATGCGATATGCATGGCGATACCTTATGTACGTTTCATTTATATTAACTACTAACAATGTTCTCGCACCCAGTGTCACGTTGACAACTTTTAGGATTATTAAATACAGTAACTTACTAGTTGTTAATAGACCCATATGCTAAGCAGTCATTTAATAAATACTTCGTCAAATAAAATTTTATTCTTTGAAAATGCTATACCCTAATAGCTGTCAATACACCCATATAAAAAGAAATAAAAACCCCGTCACACAAATACATAACAAGTAGCATCGTGATCCAGTAAAACATGCAGAACGTTCGCTGTGCAAGAATTAGGCAGACATACCGACTAATACATAAAGAAACCACTGTGAGATTTGTTTTATGTAATTTAATTATACACGTCCGACGGCCCATGATATATCTAATACAGTTACTATACAAGAAGCTTTACATAGACAGAATACTATCGTTTTGCCCTGTTGTGAAATGATCACTGCCATTTCCCCCATTTAAGGGATACTATGTTTGTGTGCCCTAAATAATGAACGTAGTTAACGGGTATTCATACCAAAAGAACCCAGTGGTTATTGTTTTCATTGGCAACAGCAACAGTTGCATCATACTTTTCAACATCTTCCTGAAACAAAAATGCGTACTCATATCTTAGTAGTCGAACGGTAAAAACAAAGTAAGTTCAGTTATGGTTAGTGTTAATCACTGCTTTCTTAAATATTAATGTATGCAACTGTTTGTCAGTTAACTTGCGGTTGAAAAACTCTTAATTGCAAATAATGTACGAATTTTGTTATCCTGGTATTCATAAATCAACTACTTAATTATGCAAAACAAATAGCATAATAATTATTTGAAGTAAATATTGAATAGGGTCGATTTCATAATTAATGATGGTCGCGGCTGCACAGACCTTCAAAGAAATACATTCATTTTCGTTTTTTCAATGTACTCTGTAGCATTTAGTCTTTATTTTGAAATAAACAAAAGACAATCACTTGGTAACACAATAAACATAAAGACAAACAAAACAGAGTGACGTCATTATAAATCGCGTGTTTGCTGTGTTTAACTAGTCTATCCCACGGGGTGTTATTTCGTCAATACAGGCATTACACGTAATGATGGGATAATACATTTAACAGGAATTAATTTTAATGATTTACTTCTTTCACGGAAATGTTTATACAGTGTCAAAAACTTACATCTCGTAGAAGATATGTCTTCTGTGGTCGACCTTGAAATATGTTTGTAGCAGATATGGTATCTATGCACAACACATTCCTTCCTCGCAAGATCATGGTCATATACGCATTTATTAACTGCAAAGACAAAATAAAAAGTTAAATGGCAGGTCAGTGTTTCTTAAGTGAGAATGATAACGAGGAACTGACGTGCAGACTTTTTATAAACGGATTGATTTCTTAAAAGCAGCGACTTTTTACTGTACAATAAATATAGACCATACGGTTTCCAAAATAGATGTGTTTACAATGAATATGATGACATTAAATATAATATATATATAATATATATATATTAAACATAACGGCAACAGAAAGTATGGACGAATAATGAACGCGAGCATGATATGAACATTTGAACAAACAGTCATAAAATGCTTAAAGACACCAGGTATTGCAAATCGGTATTATTGAATTTATTTAACTGACCTTTCAAATACTCTAAGCTTTATTTTAGTAGTTTGTATGGTCCTATCTGTGTAAGTGGAGTGTGGTCTAAGGCATTGTCCTGAGTCCAAAGAACGTCGATATCTGTTTAACCCAAAGAAGAGGCCATACATTTTAAAAAATCCATTGAAAAACTGTGTAGACCTGTATACGGTATTATTCTAAAAACATAATTAATGTCTTGAAAAAAAGCAGTTGTGCGTTTTAACACCGATAACTAACGGATTATAAGTAGTTATACCCACTTTTAACATGTAATAATAATTGCATTTGCTTTGTTTTTATTTTGTTTGTTTAAACAGAATACAGATTAATTTGTCATCACTTAATAGTTTTATGGCATATGGTCATATTCTGTGTTTCAGATGCGCGAGCTACCATATTTTAATGGGTAATGGCCTTAATAAATTTTACATAGTCAGATTTGTATAACTAAAATGAATACACGTGACAGGTTATTGTTAAATCGCTAGAAAAAAAATTCTGACGGAAAACAATATTGCAGTATAATATATTTGTACCCAGTGGAAACGAGTTGTCTGATCTCTCAATAAAATCCTGACATGGTTTGCTCATCGTTTCTTCCACCACTATCAGCATGCTTTCCACTGTAGTATAAATGTATTTATAAATAAAAATAATCGGCAAATATAAAACAAACAGAATGAAACTACCGATTAAATGAAAGTGATAAAATTTAAGTTTTCATGGCTACGTTTGGAATGAATAGTTTTACATAACAAAATTCTTTAATTTAACATAGAGATACTTGTGTGGTGTTTCTATAAAAAATATAGTACGTGACAGGCTAACCCAGCTGTTATATGGAGTTAATTGATGACACACATATTAAACGATATACATGTATGATGAATTTTAAAACAGTAGCACGTAAAACAGTTTTGGAAGTATATTTTTCGAGTTTTATAGCCATCATGCAAATTCGTCACAGTGGCACAAAATGTCACGTTACTGACATATTGTTTTAGGGAAAACACCTTTTTTTGATCTTTTGGATCTGTATGCCATATCTCATAACATATTTGAATGTAAGGATTGTATTACACCTGGAAATACTGACTTTTGGCAAAAATGTAATTTTCCAAATATGTTGGCAAACACGTATCGTCAGTTCATTTAGTAATCAGGATTGAGCATGATGTATTGAAGTAAATACAATTGATGAATGTGTTTAGTAATTTAGTAGCTTACTAATGTTGATAGTATATTAAGACAAAAAATGTCTACCGTTGTAAATGTTGTAAATGGCAAATAAAAATCTCTGCTTTTGCGCTAAAAAAAAAATCAACACAAAAAAGTTATGTAATTAGATAAAAATATTTATTTCCTTGAAATAAACATTAGACCAAATAACATCCATTCCTTAATCGGCTTATTATAGTGTACTAAAATAAAAAATTCGTAAAACATCAGTTACAGTACTTATTGCGCCGAACGAAACTGTAAAACTTAATGATTCATTAAGACCCAAGATTGGACGTTCCAGGAATGACCAGGGTATCGTTCATACTGGCTTGAAGAACCTGGTCTGCTGACGTGTGCACCAATCGAGGATCTCCATCTGAAATGGTTTGCATCAAAAATAATTATAATGATTTAAAACTTTAACCTGTTCTTCATCCTAGTGTAGCTTTTACACATTCTCTTGTTGTTCGGGATTATTTGATATATGTTTCTGGAAAATAGAGTTATTTTCAAGCCGATGGTAGGGGGTGTCAGTGATGTAGCGCTTAAGCTTTTCCTTTGATCTTTAATAGTGACTTGACAGCTTTCCTCCTTGCGTCAGGTATTGGATATCAGACCTTTCGATACTGTTGTTGATGGACAGATAAACAACGGCCGCAGGGGCAGCGCCAATTTTTTAAATTCTACTGCTTTCAGCCAGGAATAATAAATAAAGCACCTCACATTTTCCATCTGTTAGGCACTTTTTCAAGAAAAAAATGGTAGATGCCATCTCTAAGCAATGCTACTTTGTTAAAGTTTTTAAACTTTTTTCTATTTTAAGCCTTTTTGCTTGTGCATTGAACTAGGATCATTTGCACAACTTTAAAACTCCTAAAGCATGAGAAAAATCGGTCAAGTTGTATAGATGTAGTTGGAAAAAAGTTGTTGACAACAGACACCAATTGATAACAGACACCATGAGTACACTGGGCTGAACTAAGGTAAAATATCTTACCGGGGTATAGCAAAATGTTTCTAAATGTGAACGTGCAATTGATTATTATGGTAAGCACAGGCTTCAATTTACCAATTTGGTTATCAGCTGACACTGATTTCTCCTCATCAAGAGGCACATCATCCTCTGCTTTCTTTTCATCAAGAGGTCCATCATCCTCTGCTTTCTCTTCATCAAGAGGTCCATCATCCTCTGCCAAGGGCAGTTCTGCATGAAGTTCAAATATGCAAACACATGTGTGAGCGAACATTAAGGAACTGGTTTTTGGAAATTGTCAAATTGCTAAAAAAATGTCTAGATGCAAAAGCAGACTTGACAGGGAGCTAAAAATGAGACCATGGCAAACACAGATCTTATGATTTTTCTGCTGGGGTGGGGTCAATTGTGACCCAATTATTAATGAACTGGAACCATTTTAACAACTTTGAAAGAGATTCACCTAAGGATCATTCCTGTGAAGATCGTTTAAAAATCAATCAAGCGGTTTAAGAGAATATGTCGTTTGAAGAAAGAGTTGACAACGACCGGACAACGTACAGAATGCCCATCCCAATAGCTCACCCTGAGCATGTTGTGCTCAGGTGAGGTAAAAAGACTTAAGTATTAGTACTGCTTGAAGTAAATTCTATAGTTCTTTTTTGTAACAGTCTTTGTAGTGAAACTACACTTGATACATTTACTATGCTGAAAATATAGTTCTGCTCAAGCCGGCGCTAGAGAGCGTCAGTGGTGTTGCATTTATTCATTACCACTGATGAACAACTTCAATTAAACCGAAGTCGCTATTTTCATTTAATGTATAATTTGCTTCTGGAGGATCTGCTTAGATCTGCTCCAGATAATATCATTCCTATTAAACTAATCATTGTTGCTAGTTTACTGCAGAGGATTAGAATGATCAATCTCTTGCATGAATAACTTACCATCAAGCGAAATGTCACTCATGGGTCTATCTGTCCACTCATTAACCATGCCATTTTCAACTACCATCAACATTCTCGACACCTGTGTGCAAACCAATGACATACATTAAAGTTTAAAACTTTCATTTCAATATTGACTTCAGTAAAGAGAGATTGATTACCTACACTTTGGTAAGTTTGGACTAAGCATAATTTTATATATGCAGCCAAGTATAATATCCAGTATCACTGTGATTACTTATTAAATTGACACTTTTCTTATTTCAAGCTCTGACATAATATTCAAATTAGAGAAACAAATATTTGTTTAGTTTATAAAGGCATAATATACCATAATATTCTCATATAAGTATACAGATCAAAGGCAGTATCAAATGAATGCATAGATTTATTTTTATCTGCTGGTTAGGGTTCAACATCCTATCATCACTGTAGAAGATAGGTCAGGCTAGCGCAGTTGATAGCGTACTAGACGCCAACAAATCTGAAAGTCATGGGTTTGATTCCCATTATGGCCAGCAACAGACTTTCGTCTGAGTTGACCAAAGGCTTGTCCTGAAGTCACTTGTAAATGACAGGACTTCGAATGTTTGGTTAAAACACGAAAGTGAGCGTAGCTGGGCATCCTCGGGCCGTGAATTCAACATGAGCCCACTGGAATCGGGCCGTGAATTCAACATGAGCCCACTGATTTGACAGTCCAAATGCTACCAAATGCACTGCTGCACCTGGTGTCATGTATGAATAGACTGACAAAAAAAGAATAAAACAAAAATATTGCAACCATCAGTTTGACAGTTCAGCAGGCTCACTTAGCAGATAAAAAATACAGAAAAATCATAAAAGGAGGTGTTTTCAAGTATACCTATCCTGCATAATGTGGGTCTTTTTATGAGAACAAACTCATAAACCTTGGTTTGTTTGTTTGGATTAAACACAATATTGACACCATGAAGGATCATTTAAGACGTGATACAATCGTCATGGATTCAAACAAGTGAATTTTCTAGCTTAGGCTGGAATCTTTCACTCTTGAATCAGACGTGGAAAGTGACAGACCTCAGTAGAATCTTAGGTCATATTGATTACCAAAAAGACAATAGCTGGGCATGCTAGATTTGGCTATCAAACATAAGACCTTTCGATTGACAGTCCAGAGTGCAACCATCAGCACTACTGTGCTCCGCCTAACCCTTAGTAGTTAACTGACATTTGCATAAGCAACACAGAACTAATTGATGTGGAGAATATTATTAAATTGTAAACCTATGTAGCTTATTTAATACTGATCACTGTTACAGATACAATAAAGCAATTAACTCCAATAAATCTTTACCTTTGAAAGTTCTAAAGTTGCAGAAGACAATTGGTAGTACTCTTTATGCATCTTCACGTCATGGCCCAAGTGTTTGGCTAGGAGTCAAAGTTCCTTGGATGTCATATCAAGAATCTGAAAATGACCAATTAATAAAATTAATAAGAGCCATTATTCTGGTAATTGAACACTGTACATCAGAATTACAAGATGGAAATATTTTCAGATAATTATGCTTTCAGAGGGGGGTGGGGGGGGATAGAAGTGTTTGTACTAAATGTTATGCCTGTACAAAATCAAAGGCCCATAACTTAAGGCTATACGACGTTGGAGAAAACCCCTTGATGCACTACAACATGTGGTAGCAAACATTCCTGTAATATTTCATGACTCTGTCTCAAACACTTGTGGAGATATGCGTGACACAAGTTTTTCTATATGTAATACCTATACTCAGTTAAGGGCTCATAACTACAGGCTATTTGACCTGTTTAAACCCTCATGCACAACAACATTTAGTGACAAATATTCCAATAATATTTCATAACCCTATCTCAAAAACTTTTGGAGATACATGCGGCACACACTTTTATATATGTAATACCAAAA
Source organism: Congeria kusceri (assembly GCA_027627225.1). Classification (NCBI taxonomy): domain Eukaryota; kingdom Metazoa; phylum Mollusca; class Bivalvia; order Myida; family Dreissenidae; genus Congeria; species Congeria kusceri. The sequence continues at coordinate 13,081,221 of CM051028.1, read as the reverse complement.
TCCAATTCAAGAGCAGATAACTCAAAGGTGTTTTGGCTTCGGCAGAGTTAAAACCCCTTATGCGCAATTTCACATGCCGATAAACATTCCTGTAAGGTTTCATGACTCTGTAACACATTTGAAAATATGCGTGACACAAGTTATGTAACTATATAATTATGTAATGCCGATAGACAATCCTGTAAGGTTTCTTGACTCAAATATGTCTCAAATACTTTTGGAGATATGTGTTATACAAGTTTGTGACAGACAAACAGACGGAATGACGGACAAGGGCACACCTTTATGCCCCCCCCTTTCAGTGTGGGGGCATAATTACTGAATGAAACCTCATGCAAGAGTGTGACATAGCTGTGACACCGTAGCTGTGTACCTTCTCAATGTTGTTGTTATAGTGTCTGTTTTTTTCAAATATGGGCATTTGTGGACGATTTCCTTGAGAGAGGCCCCTCCAGAAAGTGGAGTGGATGCATTCAACCTTCCAAATATGTACTTGTTGTTCTGAGGAATTCTGACTGCCTCCCTTGTTTCGATCAGGAGCTTGATAGCCTCTCTAGCGTCGGGAGTTATCAGAACAAAGGCGTTGTCCATCATGTCCATTCTACAAAATTCAAAGAGTACATACAAAACACATGAACGGGTAAACATCATTATATATGGGTTTTAATATCAAACAGTTACAGCTTTCCCAAGTGTCCAGGTGCCTAAGTGAAAAGTTATTTTCCAGTATAATATGTCCTTAATAGGACTTACCATCTCCTTAAAAACATACCATCTTATTAAAGGTATACAAGCATATTTTGTCTATGGTGTAGTTTATGTTCCTAATAGTTCCTTACAGTTAAAAACATCAAAATGATACTCTAACATTGAACAGTTTTACTTCTTTCCACGATTAAACTAGCCCCGGAGCATTTTATTTCGCTATCATTTCTATTGAAAAATATGTAAAAAAGCTAACATCTCTTTCGCGATATTGATCTTGCCTATAGAATTATAGTAAACACCTGTGTCAAATTTCACCTTTTATGTTCGCGCATCCCATGTAATATTAAAACGCATAACATAAATGACTATTATGCACATCAATAGACACACAACTCATAGTTGATCAATTTTGAAAATCTATGCTTTTATCCCTTTAAGGCCCCACATGTATATGCAAACGCCCTAGAGTAATCACATTGTCCGTCCCTTCGTCTGTCCGTCAGTCCCTCTCCACTTTCTGCTTCCATAACTCTAAAAATTTTCAACACAATGTGTGTTACCAAAAGTAGATTTTTATTTGTGCTGCGATAACTCGAATACTTTATGACACAATTCATTCATATTACATATATAGGTAATACACAAGGTTAGGCACACACCAATGTCTTTTTGTGCTGCTCAGAACAAAGGTCCAGGTCATTTTAACTGAAAAAAGATGTCTTTGTGCTGTGTTAACTTAAACACTTCTTTATACAATTCATTCATATTAATTATATATAAAAGGCAGCAAAACACCTATACATTTTGGTGCTGCTCAGTGAAAGGTCAAGGTAACTGTTACTTAAAAAAACCACCTGGATTCAAACTCACAGTGGTGAGATGTCACGGTTAACAAGAGCAGCACGCTTACCGCTAGACCAAGGAGGTAGTCTTCTATATATGATGCAAGCAAAGATGTCATTGAGTTGCAAAAAATGGCCTAGCACTGGTTAGTTATCCAGGAACAGGATTAGGCTATCTGACGGCCTTAAACTAAAGTGATCTTACATGGTGTTGAACCGGTGTTAAAAACAAATAAACAAGGTGGTCTGGAATTGTCAGCACTGACATGTCACCTTCCATGGTCTGTTTATCTGGTTTGTTCACACTTTTTAAGACTTTGACGAGAAGATTATTAGCAGAGCATATTACATCCATATTCTTGTCCCGGCAGGACAATACCAAACTTCCAGAGCATTGTCAGACATTTGTCTGACAGCCTTATATTTTGGTCAGAAATTCTTAGAAAATCTGTCATACCTTGTCAGAATCTGTCAGACATGTCAGTAGGTCTGACAGAGTTTGGTTTTGTCTGTAAGCAACTACCTACTTTGTCACTTGCAATTTTTTCGACCCCAGCAGGACTCAAAAATCATAGCGGTGAGAGGCTGTAGTTTACAAGCGCAATGCTTTAACCACTAGACCACGGGGGTGGCTCACCAAAATAGTAAATTATGAACTGTTGTCATTATTATTATTATTATTATGTCTCCCCCTCGACCAGTACTCGTGGTAGAGCTTTCATATTTCACATGCTGATGGGTACTTATGAAGACAAGAAGCCTATTGATTTTTGCCTCAGTAGGTCAGAAGTCAAGGTCACAGCGGTCACTTACAGGAAAATTGGTAACAAATGGTTTCCGCTCAACATCTTGAGAACTATTCATTGCAGAGCTTTCATATTTCACATGGTGATTGGTCTTCATGAAGACAAGACCCCTATTTATTTTTGGTTCAGTAGGTCAAAGGTCAAGGTCACAGGGGTCACTCCTGTAAAAAATGGTTTCCGCTCAATATCTTGAGAACTATTCACTGTAGAGCTTTGATGTTTCACATTCTGATTGTATTTATAAAGAAAATAGCCCTATTGACTTTTGGTTCAATAGGTCAAAGGTCAAGGTCACAGGGGCACTTATGTAAAAAATGGTTTCTGCTCAATATTTTGAGAACTATTCATTGTAGAACTTTCATATTTCACATGGTGATTGGTCTTCATGAAGTCAACATCATGTTACAAACAGCTAACTCATAGTCCAGCTCAAGCTGGCGTCGGTGGAGACATACTATGCTTTCGTTCCGAAAGCAAACGTCTTCTTGGTGTTGCTTTTAATATAACAACCAATATTATCATAATTATTAAATTGTGTTTTTGCTGATTTTATCACTTTATCACATCCAGGATACACATAGTGTCACTGCAATATACATAACCACGGAAATGTACTGCCTCCTGCTTTGACATCTTTTTGCTCTTCTTATCACTTTATCACATCCAGGATACACATAGTGTCACTACAATATAGTTAATCACGGAAATGTACGACCTCCTGCTTGGACATCTTTTTGCTCTTCTTATCACTTTATCACATCCAGGATACACATAGTGACACTACAATATAGTTAATCACGGAAATGTACGACCTCCTGCTTTGACATCTTTTTGCTCTTCTTATCACTTTATCACATCCAGGATACACATAGTGTCACTACAATATAGTTAATCACGGAAATGTACGACCTCCTGCTTGGACATCTTTTTGCTCTTCTTATCACTTTATCACATCCAGGATACACATAGTGTCACTGCAATTTAATTAACCTTTGAAATGTACTGCCTCCTGCTTTGACATCTTTTTGCTCTTCTTATCACTTTATCACATCCAGGATACACATAGTGTCACTGCAATGTAATTAACCACGGAAATGTACTGCCTCCTGCTTTGACATCTTTTTGCTCTTCTTATCACTTTATCACATCCAGGATGCACATAGTGTCACTGCAATATAATGAACCTTGGGAATGTACGGCCTCCTGCCTTGACATCTTTTTGCTCTTCTTATCACTTTATCACATCCAGGATGCACATAGTGTCACTGCAATATAATGAACCTTGGGAATGTACGGCCTCCTGCCTTGACATCTTTTGCTCTTCTTATCACTTTATCACATCCAGGATGCACATAGTGTCACTGCAATATAATGAACCTTGGGAATGTACGGCCTCCTGCCTTGACATCTTTTTGCTCTTCTTATCACTTTATCACATCCAGGATGCACATAGTGTCACTGCAATATAATGAACCTTGGGAATGTACGGCCTCCTGCTTTGACATCTTTTGCTCTTCTTATCACTTTATCACATCCAGGATGCACATAGTGTCACTGCAATATAATGAACCTTGGGAATGTACGGCCTCCTGCTTTGACATCTTTTGCTCTTCTTATCACTTTATCACATCCAGGATGCACATAGTTTCACTGCAATATAATGAACCTTGGGAATGTACGGCCTCCTGCTTTGACATCTTTTGCTCTTCTTATCACTTTATCACATCCAGGATGCACATAGTTTCACTGCAATATAATGAACCTTGGGAATGTACGGCCTCCTGCTTTGACATCTTTTGCTCTTCTTATCACTTTATCACAACCAGGATGCACATAGTGTCACTGCAATGTAATGAACCTTGGGAATGTACGGCCTCCTGCCTTGACATCTGTTGCTCTTCTTATCACTTTATCACAACCAGGATGCACATAGTGTCACTGCAATATAATGAACCTTGGGAATGTACGGCCTCCTGCCTTGACATCTTTTTGCTCTTCTTATCACTTTATCACATCCAGGATGCACATAGTTTCACTGCAATATAATGAACCTTGGGAATGTACGGCCTCCTGCTTGGACATCTTTTTGCTCTTCTTATCACTTTATCACATCCAGGATGCACATAGTTTCACTGCAATATAATGAACCTTGGGAATGTACTGCCTCCTGCTTGGACATCTTTTTGCTCTTCTTATCACTTTATCACATCCAGGATGCACATAGTGTCACTGCAATATAATGAACCTTGGGAATGTACGGCCTCCTGCTTTGACATCTTTTGCTCTTCTTATCACTTTATCACATCCAGGATACACATAGTGTCACTGCAATGTAATTAACCACGGAAATGTACTGCCTCCTGCTTTGACATCTTTTTGCTCTTCTTATCACTTTATCACATCCAGGATGCACATAGTGTCACTGCAATATAATGAACCTTGGGAATGTACGGCCTCCTGCCTTGACATCTTTTTGCTCTTCTTATCACTTTATCACATCCAGGATGCACATAGTGTCACTGCAATATAATGAACCTTGGGAATGTACGGCCTCCTGCCTTGACATCTTTTGCTCTTCTTATCACTTTATCACATCCAGGATGCACATAGTGTCACTGCAATATAATGAACCTTGGGAATGTACGGCCTCCTGCCTTGACATCTTTTGCTCTTCTTATCACTTTATCACATCCAGGATGCACATAGTGTCACTGCAATATAATGAACCTTGGGAATGTACGGCCTCCTGCTTTGACATCTTTTGCTCTTCTTATCACTTTATCACATCCAGGATGCACATAGTGTCACTGCAATATAATGAACCTTGGGAATGTACGGCCTCCTGCTTTGACATCTTTTGCTCTTCTTATCACTTTATCACATCCAGGATGCACATAGTGTCACTGCAATATAATGAACCTTGGGAATGTACGGCCTCCTGCTTTGACATCTTTTGCTCTTCTTATCACTTTATCACATCCAGGATGCACATAGTTTCACTGCAATATAATGAACCTTGGGAATGTACGGCCTCCTGCTTTGACATCTTTTGCTCTTCTTATCACTTTATCACAACCAGGATGCACATAGTGTCACTGCAATGTAATGAACCTTGGGAATGTACGGCCTCCTGCCTTGACATCTGTTGCTCTTCTTATCACTTTATCACAACCAGGATGCACATAGTGTCACTGCAATATAATGAACCTTGGGAATGTACGGCCTCCTGCCTTGACATCTTTTTGCTCTTCTTATCACTTTATCACATCCAGGATGCACATAGTTTCACTGCAATATAATGAACCTTGGGAATGTACGGCCTCCTGCTTGGACATCTTTTTGCTCTTCTTATCACTTTATCACATCCAGGATGCACATAGTTTCACTGCAATATAATGAACCTTGGGAATGTACTGCCTCCTGCTTGGACATCTTTTTGCTCTTCTTATCACTTTATCACATCCAGGATGCACATAGTGTCACTGCAATATAATGAACCTTGGGAATGTACGGCCTCCTGCTTTGACATCTTTTGCTCTTCTTATCACTTTATCACATCCAGGATGCACATAGTTTCACTGCAATAGAATGAACCTTGGGAATGTACGACCTCCTGCTTTGACATCTTTTGCTCTTCTTATCACTTTATCACATCCAGGATGCACATAGTTTCACTGCAATATAATGAACCTTGGGAATGTACGGCCTCCTGCTTTGACATCTTTTGCTCTTCTTATCACTTTATCACATCCAGGATGCACATAGTTTCACTGCAATATAATGAACCTTGGGAATGTACGACCTCCTGCTTTGACATCTTTTTGCTCTTCTTATCACTTTATCACAACCAGGATGCACATAGTGTCACTGCAATATAATGAACCTTGGGAATGTACGGCCTCCTGCTTTGACATCTTTTGCTCTTCTTATCACTTTATCACAACCAGGATGCACATAGTGTCACTGCAATATAATGAACCTTGGGAATGTACGGCCTCCTGCCTTGACATCTTTTGCTCTTCTTATCACTTTATCACAACCAGGATGCACATAGTGTCACTGCAATATAATGAACCTTGGGAATGTACGGCCTCCTGCCTTGACATCTTTTTGCTCTTCTTATCACTTTATCACATCCAGGATGCACATAGTTTCACTGCAATATAATGAACCTTGGGAATGTACTGCCTCCTGCTTGGACATCTTTTTGCTCTTCTTATCACTTTATCACATCCAGGATGCACATAGTTTCACTGCAATATAATGAACCTTGGGAATGTACTGCCTCGTGCTTGGACATCTTTTTGCTCTTCTTATAACTTTATCACATCCAGGATGCACATAGTGTCACTGCAATATAATGAACCTTGGGAATGTACGACCTCCTGCTTTGACATCTTTTTGCTCTTCTTATCACTTTATCACAACCAGGATGCACATAGTGTCACTGCAATATAATTAACCTCTGAAATGTACTGCCTCCTGCTTTGACATACGTTTCTTACGTTGCAAATAACTCTGGTCACTGGTGATGAAAAGTGTCTTGCAATTCTACACTTCAAGGTGATGACATATTTGAAGTTTCAATTTAGTCGCTTGAGAAATGTGGAATTCGATTGCTTCACAAACTAAGAACATTTTAAGTCCAAGAGCACATGACTAGGAAAGTGAGGATCATTGGGCATGAAAAAAGTCTTTCACATCTGCACTTCATGTTGATGACATATTTCAAGTTTTAAGTTAATGGCTTTAGAAATGAGGAAGTAGTTCGCTCCACAAACATAACATTTAATATGGCAGTTACATGGCTTAGTTCAAGAGCACATAACTCGTGAATAAGTGGATCAATGGATCACATCATAGTGACGACATATTTCAAGTGAATCACTTAGTCGTGGGAAATGTAGAAGTAGTTTGCTCCACAAACTTATATTTTATGTGGACAGACCGACAAACCGACAGACGAACCGACAAACCTACAGAGTGACTCCAATTTACCCCCTCTCAAACTTCCTTTGCAGGGGTATAAAAAGCTAATTTATGCCGAAAAACAAGTACAACAAATGTCAAATATTGCAGGAACACAAACTACATAAGTTTATACTTATATGAAACAATGAACATAATGAAAGGGAAACATGTATGGCAAAAACAATGGCTTTTCAAAATATTAAGTAAGTCAAGTTTAACAAACATGGTATCTCAAGCACAGCCACAGATAAGTCATATATTTGCTTAAATACTCTTAAACACCATTTACTGAATTATTTTTTCATTTCATGACCAGCAAAACTCAATTCTTATTCTAGGTACTTAACTCTTCAAACAGAATGGGTAAACTTTACTATAGAAAGGTTAATGTTCATGCATAACTGATTCATATATATTTGAGCCTAAATTAAAGGGACTTGTTCACAGTTTGGCAAAATGACAATTTTCAAAAAAATTGTCATAGATTCAAAAAAGAATGTATGCATTATATTCACACAAGCAAAATAACACTCCTGACTAAGAAAAATCTTAAAAAGATATGTTCGTTTATTTATAATCATCAATTGAAATTGGAAAAATAATAAAGCGTTTGTAACGCTTTTCATAGATAATTTAGCAAAAACGTGTATTACCGACATAGTGTTTAAATTGCCATCCAAATTCAAAAGCCTACGTGGTGTAGTGTTAGCTTTTGCTTCTAGGGGTCCCGGGTTCGAACCCCAGGGCAGGCACATTTTTTATTTTTATCTTTTTCCTTGTTATTATAATTATTTAAAACTATTCCAGATATGACAGTTTTGTAAGTAAATTCATTTAATGACATTTTTCAAAAATACGAAAATCTGTGAACAAGTCCCTTTAACACATTACTTGTAAATTAACTTTCTTTGATGGCATTATTCATGCATAGTTGTTAAACTGTAAGTAGGTATATTTGTGGAATTTCTGAAAATGAGGTGACATAATTTCAAGTTCTCAAATCACCCAGTGCCTATTTATTTGTAAAACTATGAGGTAATACCCAATTTGGCTAACTCATTATCTGTTACTATGTCAAGATTTTTTGTTATGTAAATGTATGCATCTTAAAGAAAACAATAACTGTCAAGGGTACCTATAACAAACAAACAACTGCATCAAAAACAAGACAAGAGAGCCAAGCTGGCCCTGGTTCGCTCACATGAATGTTATAGCATGTTAGCATGATGTTTGAAGTTAAGTGCTGACAACAAAATGATAAACTAGAAATGTGTCACAGACACTGATGCCCCCACGACACATGTTTGGACAGAGACAAATCCACTATATATTCTACAGTGAAAAAAACTGACAAAGGGCCATATAAATTCAGCCAAAACTGGTCGCAGCCAAGATTCCTTTCTTAACGATAATCTACATACTAGTATTAAGGTCATTCAGCTGTGAAAGTTTGAGAAAATCGGCCAAGCAGTTAAAGCCGATATTTGGGTGAGAAGTATAGCTCGGACTATTCAGTTTATAGTCGAGCTAAAAAAGGGTATATAGTATACACCCTTCAAATTTCTTCTACTGGAGTACACGTAATATGAATTAATAATATGCAATGCATATTCTGGACATAGTCGAAGGCATTTGTTTTCATCCATTATGCAATTCCGAATCCTGGGGAATTTAGTATCCCAAAGTCCATGTTTTCTTTAAATTCTTCATATGCTTTTACAATCGGTAGGCGGAGAATCATAGAACACGTGTTTGCCTCTGGGAATTTGTGATGATCACTTTCATGAAGAAACTCTATTGAAGGGTCTTGTGAAAAGCCAAAATATGGAACTTTGTCAGTTCCAGTCCCGAATACCAATAGTTCTTCAAACGAAACCCCAACATTTCCATCTGTAAAAAAACATTAGGCATATTGAATATAAAATTCAAAATAAATACATTTACAGTCAATAACTCTTTATTGCAGTAAATAATGGAAAAACTGAAAGGACTGTTGGAGAGTAGCTATCACTATAATTCCTTGCTTCATGCATATTTTTGTATCATTGGAGTTCATCTTTGCAAATAGTAGGAGTTGGTCATAAATATGTACCCATACAACTTGGATCAAAAGATACAGAAGTCAGGCAAAAACTGTATGCGGACCTGTAAAAATACACTGGACTAAGAATTGATCAAGGGTCTAAAACCCTTCTTAACCTTTACAACATTCAGTTGAAGATTGTTTGTGTCAACAAAACATATGTTATCACTGCACCTATTACTATCAAATTAATTTGTTTGTCAGACTTAATAGAGATAAAGTGCAGAAAAACTAACATAGGAACGCAAGCAAGTTGATGTATTTATGCACATACACACATTCACACACATGCACACACACACACGTGTGTGTATATATTACCCTCTATATCAATGAGATAATCCCTCCAGTAGGAGATTGTGCGCTCCTCATCCCTCCGATGATTACTCCCGTTTTCTGAGTACTGAATTTGTTGGTATACAGCTTCCATTTGGTCCGCTGTTATAGGTGGCGATTCTCTAGGGCAAAACACTTCTTGGAATTGCGATACATTACCCCTCATCATGTCTATGTAAAACAGCCAGAAACAAAGAGTCCCAACTTGTCACAAAATACGCTCGTTTAAAGGTCCTGGTTACAACGATCAACTTTGATGATTATAAGATAATAACTATTTGAGTTAGAAAGCGGACAACATTAATTTAGTTAAACGCTCCACATCATCTGGTCATGGGGAATAATAATCCAAAGTAAAAATGCATATTTGTAAATATTTATCTCAAGTATAAACAGAAATTAGAGAAGAATCGATTTGCTGAAGTAGCTATTATTTCGGACCAAAATTTTAGGATAGACAATTTCAATGCAATTTTCACTGTTGCTTATGTAACAAAATCTATTCGTCACTTTATATTTTAATCATTAGTAAAAAAAAATAAAAATAGCAAAGTGCCACTAGCAAGAACATAATTTATAAACCATTAATGGGATAATTATTTAATAATATATTTTTTATGGAATTATTTCCAACAAGGAATTGATATTTAATAAAGCCTTTAATATCAGGGTAAAGGCAATTAATTTGTTGTTCATTGCCCAATCCAAACATTGCAAATTCTTAATTTTACATAAAAATAAACTTTCTTATCTAAATAATAATTTAAACAATGACCAAACAGATAAAATAAATAAGCCAGTAATAAAATATTAATTTTAATAACTGACATGAACTACCGCTAAATAATATGTGATGTGCCCTTTTTTAGTTTTAGCAGAGTCACTGCGCATAAAATGCCCTTTTTTAAGTAAAGCGCCATGCCTCTCTGACCTGGATTAAACACTAAGTTAGATAAAGTTAGTTCTCTACTACTCAGAGTTTATGTGTCCTTAAAAGTTGCAATATATAGAGAAAGATGACAAAGTATGAACAATTGTGACTACATTTCATATAATGCATTGCAATACAAACCAGGCAACACTTATCCTTCACCACAGTAAAAGTTTGAAATATTGTTAAAATAAAATCACACAACATTTAGCGAAACATATAAGCCAAGCTGCTAAAACTATCAAAGTAAGAGTGGATGAGAGACAAGGGGAACGCAGGTGAGACACTGATGCTTCTATATGTGCGACTCAGAGGAAATCAGACAATAATGTCTGGTAACTTTGCTAACCAATTTTAAACAAAATTAAAAAACAAAAAATTGATGAGAAGTGAGTTCAGAAGATTATATACTATAAAAATAAAACAAATGGCCATAACTGTGATGAAACTCGTGTAATTTAAAATTCTTGCCTTTATGCACTTGTATACACCATGTCTAGATCCTGTGCCCAGTTTTAACTAAATCCATTTAAAACTAAAGGAGTTGTGCTCACAAGGTTAAGACACAGATAGACAGAGACAGAGAAGCTTAAACCAGAATAACATTGTTATTTATGTTAAAAACCGTATATACATATGAAGAAATAATAAAATCATCTTACCAAAACTGCTAAAATATAGAAAAAAGGAAACAAACACAAATTAACTATATATCACAATTGAATACCTAGGCATATTAATTTATTTCATAAATGCAAGATTAGGGTATCCTTAAGTTAAGTTGTTGAAAAACGTCAGAAACCAAGCTAACTCAAATACGCTATGTTTCTTGATTGACCGTTGGATATTAGTTTAACAAAATTTCGTATTCATGAATAATTTTTCAGAGCTCTTATTCATTGGTTCCGTGTCCAATTTTGCATGTTTCATTCAACCAATGAAACGACCAATATTTCAGCTAGGGTTGGCAACAAATTCGAATATTAGCCTTTTCATTCAATCAAATATTCGCATAGTTGGTATTAACTCATTTGAACTTTTTGGCCTAGTAGACAACCATTTTTTGAGTCATAAATATGGCTGCTAGAGTGGTTACAAGGTGGTTCTAAGATTTGACCAGGTAACCTAATTTTTGAACCTACTTAATAAATATTCTAACTTGCCTAAGGTTTTGTCAAGTTTAATGTTCTGACCATGTTTCATTTAGATTAAGTAATAAATGTATTGTTCGGAGTGGTAATAAGACTTTTCTAGAATTTGACCTGTTGACCTAGTTTTTAAACCAACTTGACCCAATTTTGAAATAGGCCTTGATATTGTCAATATAAACAAGTTGAGAAAGTTTCATCAAGATTGAATCATATATGTGGCTTTAAAAGTTACAAAGATTTTTCCTTGTGACCTAGTTTCTGACCTCACTTAACCCAAATTCGAACTTGGCTTAGATCATTCTGACCAAGTTTAATCAAGACTGAGCCAAAACAGTAACCTCTAGAGTGGGTACAAGATTAATGTTGACGACGCATGAAGACAGTCACAGACTGACCACTATAGCTCATGTTGAGCACATCATGCTCAGGTAAGCTAAACAACAGGGCATGATGACCCTCAAGCACTCATCTGAGTTCAAGTGGAACAACAATTGTCAAATATTTGACCTGGTGACCTAGATTTTGACTTCACCTGACCCAGTTTTAAACTTGACCTAGGCACAGTCAGGCCAAACATTCAGACTAAGTTTCATCATAAATTGGTTACAAATGATAAGCCTGTTTATAATGGTTTTCTATGATTTGAACTGGTGACCTTGTTTTTGACCTCATCTGACCCAAATCCAAACTGACTTAGACATTGTCAAGATACATTCTGACCAAGTTTTATCAAGACTGAATTATAAATGTGGCTCTAGAGTGGTAACAAGGTAAAATGGAACAAATCAGATCTGTCATTTCATTTATGTATTGACCAATCAGAACACAGCTCTTAATTCATGATAGGCAATTCTACTATACAGAGACATTATATAATACTATATCTGCCAAAAAATGTAAATCCCCGTACTAAGGGTATCACGTTTACAGATTTTTCTAAACGTTTAAACGAAATGAAATAAACGAAACGTTACAGTTTAAACGGTATCCCTATGTCCGTTTTAAAAGCATCAGTGCCATCGCATTTCCAAACTGAAAGTAGTAATTATTTCCGGAAGTTATATTCAGTGCATATCCCATTCGCGCAATGACGTCATATTAAAACCAACTGTTCTCGTCGTTGTCGAACCATTGGGTTACACTTTGTCTACTTACATGCCGTAATATTTTGTAACAAAGACGAATTAATATCGAACCCACATTTCTTCAATAAGAGTAAACCGGTTTTATTCGTTAGCACAGTTGGTGAGTTGAATTCGTAATACAGATTGCATAAATGAGGACGTTAAAAGCTCTGGATAAAAAAAGACCAAAAAAACAACAACACGTATTTATTGCATTTGAAAACGTATAGATCTGTATTGCATTTAACTATATTCTATTTCTGTGTTTTCCGTTTATATTGTACCAGAATTGCCATGCTGTGCTGTTAAGTTCATGTTTCAAACGTTTAATCCTTGTGAGTGAGATACTGATTTCGTTATAGAAAGCGATACATATTGATAAATAAACCTGTTGAACCCGTTCGATGTTGAGTTATGTATAAACTCAATTAAACCAGTAACCTATACAGACTTTACGGAATTTATTTGTAATTACTAGTAGGATAGTAGCGCGATAAGCCAAAAATTGACAACGCTTCAATCGTTGAATATTGACATTTATGGTGCAGGGTAAAATTTTACTAAGCTACTTATGCAATTCCTAAACTTTCAACCGTATTTTAAATTCAGTGAAGACTATTCAGTTTATTAATACTTTGATAAATTTTATGTTTTCGAGCGAAGTCATAGCATATTTATACATTCCAAGAAATTATTAACTTGCATCAATCTGTTATATTTAAAACTCAATTACTTTAAAATGTGTGCGTAAGTCTACGACTAGCGTTAGTAGTTTAGTAAAATGGTACCCTGACCATTTTATTTAAGTGTTTATATTTGAAATACTGAGACAAACAATAAAATTTTCAATGTTTTACTTAACAAGATGTACATCAAAACGAGTATCTGTTCATTAAATTGGCTGCATCAGGAATGAACTCGCTGGCGTGGTTTGCGTACCCGTCGTCCCGTAAAGGTTTACTCACTAGATTTGTGGAGGAACACCAGTTTGTCCACTGATGAAGAGTCTAGGGACGCCCTAAGCTTAGTAACGGTAGCTCCAGCAACGGAAAACACTCGCTCCGATGGTACGGAAGTTGCTGGCACACCGGTCAATTTTCTCGCAAGAACTGCAAGTCGGGGATAGGTGTCCATGTTCAATTTCCACCACAGAAATGGACTTTGACTTAATGGGACAGCTTTATCACACAGATAACGCTCAAGTTCTTCGGCACCATTTGACGGTGTAGCACTGGTTGTTGCCTGGAAATATCCACCTAACAAAAATGCCATGTCATCTTGGTCAAGTTTCGATCGCTTGCTTGGCCCTGGTTGAGAGATTATATTTGGGCTATCGGCGGTTGGTTGAGACATCGGTAACTGTAAAGTGTCCACACGCTCAAGCACGCTCTCATGAACCAGTTTCCGCTGGGGCTCCGTCAGAAACGGCAGTGATCTGTACCTGGGGTCAAGAAAAGTGCATATGACCGGCAAGCTTGATGTGATTTCGTCACTGTCAATGTGATACCTTTTCACCAAATCAGAATGCACGTCTTTCTTGAATTTTGCAACAGCGGGAGTGTCTTGGTCATTCTCAGCGAGGTGGTGGTTTATTATACTGAAAAGTATCGGGTAAATACCACCGACGGTAGGGTACAGCTCTGAACACATTGTTCTCGTTGCAAAATATAGCGGTTTTAAAACCGGGACCAGACCCTCAATTATTTTCAGCTGGTCATCAGTTAGGTCAAGAGAACGCGCATCAGCGATTTTTGTTACGGCTGGGTCGTGCAAGACGGCATACACCGGTAGACGCTGTTCGAGAAGCCTTTCGAGCATGTCGTATGTTGAATTCCAACGTGTTTCACAGTCAATGATTAAGCTGTTTTCCTTGGACTTGGAGCCCATTTGCTTTTGTTTTTCTTCAAGTGCATTTGAGACGACAACGGATTTTCGGAAGTATTTTACTAATCTTCTGCATGAAACCAATGCCTTTCGGATAGTCTCCGACTTCTCAAACCCACTGCGAATGGACAATTGTAGCGTGTGTCCAAAACAGCGTACGTGAGTCCACTGAAGTTGTTGTACGCACGCCACCATATTTGACGCATTGTCAGTTACAATAGCGGAAACATGCTCATCTTTTATGCCGAATTCCTGGGTTATCGATTTGATTTCCGCTGCTGTATTTTCTGCAGTGTGTCGCTCTTTGACAGCTCGAGTGGCCAACACTCTGTTGTGGTAATTCCAATCTGCAAACAGAAAATGGAATACATTAAACATCTTCTTACACGCTTAAATTAGCTTTTTTTTTACAAGATACTTTATCATTTTTGGCACAATACTAAAGTCAACATTCAAATTTCACTAACGTGATGAGGTATTTTTTCCTACATCCAAATTGACAAACTCGTACATGACGTATATTTGTTTACTAAATCATTGCATCACTACAGTAAACTTAAAATATGTCCTATTTCATTATAAACATGAGGACGAATTAAATGTCAAATTTCAAATAATTAAATGATTAATGTACTGTAATGTACTGTGGGTTCCATAAACTGATTTGGTATGAAATTATGTTGTTAAAAATATATCAATGCATTTATAGTTTGTGCTTACCTTCATCAATGAAGTGACAAGTTACTGTAATATAGCCCTCCGTTGCAAGGCTAGTCCAATGGTCCGATGTCAGTGCCACGCCAGTCTGCTTGGATAATACGTTTAGCAGTTCGCTTTTTTCCGACTCGTACATTTTTGTAACGTAAGTTGACACTGTGCTAGGGCCAGGCACGTCATACGACGGATTAAGCTCTCGACAAAAGTCAATGAAACCTTCTCCATTTACAATGGAAATAGGTCGGAGATCTCGCGCACACATGAGGGCTAATTTCTCTGTGCAAACTATCCATTTTTGCCGAGTCATCGTGGGTTTGGCAAAATCAGTCAGCTTCCGCTGCTGTTTCTCACTATCGTCTGCGGACGTTTTAGTTGCATCCAGTCGCACAGACTTGTGAACCATTTTTATGTGGTTCGCCATGGTCCCCGTACTTCCACCTTTGTACGACAACTCGGTTGCACACAAGTTACATTTAACCTTTTCTTTTCCGCATACTTCAATTTTAGTAAAATAGTTCCAATACGGAGATTTTTTTCCGCGACCTGTCTCGTTCGCCATATCTCTAAAAATGAATGCCGATGAAGAAACGGCGGGAAAATTTCCTCGTGCACTTCGTGCCGACGCGCGTCGAATGTTCAAGACGATTCGGGGCATGCTCATGCAACAGATGGCTGGAAAATTTTCTCGTGCACTTCGTGCCGACGCGCGTTAAATATTCAAGACGTTTAGTCCGTACATGGTGTATTGTTATGTTTACGGTATTGTGAATACGAGCCATCTGGCGCACGTGATACAAATACGAGTCTTTTTCAGCAGCTGTTAATAAGCTTTGCAACGTCGTAACGTAATGAACTAAAATGGATTCTGTTGATATTGACTGTCGTTTAAACGTTTACTGTTTTTGTAAACGTTTTTGAGCAAAACACGAAACGCGACCGTTTAAACGTTTAAACGTGATACCCTTACCCCGTACAAGTGGGATTAAAACATAGCTTATTCATGCAGATTTTATGTTAAGCAGTGTGCTAAAGCAATAGTATTTAACTGAATTCCTGAGGGTAAATAACCCCAATCAGGTTCATTTTTCATCATGATTGAGGCAAAACTGTGGCCTCTAGAGTGGTAACAAGCAAAAAGTTGATGCCGGACGCCGGACATAGACTGATCACAATACCTCACTTTGAGCACTTCACCCTCAGGTGAGCTAACAACAAGGGCAATAACCAAATCAAATCAAGTCTGATCAACTTAAAATAAATGTAATAAAAGTCAACTAAACTGGGGAATACCACTTGACATTGTGCCTGAATGATCTTGTCAGTGTCCTGATCTAGCTTCGTGCTCTCACCCACAACCAATCCACCAGTCTCTAATACGGGCAACAAAGGTAGCTCATCTTCGGAAATATCACACTGCACATCCAGGTTGACCTGTGATTAAAACAAGACGGTCAAGATGGCCCTAGTTTTTTCACCTCAGTAATGTTTTTTGAGAACACTTTAAATGTATTTTTCTTTATTAGTTTATATAAACCATTTGAGCGCCCGGGCGTGTCAAATTTTGACACCAGGGGCATGATTTGAACAAACTTGGTCAAGGACCACTTTACAATGTAACATACCAAATATTAAACCTCTGGGCCTTGTAGCTTCAGAGACAATTTTTTTTACATTTTTTGCTAATTAAAAAAGCGACCCCTGGAGTGTGGCCAGTTTTCAACCAAGGGTCATAATTTGAACAAACTTTGGAGAGAACCACAATCTGATGACACATACCAAATATGAAAGCCTTGTGGTTTCAGATATTTTAAAACTGAGTTTGCTATATAAGTCTATGTAAATAATTTTACCGCTTTGACCCCATGCGCATGATTTGAAAAAAGTTTGTAGAGGACCACTATAAAATGTTACATACCAAATCTTAAACCTCTGAACCTTGCGGTTTTAGAGGAATTTATTTAAGTTTCCACTTTAAAATATATTTGTAGCTCTTGTGACCTACATATGCAGCGACCGGGACACATTAAACAACTTAAACAACTCGGCATCAGCACTTAATACAGAAATAGAGAATACATGGTTGGTGCCGGCGAGGCTTAGAAAACAAAAATAGGGCGAGCTTTAGCGAGCCCTATTTTTGTTTTCGTGCCGAACCGGATAAACTTTCTCCTTCCTGGAACCTACCGTGTATTCTATTTATCCAGTTTCTACTAAATTGCATATTGAAAGCACTTAAGTTAAATTCTTCCTGTCACTTCTAGTCATTGTTACCTTAAAACGATACTAAAAACGCTGAAAACATGTTAGTTCATTGTATCCGTCTTAATTTAAATTCATATACTGCAGTATCGACTGTTAGAAAATGCAACTGCGCTATGTCTACGTCATTCAATTGAGTTGTTTACAAATTAGAATGCAAGTGTGTAAACTGTGTTGGAATTTAAATTAATATGTCTAGTGTGTATGTGTTTTTGGATGGATTAAGTGAGTAAGATTTGAAATAACAGTGTACGGATAATATGCCTATAATCAAACCTGTGAGAATAATCCTAGATTGCATTTATTTTTTTAGAATTTACTCGGACAATGCAGTTCACTGTTTAGCAATGCCAATGGGTGGAGAACGTCGTCCACAAATTTAATTAATATAAATGTATGTTATAATATTCATAGATTTGTTAAATGTTGATAAGAAATTTATATACAGGCATAAAGGGTTATTTCTTTGATGTACAAACTGTATCTTTGATCAAAGATCAGTATACTCAAAGAATAGCCCGCTTACATCAAGTGTTTTGAAATGGAAAGGAAAAAGCATGTCTACTTTTTTAATGCCATGTGTATATTAACAATTCATTGTGGAGTCTACGATATCTACTAAACGTCAGATTGCAGTCGCAACGTTTTATTGTTGGAAAGCTCGGGTAAGTAGGTGTTTTGAATTTAATGCTGTGTCATTGTGTTATCTGGCGTGTATGAATACACTACTAAACTAATAACCCTAGCCACTTCCTGTTGACTGGAGATAGGAAAAGTTATCCAGTCAACCCTTTTTAAGGTCAATGTTTCACGTAGAAACAGGATAAAACAAAATAAAGGTTCTGAAATCTAGTTGATGGGTGGAGGGAAAAGACCAAATCAATCAAAAATAAAGCTTATTAATTATTATTATCAGCAAATAGTCTTACCTTATATCCCATTAACATAACATAAAGTTTGCCTTGTCCAACAAGGGCTTTCATTTGCTGCCCATTCCATTTGTACCCTGGAACACACTGGGGCATGGACAGCTTCTTGTTATTATATGATAGTATAACCGGTATCACAGACTGCGTGTTGATAGTCTTTTCGGAATGTTTTAGAATCTCCCGTAATTTACAGACTATATCCTCCTCACTATCTTGTCCTAATATGTCAAGTAACCCTTCCATTACTATTGACTATTTACATTATTGTGTAGGCAGAGATGTTTCTTCGACAAACACAACTTTATATGTCCGGGACAGATTCTTCGCCTTTTTTGAACTTGCACACAGTTTTTTAGTTTGTGCTGCTGAATTACTTCTCTGTTGAAATCCGATGGGGTCAGTTGTTCTAAATGTATTAGCAATTCTTGATGCAAATGATCGACTTGACAATATTTCTCGGGCATGACCTATAAAACAGCAGAATTTAAATAAATGTATCTCAACAAGCATAGGTGATCTAAGAGTTGAGCTAATTTCTTAACAGAGCCATGGTGATAATGGCTAAAGAAATCATGCAGGCAAAAACTGTGACCAAGTTTCATTAAGACTGAAATGCTGAAATATTAGGACACTGAATTTAACTAGAAATTGCCACAGTTGTGACGAATAACCCCCGACGCCGCATGTAGTAGTATGTAGCAAGTTGTAACAATGAAAAATTGGACCCTGGGGTGTGGCCAGTTTTGACCAGAGGGGCATTATTTGAGCAAAGTTTGTAGAGAACCACAATACAATGTTACATACCAAATGTTAAACCTTTCGGCCTTGCGGTTTAAGAGGAAAATATTGTTTAAGTTATTTTGCTATATAAGTCTATATGAACTATTTGACCCCCTGGGTGTGGCCAGTTTTGAACCCAGGGTTACGATTTGATGAAAGTAAGTAGAGGGCCAATATTCAATGTTCCATACCAAATATGACACATCTGGACGTTGTAGTTTCAAAGATGTATATTTTCGCTGATAAAGTCTTTAGTAACAATAAATTCTAAGTTGAAAAATGGGCATAACTTTTGTAATTTTTAAGGTAGGACAATAAAAATTGCACATGCACAACTTTATATCATAACATAAGGAACAATCCTAGCAAGTTTGAATGTTGTACGTTGAAAAGTGTAGGAGAACTCCTCCGGACACATAATTTGTGTCTACATCAGACAGACAGACGGACAGACAGACGTCCATAGTGATTCCAGTATACTCCCTTACTTCGTATCGGGGGGTCGGGGGGGGGGGATAAAAATATTAAAGCAAGGGTGCCTCCTTGGGTTTTTGGCAATCTATAAGCTGAGATTTGTCATCGAGAAAATCGAGCTAAACAGGCACCAAAATCGGTAAAATTATAAAGCGTTTGTGTTTGTAACGCTTTTCATCGATAATTTGGTAAATAACGTGTAGTACTAACAAAGCGTTTAAAATACTTGCCATTATTAAAAAAAAGCCAAAGTGGTACATGGTAGCGTGTTAGCTTTTGCTCCTAAAGATCCCGGGTTCGAATCCCGGGAAAACTTTTTTATTAAACTTTTTTTCTTGCCATTTAAATTCTTTTTAAATTATTCAAAATATTATAATTTTTTAATAAATACATTTAATAACATTTTTCAAAAATACAAAAATTTGTGAACAAGTCCCTTTAATACGTTAGCTATAACTGGGCATGGGGTCAACACTAATGTTTGTCCTTAGGATAAATAAATTAAAAGTCAGGGAAAGTGATTGCACTTGTTTACTCCATGAAACACAGAAACAATTTTATGTAAGATTTGATTAAAATATCATGAAAAGATGAGAGATAACAATAAGTATGGCTACTGGTACCTAAAAACTTGAGTAATATTTTGATGTTTATTAAACTGAGGAACAAGACGTGTCACAGGATGTGACATATGCCCCAGACGTTTATGCTTGTAAGGGTGGGGGAGGGGGGGCACTACATTAATTAACAAGGAACAGTACAAAAGTTAATCTTTAAAAGTTAAAAGCAGACTTCGCGAAAGCTAAAAAAAAGTGTCAGACATTCGGTCTGACAAACTTTAAAAACTTGTCGGACCGAAAAGATTTTTATCGGACCGAATAAAAGAACTCTTTAATTTTTACTTGGTGTTTTTCTTTGTTTTTTGAAATTTTTCATATAGTATCACTATAACAATAAAACATATTTCATGATTTATTGCAGAACAACCGTTTTACAATTGAAATATCAATACGATATGAAGTTGACTTCAGTTCACAGTCCAATACATGTGTCTTCAGAAAACTTATGTGTCATTATTACTGGTATATGTCATCACATTACTATAATTTAACTCTTCGTCTTGAAAGTCTATGCAATCTTCTGATTCACTTTCATTGTCTGAATCACATAAAGCATTCAGCTCCGATTCCAAAGATACATAGGATTTAGAAACATTGGCTTCAGACACATCACAAACAGAGACCTCCACGTTCTGGTCAACTTCAAGAGTTTGACTAGCGGGTACTGTTTCACTTGATCCTTCATACTGCAGTGTTTTTGTTCGTTGATATAATGGTCTGCGCCCAGCCATGGATTCCGCCTTAAAGAAAGACACAGTCACAATATTATTGATAATTAAAGGTAATATGGGTTTTATAATAATTTTCTTCCAATAATTATAACGAAAAACTGCTACTAATTACCCCTATACTTGTAATAATCAAAGAAACTTCTATTTAGTATTTAATATTCTTAGTAACTAACAGCTGATAGTTGGTTACGATAAGAATTATTAAGTTAAAAAGCTGAAATATTACTACCAAGTACATATTTTATTCTCAATTTCAAAATCTGATACAGAATACGTATACCATCCATGTGTGAATTGCATCATCTGTTGGTTTTCTTTAGATTGGAAATGTCAGACCTATTTTTGTCACCGGCATAAAACTTTTCACAATCAGTGCAAAACATTACTTCTTTTTCTTCATCGTACCTGAGCCAGGTATGTTTCTTCCATTCTGGATTAAATGTTCGTTTAATGAGCTTTTGCTCATATTCTCTTCTTTTGGCTAACATTTGGTTTTCGTCAGGTTTTCTTTTTTTTCCAGGTACAGCCCCTTCGAAATACTTCAACGACGCCATGTTTCGTAAATGATGTAATACGCACAATACAGCCCATATATGATATGGCAGACAATGATGAAGGACAACTATCGAAACGGGACCGTTACGCGTCTTAAATTATGTTCTTTAATTTTTACTTTACCTGTTACTACTTACCTGTTGTGAAACACACTCACATCCAGTTTTAATTCAGTCTACCAAATAAGTATTGTATTTTATGATTTTAAAAAATAGTACACGTTACCTTTCTATGAGTTGTTTGCAATGGTTTCAACTTTGATGGGCGAAAAAGACCGGATTGACTACAGAGCGTCGAAACGTCTTAGGGCCAAAACACCAGAAAAAGATGCAACATGTTAAACGATTGGTTTATTGAGAACATTTTCACCAATGAAAATGCAC
Organism: Congeria kusceri; assembly: GCA_027627225.1. Taxonomy (NCBI): domain Eukaryota; kingdom Metazoa; phylum Mollusca; class Bivalvia; order Myida; family Dreissenidae; genus Congeria; species Congeria kusceri. The sequence goes on along the minus strand of CM051028.1, from coordinate 13,058,937 downwards.
CTTTCAAACTCGTTGTAAAATGCCAAGAATCGAGGTTACACAACACACTTATTAACGAAATTACCAACGCGAGTTTGCCGATTTTTTTATACATTTTAACGCCAGATTTTGAACATTTTGTATAATATATCATTACAAAAAACTGTCGGACGGTCGGACCGATGATTTCTGAATCAATATCGGTCCGACTCAAAATTTGTCGGTCTTGTCCGACGGACCGACGGTTTTCGCGAAGTCTGGTTAAAAGCAGACATGACAGTTCATGACCTCTGACCTTGAATTGTGACCTTGACCTTTCACATGGAGCATAAGAGTTGTACATGACGGAATAATAATTAAAAATAATATTAGATTACTCCTAGGCATTAAAAGTCACAGAACAGAAATTAAAGTCAATGACCTTTGACCTTGATTTGTGACCTTGACCTTTCACTGAGCGGCGATAAGAATTATAGGTTACACATCTGGTAATGGGGATTAATAATCCGAAGTAATATTAACATCATTTGAGACATTAAAAAGTAACAGAAACAAAAATTCACGAACTTTGACCTTGAATTGTGACCTTGACCTTTCACCGAGGAGCATGGGATGTGCACACTGCACATTGTCTGGTTAAGGGGAATAATAATCCGAAATTGTATTAAAATCCTCCAAGGCATGTAAAAGTTACAGAGTGGAAACTAAAATTAATGACCTTTGAAATTGAATTGCGACCTTGACCTTTCACCCAGGAGCATGGGATTTGTTAGCAACAAATTGTTTGGTCATGGGGAATAATAATCCGAAGTTATATTAAAATCCTCCAAGGCATGTAAAACAGCGGTGTAAAATTTTAAAAAATGATAATCGCCCTGTAGGACTAGTGATCGCAAATCCTAACATGCCCTTATGAAATCTGTACTCGCCCTTGTGAAATCTATAATGTTTTTCATATTAATTTTAAATTAATTTAATCTGTAAATTTTCCTTAATATCGTTCAGGGCAAGATACAGAATACCTGAACAAGAAAGTGCGCACAATATTTTTGACAAACTAACGAATTTGCATTATTCTTTAACTTTACGATGAACAGGAAGTTGCTGTTCACAAGCTCACAAGCTGCGATTGGTTCGAAATTTTCCGCCTCACATCGTCGCTTGATTACGTCCGGATAGTTATAAATGGACGCTCCTGGTTGGCTGGTAACGAGCACCTTTCTATTTCTGCATGTTCCGTAATTTTTTTTGGTTTTCCAAAGTGCTTATTTAAGAACGAATACAAATGCACTGTCAACTTTACACTGTTGATCTTTTTTATGGCATTTTACCATTTTATACATGGAAAATGCACTCGCCTGGTCGGACTAGCATTAGATGAATGAAGCTCGCCCGACGGCATTGTTCACTGGCCATGGCGAGCGGGCGAGTGGAATTTTACACCCCTGTCAAAGTTACAGAGCAGAAACGAAAATTTATACACTTTGACCTTGAATTGTGACCTTGACCTTTGACCGAGGAGCATAGGAGTTGTATGCGACACATCCTCTGGTCATGGGGAATAATAGTAATAATAATCCGATTGTTATATTAAAATCCTTCCAGGCATTATAAAGTTACAGAGCGGAAACTAAAATTTATGACCTTTGACCTTGAATTGTGACCTTGACCTTTGATCCGAGGAGCATGGGAGTTCTTTGCGACACATTGTCTGGTCATGGGGTATAATAATCCGAAGTTATATTAAAATCATCCCAGGGATGTAAAAGTTACAGAGCGGACACTAAATCCGGACTGATGGACAGACCCCCCCCCCCCACACACACACACCCACCCACCCCCCCTACACACACACACACCCACCCACCCACGGACGGTGCGACTACTATATGCCCTCCTTCGGGGGCATAAAAATTAACTTGGAAGTATACATATCGGATCTTACAAAGACTCTGAGTTTTTATTTTGTATAATCAGGCAAAATCATTAAATGGGGAATGGGAATTTTGAATAAAATGTGAAAGACCCAGCATTTGCTATACCAGAAATATGGTGTCTTTCTATAAAAAATTAAATTGTCATCTACATAAACAAATTAAGGTATGTTTATATTGCCATTGTTCTGAGAAATATTAATTCCGCATTATTCTTTACCTATGGCTCCAGACACAACTGTGCAAGTGGTGACATCTGGAGGTAATGAGAAAGTACAAGCTTCCATAGGCACAACTTCCCAAAGGCCGTTTCTTAAGTGTTTCAGACCAGTTGCCTGTGGATAAATGGTGCGTACAGTTTCTAAAGTCAGCTTGCTTTCGCCACAAGGAAACGACACCATATCCCCTTGTGGCTGCATAGATATCATGATACTCCTGAAGACACATTAATGTAAACACCTTACGATAAACTCCACAGCTATCTGGATCAATGCTTTCAAACTAGACATGTGTCCGTCGGACACGGATGCGCCCACGTTCTACTTTTGACTCAAAACTCCACTAATGTCGAAAATAACTGCGACAAAATAGCCAACAGCATAATTCACATGGTGATTAATATTACTATAGAATTTAATTACACTAGCAATGATACTTTTTGAGTTATATGGGAAATAAGTCCAACATTTATTTTTTGCAAAAGCCTAACTCTGCTGATGTCTTAAACAAAGCACCAAATTAACCAGAAGCGAGTATTCACATGCACCAAGTTTCATCACTAGCAACAATACTTTACTTGAAATACGCTTAACACTAGTTAAAAAAAATCATAAAAAATCATAATTTTAAGCCAAAATACCTTGTATATTTGAAGAATATGTATTTTTACACCACCATGTGATATATCCATGAGCTATTCCACTTTGAATTCACACAAACACACTATTATGCTCCACCTGAAGATTATTTGAAAATCTTTAATCAAGTTTAAAATGCAGGAAAAAAGCCAAAATACCTTGTATATTTGAATAATATGTATTTTTACACCACCATGTGATATATCCATGAGCTATTCCACTTTGAATTCACAAAAACACACTATTATGCTACGCCGTCTGACAATTTTTTTTAAATCCAAGATGTACATGTAATGGGGTTTCCCTGTGGAATCCCATATTTTATGTGACGTAGATGTTGGTTTAATGTGCGGCTCTGACCGGGACAATCTTCGCACACTGCGAAATATCATTGAACGTCAAGCACCAATTTACCGGCCCTAATTGTATCCGCAAAATAAACATTCCTTTATGTTAAGCACTGGGTCATATAAACGGGATCATCCCGTGTAAAACGTCTAATTATTTACACTACCATTGATATTTGAAAGTTAGTTTGACCAGAAAAATTGTTAAATTCATGTGAAATTACTTTGCAGTAGGAAATTGGCATTAACTGTTGAGTTGTTCTTCCCACACGAAAACAATTAGCTCAGATTCCACCCATTACGTATAATATTTAGAACTAAGCGACTTTGTAATTTAGGATTGGGAAAGGTAGAGCTATTTCAAAATTGTAGTTTTGGCAGACTGGAGTGCTATTGAATCTTTAAATATTGTAGTGTAATCGTGTAGTGACACCAAAACTCACACAGATGTTCCACACCCTCCTGTTTAAATGTTAATGATAATGAAAAGTTGCATGATAAAATTGCATCGGTGATCCATTGCTTAATGAAGTAGATCTGGTGGTCGTATGAAAACTAACGACTTACCTGTGCGCCGCCATGATGATTGTGGTCTGAGATTATTCCGACCAATGAAATTCTTCGTTTCAAATATATCCCATGATGTAAATTATAGAACATATATATGAAAATTTTACAACAAAAATATGGCAATATTGCACACAAATATGAAAGTTTAGAACACACAAATATTTTGCAAATTATACAACACAAATATCAGAATTTTACCACATAAATATGGAAATATTGCACACATATATGAACGTTTAGAACACAAAAATACTTTTTACAACATAAACATGGCATTTTCCAATACAAATATTTTTTTAGAATATCCATAAGTAAATATACAATATAAATATATCTTTTACCACATACATATTGAATTTTACAATATATATATGACTTTGTATAACATATATATACAACTATACCACACAAACATGGAAATATAGAACATATATATACAAATATACTACATAAATATGGAAACATTGAATTTTGCAACGTTTCACACGCCATAAAATGAGACTAAATGTTGTTCAAGTATTTTTGTTGTTGTGTATTAATGAATTTGAATGTTTGATTTATGTATGTGTGATTTTATGACTACACTCCTTACTTGCAATAAATGGTGTTTATTCATTTTGGCTTGCAGTACGGCTTCCTCCTCCTAAAGAACCCCTCACAAGACAAGGTAGTCGTTAAAGAGAAATTACTACAAAATCTTCCATCACATTAAATTCTAGAAATTACTACAAAATCTTCCATCACATTAAATTCAAGAAATTACTACAAAATCTTCCATCACATTAAATTCAAGAAATTACTACAAAATCTTCCATCACATTAAATTCAAGCAAAATAGACATTGGGACAAAATTCAGAGACAACAATCACACTGTGCCCACAATAATAACAACTACAACAACAACAATCTCTGTCAAAATATAAAAAAAAACTGTTTTTCTTTTTTTAAGTAATGGTGACCTTGACCGCCCACCCGTCAGATGCAATTCCAAGTGAGGTCTAAATATAAGGTACCCATGTGTGAAGTTTTATCACAAAAGCTGAATCAGCTCTCGGGACATTGAACGGAAAACTTGCCATATCTAGGAATGGTGACCTTGACCTGGACCCAACCCATCCTAAAGGCAATCCCAAGCTAGGTCTCCATATAAGGTATTTATAAATTAAGTTTCATTGCAATACTTCAATTAGTTTGCAAGATATTGCTTGGGAAACAGTTTTTCTATGTTTGGTAAGGGAGAAATTGACGCCACCTATCCCAGATGCAATCCCTAAGAAATGTCTTGATATAAGGTACCTGTATGTGAAGTTTCATGGCAGTAACTTAACGTGTTCTCGAGTTATTGAGCGAAAACTGTTTTTCTATTTATAGTAATGTTGACCTTGATCTCATCTACACCAGTTGCAATTCAAAGCAAGGTGTCATTTCAGGAATATATAATTATGAAGTTTCATCACAAATAAAGCTTGAGTTTTTTCCAAGTTATTGAGTGGAAACCGTTTTGCTATTGAAAGTAATGTTCACCTTGACCCCACCTACCCTAGATGCAATCAAAAGCGAGGTCTCTCTTAAAGTATCCATTATGAAGTTTTATCACAATAAGTCAAATCATTCTCAAATTATTGAGTGAAAACCATTTTGCTATTTTCAGTTATGGTGACCTTGACCCTGCCTACCCCAAATACAATCCCAAGTGAGGTATTGATATAATGTGTCTAAGCATGAAGTTTCATTAAGATAACGACATGGGTTCTCAAGTTATTATCAACACCAAAATAAACAATTTTGAAAAATTTAAGCAATAGTTTTTATAAATTTTTGTCCTAATGACAAAAAAGAGAAAAAATGAGGTTTCGTTTTGTTCTTGTTTTCTTCATTTTAGGCACAAAATTTCATACTTATTCAGTTGCAGCTGCAGAAGTTTGAATGATATTTAATGGAACACATTAAGCAATTTAGCACATTGTTTTAAACAGAAAACAAAGTAGCAGAATCACAATAAAACTTTACTACAGACAGCTTAAGTTTCATCTTAAATAACAGTGACCCAGATGTATGTTTTTTAAAGGTTAAACATTATGTTCTAAATTTAAATAAAACATAATTACACATAATAATAATACAACATTAGTACTTGCAAGTGTTAACATACCTAAACAGTAGATGTCCTTATTTCAATTAACCACATGCATACCAAGTAGATAATTGTTGAAAATCAGCAGTGCCACATCAATGTTAATTAGCACAAGTTACTGTTAGCTTGTTTTAGCAATATTTATTTTATTCACTTGATATGAGTTGTAAGAGATTAGTAGTTTGATTCAAGAAGTAGAGACCAGGGCCCTGTTTTACTAAGCTACTTACGCAATTCTTAGACTTGCGCGCACAATTTAAATTCGGTATTGGCTCTTCACTGTATTACTATTAGCTTACCGGTAAAAGAACTCGTGGTTTCTATTATAACATGACATTTTAAATTTCAAGAAATGATTAATTTGCCTCAATCTGTTATTACAAAATTCCAAGAATTTAAAATATATACGTAAAAATAAGAATTGCATACGTAGCTTAGTAAAACATTCTGCATTATTCTTTACAAAACGTATTATTGTAATCTCCTGTAGAAATATTTTGAACTTGTTAATATTTGCTTCTCATATGAAACCTTATACAAAAGTACCTTTGCATAACTAGCTTGCACACACTTTCAGTGTTGCTAGCAGGCCTGTTATCAGCAGTTCTATTTAAACACATTTGTCTCTCTCGAAACTCTCCTATTTGATTCCTATATTTCAGAAATAAATATGTTGTCTTTCCCAGCGATATTTTTAGGATTTGAAAAGATGGGTCCTGGGGATGCATATGTTTTGAAAACAATGGGTTTTTTAAGAAATCAATGGGTCCCAAGTATTTCAAGTGAAGTCAAATGTTATTTTGACAATATTGAATAACAAACAGTATAACAACAAACTTAGTTTAACTATGACTCATAGACATAATAACAATACTTCAAAACTTGTCCATGTAACATTAACAAGCATTTAACATGTCAGTGTCTGATGATCTATTTTTTAAGGTAAATGCGCCTATTTTTTTCCATTTTCCACTTTTTGCAAGGCTCCTGTGAAGTCAAATACCTCCCTTGCCCCAGCCATCTTCACAAGCATGAGCTTGTGCTGGTTTTCCACCAGGAGCCTGCATCTGTCCTTTGTTAGGATGGCATTCTGAGATGAAAATCCCCTTTCACACCCAGCAGTGTGGACTGCTGAGGTGAGTGCCAGACTAGCCAATGTCAGGAGGTTTGGAAAGTCTTTCTTGTGGTAGGTGGAAATGAGCTGCCCAGAGGTTAACCATGGTGTCCCTTGGGTATTTCTCTGGTACCAACCACTTCCTTCACAGAAGCCCACTCTTACCATTACACTGCTTGGCATCAACAACAGCATCAGAGGTTTTCTCACAATCATTGTTGTCTTCGTCCTTCCACTGAAACTGTCCCGACTACTGCCGTAGTAGTTGACCAAGCCTGGACATCTCTTCATTGCCATACTCGGCTCTGTCAGCTTTGCTCAGAAAACTGACTGGTCTCATAGCCAGCACAGAAAAGGACATGAGAAGCTCGTCTTCTGGAAACCTGAAAAAACAGAATGACCAAGCAACTATCTACTTTTGTTTTTTAATTTAACATTAAGTTGTTTTTTTTTATATTATGAATATGAATTCTAGTGCAAAGGGGGGAAACAGTTTAAAAGATAACAAAGCAGGCACTAGTTAGAATGTACTTCAAACATAATCTGATCTGTGCACACTTTGTTTGCAAAATTTAATTATTTGTGTATAAATAAATGGCTAGGTTGACTATATATGGTTTTGTCTTTAATGAAATAGGTTTTATTTAGAATATTATATACATCATCAGGTTTGTAAAGACTGCCGACTCTATAGTTTTTATCAATAAACCCACAAACCTCTTGAGCATATTGGTCTTGAGGGCATCTATGAATTTGCATGTCAGCTGCTGCAGATCAAAGTTGTTCATGGTGATGTGGTGACCTTTGAAGTTATCACCTTGCAGATCGACCTTCAGCTGTTTTGAGGTATGGTGTGTCCAGCTTCCTTAACCATCTCCAAGTCTGCGATACACAGATCCAACTTTACCTAAAACATACATACAGCAGAACCTCTAAAACCACCAAATATAGATGCAATTAGCAGTCATGGAAACAGAAATGAGATGGCTGCTTGCTACAGCATACAGCTGTAGGTCTTTAAATTTAATTTATGGTCTTATCAGTGGGATTCAACAGTAGCTTAACTTCACTTTGAAATTTCAAACAAAACTGCTTGCAGTGCAGATCCAGACCAGCTGCCACGTTTGCTTTATCAAATTAAGATAACATTGACATTTGTATTGTGTTTATTGTTTTACCTTGACAAGTGCTATGTCCACATTTTCTGTCTGGAAAAACTGTGACAACTGAGTGACTGGGGCCATGGCATCCATCATCATGTAGGTGATTGACAGGAACTTGTCACAGCCAAGCTAAAAGAAAATGTGTAATAATTATTATGTAGTATAAGTAAAATGTTTCATCAACTGCATTGGTGCATTTTCTTTCAGCTTGGCACATATGCAGCTTACAGAAAATAGATAATAGTAGACAACTCATACAAATATTTGTAAGATAATTTATCTACATGTGGACAGTTTCAAGTAACACTCTATGATTATCATAGAGTGTTACTTGAAACTAGCCACATCTAGATAAAGACATGTAATTAAATTAAGTTATCAAACAAGACGGATGGATGAGAAATTACCTTTTTCTTCAAACCCACTGCCTTGGCATCTTGCTGCCATCGCTAGCCCTCCGCCAGGTAAGTCAGCAGGCTGTCCATAGTTCTGCATACAGCCGAAAGTGCGTTGAAGTAGGACAGCCATCGCACTGAATGTAGTTCCTTTACAGTTAGTACTGGGTCGTCAAGTACAGCCTGAATGTCTCTCAGGCAGGCTTCACGCTTGCTGCTACCCTGAAAAGATGTGAATCACCTGGTGAGATTTCCAGCCACAAAGCATTGTTAAAAGTGTAGACCTGATCAGCTGCACCATTAAAACGTGGCATCTGATATTGGTCTGCACTTTTTATAATGTTTTGGTTATAAATTTAACAGGACTTACACCATAAAGTCAAATTACAAGTATTTTAGTAATGGCTGATTGTAATTGAACAAAATATTGGGTTATCACGTTCATTTAATAATTTTATAATCTGGCAGCCACATATTAAATTATGTGCACATGTACCTCGAAATAATAGAAGAGATCTGTCAGTGTCTGCTGGTGCTCCTTCAACATTGGAATGGTTTCGGCTGCTTGTGAAGTACACAACGCCAATCGGTGTGCGATACAGTGCACGTTGGTCATGTGCGGGTTGTCTCTCCTCAGAATAGCTGCAGTACCTGCAATAAAATAATGATTTAATCATCATTTAAGTTCATTAAACAACATCTAAATAAATAGTTTTCTAAAATATAACTTAAAACTGTATTAAAATTGAATAACAACTTTTCATTATGTTGAAATGTGTTAAATAAACAGTGGTGTTCTGTTCTGTTAAATTTTATGATTGATCCATCATTTATCTTATAAATAAAACAAAGGATTTCCAACTTCAAGAATTTGCAAAATGAGTACACCCAGATCAGCTGCTGCGTTGAAAATACTGTCTCAGAATATGTAAAGTTTGAATAACTTGCCTCACATATTGTGTAGTCTCGGATCAGATAATGCAGCATTTCAACTGGAGCAGCTGTTCTGAGTCCACACTGTTTTGAATACATTGTGGATGGAAATACAAGTGGCCGTTAATGTTTAAAAACTTACCGTTTGTTTTCCCAGTCATGAGAGAGGCCCCATCAGATCCAAAGCTCACGATTTTGTGCGATGGAATACCTCGTTGAGACATCTCACTGGCTATGGCTTCGGCTATGCCCTTTCCAGTGGCATTGCCACACTCAACATTGCAAATGTAGTGGGTGGATGGTCGCATGTTCTCCGAGATAATCTGGCAGTATATCACCAGTCTCTTTTTGTTTGAAATGTCAGTACTTTCGTCGGCCAAGATGGTGACTACTGGGGATGAAGCTATCTTTTCTTTAGTTTCCTGCTCTGCCTGATTTGCCAGACTGTCAAGTAACTCACTGGCAGTGAACTGAGAGTCGTAGTTAATTTTACCTTTCTGTAGTAGTTCAATGTCAGGCACACTAATGTCAGTGAGCAAGTTAATAATAGACCTGTACTTTGCCAATGGTACATCTTCTTGACACAGCCAGTGAACGCACTTCAAAAGAACTGTCACTGCTTTATCTTCATTTGAAGAAGACTTGCTCTGACAGGCACGTAGGTTTTCTTGCAAAACCGGCGCCTGTATCGCCATTCTGTGGCTAGGCAGGTCAACATGTCTGACCAAGGTAGAGTGTTGGAAGTTGGCGTTGCGACACTGCTTCGTCATACTGTTTTGCTGTCCAGTGTTTGTACATGCCTTACAATACATATATGGCGATTCTGTGTTGTCATCATACGACAACCAACAGTATGTTTTAAGCCATTTCGCCAAGAAAAGCCGAGGCTTTTTGGTTACCGTAGTACTCGTTGACAAGGATTCATCAGCTTCAGTAGGTTTGGCCTTTTTGGGATTACTTACATCGGGCATTCCCATCCCGAAAAGACTTGTAATCGTTTGCTGTTTACATGTAACTTCCACTTTTCTTTTGGGAGGCATGATTCTACTAACTTTTGTATCTGTTTACCTGCATGATATAAACTGCACTTATTTACGCAGTATAGTACACCGGGTACCAGTACAGCGGATATAGGAAAGCGGTGTCGACATAAATTTCGCCTCGTGTTTTAAACGGGAGGTTACACTGCACCTGGATTTTTCAATTTTCGCGATCTCAATACTATGCGTCCCGCGGACGCTTATGATTAGAAACAATGTTTTTTTTTGTGATATTAGTGCGTGAAATACGCAAAACGCAGGGGTAAAAATATCGCTGCTTTCCTAAAAACCAGTTTGTCTCCATAGGAAATTGATCTGCTATACAAATGGAGTGACCCTTTCTCAGCCCCCTGTGTCTTTTTTTCTAATAAAGCCAGATTAAAAACATGTGGTTTAAATTACTGCATGGATGGTAGTTTTACTTCTTATTAATAAATCTGCTGTAAAACAAATGGGGTGGAATAGATTTTAGCTTGTAGAATTGTGTGATAAATGATATGTTTGGCTGTATTTGCTTTAATTGAAAATTGTGAACTCATCAATAATAAACTGATTAGTAAAGCCAACAACAACAAAAAAAAAATAATTATTATTATTAATTAAAATAATAGCATTAGAAGTAAAATTAATAATAATTAATTTATGTTGCATCATCATCATCTTCTTCTTCTTTTATCAGCATCATCACTACAACCACCACCACCACCACCACCACTGCCGATTTTCAATGATTTTCATCAACAATTTAAGGAGAAAGGAGATTATGACACAGACATACAGGCACAGACAATTTTCCACACAGTCATCTTATGCAATAAAATGACTTACCATCACCAATATTTTTTACATTAGTAAAATCTCATAAAAATGGGTTGATTTAGCTTTATTTATTGTATTATTGCTGTAGCACTACTAACCTCTAAAAAATGTCTTGCTAACAAAAGGTAAGACTGTGTTAAATAGAATGAATAGCTTTATGTCATTAGCGAAAGCATTATGTGTCCAAATGTTTGAACAACATAAAAGGCGTCAAAATAGGACAGCGTCAATTTAGGTCACTTGAGGATATGTTAATCCCTCAGTCCCCACCTGCAAATATTAATATTTTAAAGTAGGGTTTAAAAATAGTCAGTCAGTAAATAATTAGCCCATGGATTTTGTTCAAATTTTACATAGTTTGCTGAACCAGAAGGGTGCATCAATAAATACTATACACTTACTGACCATGATCATAGGAAACATATTTCTTACGCGTGTCCGGATATACGTACTGTCCGGATTAACGTACCGCACCAGTATGGCGAATATTGAAAATTGCAAAATCGTTGTTTTACCCTAGTATTGGGCGGTTGGTGGACTGAGTGAAACATGGAATTACGTGAATCAAGGCATTAACACTGAGTTGTTAAGTTTTTTTCCTAACCTGATGACAGTGGAGCCTTGGTCATTGCAAATGACACTGGTTTCGCTGGGACTTGGAGTGACGTCACGTTGTTGGATTTCCCGTACCTTTTCCCTCAGCCTTACCCTGTCACCGATTGTTGTCACGCCAAGTCGGTATAGTTCATTGTCTGACAGAGTCAGCAAATTTAAAAACTCTATTCGTTGGCTAACGAAGTTGTTTAACAGGCCATGTAGCCCTATTTCTTGCAAAACACTTTCGATTGTTTGGCGGCCCGCCATAACGATTTTTCAAATGTCAAGATAGCAAGTAAGGGAGTTGACTGCGTGTATTCTAAAAATAGCTGGTTCGCCCATCGTATAATGAAAAATGCACATCATAATATGGTGTTTATCAATGCAAATTACCATCGTGTATTGACGATTAAGCATCATATACTGTCAAACTACCAACATATAGTGGACAATTAGCATCATGTAATGATAAACAAGCAACATATAATGTAAAACTAGCATCATATAGTGGAAAATGAGCATCATGTTATGATAAATAAGCATCATTTAATGTCAACCTAGCATCTTATTATGGAAAATGAACATCACTTTATGGTTATAAGCAGCGCATAATGTCAAACTAGCATCATATAATAGAAAATGAGCATCACGTAGTATTAAACAAGCAGCGTATAATGTTAAACTAGCATCATACAATGTAAAACTAAAATCATATAATTGAAAAAGACATATTGTGATGATAAATAAGCAGCGACTAATGTCAAACTAGCATCATATTATGGACATTGAACATTATGTTATGATAAATAAGCAGTCCATAATGTCAAACTACCATCATATAATGGAAAATGAGCATCATATAACGGACAATGAGCATCATATAATGGACAATAAGCATCATATAATGGATAATGAGCATCATATAATAGAAAATTATCATCATGTTATTATAAATAAGCAGCGTATAATGTCAAAGTAACATCATATTATGGAAAATGAGCATCATGTTTTAATAAATAGCAGCGTATAATGTCAAATTAACATCGTCTAATGGAAAATAAACACCATATAATGAAAAATAAGCAGCGTATACAAGTTTTTCTCATGTTAAGGCAGTTATGGCGTTCCATATCAAATAATATAATTGTTACAATCTTTACTGGTTGGCGAGTAGTATCCGTGAACTAGCAGTATCCGTAATTTGTATATTAAAAGGTGTAAAAGCTCTCCATCATTGAATGTTGAGTTTACACACATCACCTAGCAACTGTTCCAAAAGCAGAATAAGTTGAAGTCTCCAAAACGCGCGAGTCTTTGCGCATGTGCATAAATATATTATTGAACCCCTATTTTTATCTTGTACTTCCCTGTTTTCGGTTTACCAAGGGTGATAGCTTGGTTATTCCCATAAAGCAGCAATGTTAGTATTCAAACAACACCATCCATATATTAAACATGCATTTTTCGTGAAATATATTTTCTAAAAAAAAAGATGAATGTTTACTCAAAGCAAATATTAACAAAGAATTGCAATTTTAAAATGTTTACTCAATTATACGGCTAGTTTCGGGACGATTTTGACAAAATTTCAACGCAGGAGGGATGTACTTCGATAATAACATGGTTATCTCCCGTTTACCATCTGCAAATTTTTAAAGGGCACCAAAGGGGTCATCAAAAGACCATTTTCCGGCATCCACTTGTGTTAGTAATTGCTTTATCACCGCTAATCTGGCATAGAGTTTAATAATATTACATCATTATGATGTAGGTAATATAATGTACCACAAAATACGCATTTTCAACTGAAAGGAAAGATCACGGATACTACTAGTTTTATTGCTTCAAGTAATGCTTATTGATTACCCCTTTGGAGCCCCTTATATGGAAAAAAACATAGGACGTCATGACAAGATATTTACATCGTCGTAAACAGAAGGAGCCCAACTTTGTACTGCAACAAGCTTTTCTTTAAAAGTATTACTTACGCGATTGAAAATAAAGAAAAACTACTAAAAAATCACGGACACTACTCGCCAACCAGTATTGTACAAAATACCTTTTGTGTCAATTCAATAATTAATGACGTTCTCAAGATGACGGCCTGTTTAACTCGCATTATGAAATTGTTCATAACATTTGTACACATTTCTTTACTTCACTGTCAACTGTTTAGAATGCCGATTTTGAACAGCGAGTCTTTAGTTATCACATTGACTGTAGTATCCTGCGATCTGCTAATGAGACAGTTGAAAGCGTTCTTGAAATCATCTTCTGTGCATAGTGCTGCTGGCGAGCATTGACCATCTTTCTTCACCAAGAAACAGGTTTTACGCGATGTTACCGATGCTGCTGCATTTTTGTTGAATGCACATTGTTTGTACGAAGGTGGTTCGAAAGGCGGTACGGTCACAAACTCTCCTTTATCAGCTTTCAACAGCAATTGATGAACTGAATTGTGTGAACTGACTGCTTCTAATGTAGTACTGGTTTAAGCATTTACCTAGCTGTTAGTTACAACTAACCGCGTTTATCATGATGTGAACATGTATAAAATGGTTATGATCACATCAAGCATTCATTCTGTCATACACATAGCAGTGAAATTCAGTGAAAACAAAAAAGTGATACGTTAAATTGTACTATGTACTAACCAATTATACCATTACGAGAACCAATTTGACTAGTGGCGTTTTCATCGTACTGATGTTTGCATTTCAAGCAATTCGCCCAGAATTCTTTTGTATACAAATTCGAAATACACAAGTCAATTTCACCACAGTTCTGTATATCGCTTTGTATCATATCAATAACACTGGAAATGTATGTTGCTGCATTCGTAAGACAAGATTTCATCCTGGTCTTTTCGCAGCTACTTTCCTCAGTTTGTACATATTGTAACGCTTTCTGAAGATTACTAACTCTTGCCTGAGATTTGGAGAGAAACGATTTCAGTATGTCTGGTTGCTTTATGTACTCGTCCATATAGTCACTTTGCTTCTGAACAGTTGAAGAAGTATTGTGTTTTACATTTCGCGACCCTGAAGGTTTTTTTCTAGCCTGACTCTCAGATTCCGCAACTGCTTTACGTTTCTGAGATTTCGTTGTGCTACTGCTCGGAGTAGAATCAATGGGCTGTGCTTCGTGTGCTGCTTAAGTTGCGAAATGCAATTCGCCGCCTGTTCATCCTCTTGCATGTTGGCTAATACTGAATATAGCTTGTTGCATTCGTTATCATGCTCACTAGCATTAAACTGAAAATTATTGTCGTCGTTCAAACAAAAACCTGCGTCAGTAAGCTGCTTGGAGACTATGTCGCTTCGAAGACTAAAGTGAGAATGACCGGGTTGTGCCAAAAAACTAGGTTTTATATTGACTTCGCGAAGTCGATATTCTTATGTTTTTGTCGCGTCTATGACTCAGCGTACAATTATCGATAAAATCGTATCATGTTTTGTATAAGGTATAATTACTGTATTCAATGGTACAGCAATACATATCAGAAACGTGAATTGTGTGTTCAGGGTTGCATTAGTCTGTACAATATACTGTAGTAATGATGCTACTTTTTCGAGCCACCAGCAATTGAATAAGTTCAATATACGAAGTTATTACCAATGTCGAGAAAAAACCTACACTGCTACCAACAAAAGACAAATACATGAACTACAATTCAATATGTTTAATTGTACAGTGAGACTCAAACCGTATCATACAAGTATATGCACAAACATACGTACTAATCAGTCAACAGAATTGTCATATACCCATCGACATCGCCTCTGCACATTGCACACCGATTGTCACAAATCATTGTCAAACAACAGCTGTCACAGAATGTATGTCTACACTTCTCCAATGTACAGTTCTTTTCGGCGTCACAGCATATGATACACGCCTTAGAGTCCTTCACAGCCTCTTCTTTTTCGCGCTCTACTTGGGCGGTCACCGCATTCACTCTCTCTGCGATTTCTATTTCGTTCTGCTCTTTCAAAATACGCTCTCGCCTAGCCCACTCCTCCTCGAAGTACCGCTGCTGGTCATCCACTATGTGTTTGGGCGCTTCGTTGTGGTAGTACGCTGCTTGCTGCAAACACACAATCAGTTCGTTGCACGCTTGTTGTCCTTCTGTGGTAATCGCGTAGTCACTGTTGTGACTAAACGCGGTAAACTAGCTACCAATCCTATTGAGATGGTAGCCCAACGACCGAAATTCATGCGAAGCCGATTTACTTGCAGGTCGAGCGTACGGCTTCTCCACAGGTTGTTTGCCTTTACCCCAGTTACTGGTCGATGGTAACTCGCTACTAGTACTACTAGCATTAGGGTCCTCGCACTTCGGCAACCGCTTCGCATACTTTGGCATCATGACTGTGATGTTGACTCTTCGAGTGCTTAATCATGAATGATGAAAATTGACGTCCAGCGCGCCTTTTATACATGCGGTGTCGGTGCTTTTTTTTGTATATAGACCTAGTACTTAGGACTTATGAAGTCGTAACAACATGAGCACAATGAGTAGCAAATTTCTTACTCGTGGTAGATGCAGGCATTCGTATCTGAGAAAAACGCTGAAGAAAGTTTAATGTATACGCGACTTTAGTCGTACATACATTAGCGAACTAGGCAAATACTTTAGAAGGACATTTCCCACACTAAGCGATGACTGTCGCATGAAGCACAAAGTAATGATACAGAATAGGCAACCCGATTTTGTCATTCACATACAAAATTTTGCTCTCATTATACTTGAGTACAAAACGTCAAACGTTACAACAAAGTTATGAAGAGAATATCTGACTCAAGTACTTGATACATTTCACAAGTTCGCCAGAGTTTGTGCGCTACTGAAAACTCAATCCATAAACGCTTACTAAGCATCGTGCTAATTCGCAATTCGTGAACTCGACAGAATAAAATTGTTTGTGTGAAAAATGAGCCAATACCGAATAGCTGCTATTTACTCGAAGTGAGTAAATGTACTTTTACGTTGTTTACATCCTCGCTCAGTTTTTATCAAAATAGAGTTAAAACATAACGCCAGGAGCTTGTTTTCGTATCAATGTTGTATTGAAACAGCATCGGTTATGTACAGAGTGCAGTCCCGCAAATAGTTTTGACAACTTTCCTATTAACCTGCAGCACTGCTGCAGTGACAATTCATTGTAACAGCGTACTGCACAAAAGACAATAATCACTTCGTCATAGCGCTCTGAACTAAAACAAGACTTTTCTCACGTTCTAGAAATCAATAGTTGATGATTGAATGAAGGAAATTTTTTCATATCTCAAACAAGTGCAATAATCTTGGCATCATTGGATAGGGAATTCATTTCTGTACATTTCGATATAATGATACTCGATGGTTTTGAAAAAGACTTCAAGAATACGGACCGAAAACCGTATTGCAACAACGTCACATTTTATAAATCGCAAAGAATTTGACCCTTCGTTCTCGGTGCAAATTTATGACGTCATTTAATATTTCTCATCCTGCGCTTTAAATCAACGTTATCGCTACATAACAGAAAAACTGTGTTTCTGCGCAAGCGGTTTAAGTTGATTTTCTCTGCAACCCAATGGGAGATTTCAATGAAATTTTCAACAGATTAACAAGAATTCCAACGCGCATATAACCATGTTATTTTTTTATTTCTCACACAACGGGCTATACAATATATTTTGATTGAAACGCAAATTTATTTGTAGTTTCAGCGAAAATATGATGCTACATGAACATTTACAGATACACAAATCATACTAACATCATCATGTAGGGATTTTTATGCTGAACATTTTGGTGTATAGGTTGTGATATTTCTTTTCGGAACATCAAGCCTAGAATCGCAAAACATGCCGAAACAAAAACAACTGGCCAGTCGCTGTAAGGTTTAAATGATCGCTCTCGGTGTCGATTCGTTACGTCATGTTAGGTATTGATTTCTCGATTTTGTTTTTAATAAAAATACTGCAAACACCGACATTTGAAAGTATAACAAAGCATATATAACAAATAACAACAATATATAAACGGATTTAACTAAAATAACTGTTTCGAGCATATCAAACATTCTTTCCATCTTTGTACCAAGTGCAATGAATCAAAATACTCAGAATTTTACTCCGAACATATTTATGTATAACACTGTATGGTTTTGACTACCACTGCAACAATGCGCTCAGAAAACTACTTTTCTATATGCGCATTTTGCCTCGCTTCCCAAATTAACACGACGTCGTGTCGTAATAGAACAATGTTTACAACGAAAGCCGATTTTCTACACAAGGTTTAACTGAATATTTCTCAGCTATCAGTTAAGATATTGAGTTCAAATTTTCAGTACGATAACTAGCTGGTTGTTAGCAACAAGTTTTGTTCAATAAGTTTTATCCTGAAATTAATGCCTAAATGTGGAATTCCACGTTCAAAACTTTTGCAAGAACAAAACTTTTTTGTCTGTTTTAATAGTGTAATGATTTTGGTGTCAATTTGTAGAGAGTTGAATTCTGCACATTCCAATGTAAAACATGCCATGCCTATTCATATCGCTTTGAAAATAAGTCAGAAAACAGTTCTACAATAAACGCATTTAGCCATCAAACGTCGTGACATACAGTAGCATAATGAATAGAAAACTGTTTTTGCAAAAAGTTCAACACGGCGTTTCTTCAGAACCGATTGAGATACGAACATGAAGTTTTCACCATTTTGTCAGGCTCGATGTAAGCTACAAATCATATTCTGTACATTTTGCTATAATTTTTACTAATCTATGAGAAAATTTCAGTATTTAGCATGAAAAATACATCTTTAAGAACAAAACTTTTTTATCTGTATTGATAGTGAAATAATTTTAATATCGTTGTGTGGGGAATTCTATTCTGCACAATTTTGTGTATAATACATGGTGGTTTTGTCTAGCATTTCAATTAAATAAGCAGAAAAAGCAACGCTACGATAACACTCAATAAGATTTCACGTTTTAAACTTAAACAACGTTACATAGCACAAGGAATAGAAAAGGGTTTTATTGAGGATTGATTTAAGTCGTGTTGCTCCGAAACCGTTAACGATACAATCATGAAATGTTTAACACATTGTTCAGCTCGACGTAAACTACATTATTGGTTATGTCAATTTTGCTCTGGTCATAACACATATATAAGAATTTTTCACTTTCGCATCGCTAAGAAGAAAACGTTTTTGTCTTCTAAGATAAACTTTTTTTATTTGCTGTTATAGGCATGTAATTGGTATCAACGTGTAGAGATTTTCTGTCCGTTCATTTTGATGTACAGCATTCCACAAAAAGTCTTAACAACAACGAAAATACGGCCAAAAAGCGCTTCTACAACAAACAGATTTTCAAGTATCGAGTTACATAGCGAACGTTACATAGCGAATAGTACACAAATCTGTGTTTGTTTGGAAGCGGTTTATGTCGAATTTCTCGGGAACGGGTGGACATATTTTCATGAAATTTTCTTCATGATAACCAGCAAACTGACAGGAACAATCTGTATTCTTTGCATTTTGCTGTAAGATCAGCGCGTGTGTGTCAAAACTTCACTTTTCTAACCGAAATCACGTTCTTAGGAAAAAAGATTTTTCAGCTCTAATACAAGTATAATAATCTTGGTATCATTCATTAGGGGATAAAATTCTGCGCATTTTGGTGTAATATACTTGATGTTTTTGTACAACGCGTCAATAATACAGACCGAAAACCATATCGCAACAAACACAATTAATAAATCGCAAAGAATTTGACCCTTCGTTCTCTGTGCAAATTTATGACGTCATTTAATATTTCTCATCCTACATCCTATAGAAAAACTGTGTTTCTTCACAAGTGGTTAAAATTGATTTTCTCTGCAACCCATGGGTCGATTTCAATGAAATTTTCAACAGATTAACAATAACTCCAACGCGCATATAAATGTTGTTTGTTTATTTCTCACACAACAGGCTATACAAAATATTTTAACTTAAACCTGATTTTACCTGTTATTTCAGCGAAAAAATGAATCTACGTGCACAATTTTACAAATGGACAAATCATACTTAAATCATTATTATATGATCATGTAGAGAATGTTGTGCTGAACATTTTGATGTATGGTTTGTCATATTTATTAACAGGGTATCGATACTAGAATCACAAAACAGAGCCGAACCAAAAACAACTGGCGGGTCGCTTTAGTAGTAAAAACTCTCGGTGTAGATTCGTTACGTCATGTTAGATTGTTTAGGGCTAATGAAGAAAAATAAACGCGTGGAGAAATGGATGTTTTGTGTCGTTGTTTAAGTGAATATTGTACGGATTTAATCTAGGATTATTTCCAAACAGTAACGGTTAATGAGTTTGTGATACATTTTCTGTATAGATCTACTAGTATGCTTACAACGGTTCATTTTTTTACATCGCATTTGATGATTTCTTGAATTGATACAGTATAATATCATAAAATATATACATACATTTTACATATATAGCGACACGTTTTTAACCTTAGCAAGATGTACAGTACAGTAAACTTTGGATATAGTCACAGTTACTGTACAGAATATGTTGAATTTTCTGTATATTTGAGGCCATTAAACCTCAGAAATAAATCTACATCATGATTTAACTGAATCTCGAGAGGCATATTGGAAGGAAGGATGGACAGTTGCTTATCATTTTTAAGAACAAACACACTGAAAAATTTTCAGTCTGTATGTTCTTGAAAATAAAGTCATCACAAGATCTATATGGATAGGATTTTAGGTCTATGCCTATGGATTGAATGGTAAGTATAATTCTACGATAAATCATCAAATACGCAATGAATCTACAACTTAATTCTTGGTCAGTAATAATTTTCTATGCAATTTGCTGTCATTCAAGGTTTGGTCGTCGAAGGGAGTGGACGTGTTTTTCCGAGCTCATCATCCATTAATCCATAAATTGACTTGCGCCACATGACATATGGTCAGTTGTACTATGATCTATATTTTGAGACAATCTCATATCTGCAATGGCTTAACCGAGCAGGGCACAGCAACGTTGAAACAACGTTGAATTGATCAGTTGCACAATCATAGAACGCTCCGCCTTTCTGCTTGTCGTAGGTTGGTTGTCTAAGGATTTGAAGTCATTTGATGGATTATGCAACCATGTGCGATTATTTACCACTGAAATATAAACCGTTAATTGGTCAACTCTCACTTCTTGATTGACAAGTCACAACTGGTCAATAAGGAGTACGGGTAATTTCGTCAACGTTGAAAAATAGAGAAAAATGTTGAAAAACATTCATTCCTTTTCAACATGGATATAGTTTTATTAGTAGCTGACCTTAAAAATACATACCGTATTCGTTCCATTTGGAGCACATGCCCTATTAAACGCGCATCCCCATTTTTGCTACATACCGTATTCGTTCCATTTGGAGCACATGCCCTATTAAACGCGCATCCCCATTTTTGCTACATACCATATTCGTTCCATTTGGAGCACATGCCCTATTAAACGCGCATCCCCATTTTTGCTACATACCGTATTCGTTCCATTTGGAGCACATGCCCTATTAAACGCGCATCCCCATTTTTGCTACATACCGTATTCGTTCCATTTGGAGCACATGCCCTATTAAACGCGCATCCCCATTTTTTTTTAGATGTATGGTTATGATTAAAGTAAAAAAATAAAATAAAGAACGCTTCTAAATTGATCAAAATGGCTCATTTCACATCGATTCTTTCTAGTCACCAAAAATATTGTGTCGTGATAATCGCACTCTGCGGTCACATTACACTAAATTCCGTATATCGTATTGAGCGGTTTTAAGAAGCGTCATTTATTTAAAGTACATTGTAAGCACGTAGTGTTTGTATGGCAAGAGGAATTAAGATCGACGTACACATTAATTAATGTGATTTACCACATGTCTGCATCGTTTTGTATTTATAATAACAACTTTATTACAGATCATTGTTTATTAACAAACAGTTGACATTAACGATCGATCTCTAGTGGCCAGGGCTGTCTGGATCACTGGATACGTCGTCGTAGTCGTCGTCATCGCTGCTAGACTGGTCGTCCGATTCATCAGTCAGAACAACGTCTACGTTGTCGAGCACCTGAAACAGAATTAAATAGCTTGTACATTTTGTAAAAATAAAAATATTTATATGTTTTCCTTTTTTAATCATGGCATTGTTAATCATTTTTAAATACGATGTTTTCATATTATACCTGCTGAACTTCGTCGACGTCTTCCTGGTCGAAACACTCGAATGCGTTGTCGTCGTCGTCACTTTCTTCTCCCGAATCGGCCTGGAACAGGTGGTCCTCAGTCCCATCCATAGCGACAGTGAGATCGCATTTCTTGAACGATTTTCTAATTATCTCTGGCGAAATAGCTAACCAGGCGTCGTTGATCCACTGTAGGATCAGCTTCTTCCATGGGGCCTTTCTATTCCCACCCTTTGTTGTTTCAACAGGACCGTCGAATACCCATTCAGCAAGTCGAAATCGAGCCTTGTGGCTTTTAGTCCCGTTGTGTGTTTGATCAAGAGCACAGTTTTGCATTTTGATATGGTAGAGTTATATCTCGGTTCAAATGCAGAGTTTTGCAAGTCGAAATCGAGCCTTGTGGCTTTTAGTCCCGCAGCGTATTTGACCAAGAGCATAGTAGTTCTGCGACTAGAAATGATATTGACGGCTATTGGTTCTACATTATATGGTATACATTGGATCAGAAGCACAGTTTTGCTATGCGATATCGAGTCGATGATGGTTTTTGAAACATTCAAGGTCAAGTAACGTTTGCAAATAGTATGGTAACAACGTTAGCTTAGCTTGATACGCAGCGAGTGTTTTGCATTATGCCAAAGCTGGGATTTGCACCCAGATATCTTCTCCCTCAAAGAAGGACAAGCGTTCTACTATTGAACTACTCTGGTTTTGTTAACACGTTACAAGCTGCATAGTCAGGCATTGAAATGCATTTTTGAAATAGGTGTCACTCAGCGTTTGTACGGACTTGTGACCATTCTTTTCACAGTGCAATGAAAAGAGTCGCTTTACCACCGTGTGTTGTGTATTACTGATTTAGTGACATGACATGACTACATCCAAACTACGACCAAACCAAACATGCTAGCTAGCCAGCGACACCCTCATCTGCAGCGCTTACAGAGAGTCGTGGTATGGCAAGATGTTTTGGGGTTTCATATACTAGCCACATTCATATGTAGCTATCCAAACTAACAAAAACAGTTGTTGACATATGCCTTTAGATTTGTAACATCAATACCTTCCTATGCGTCAAGGTTTAAGTTCAGGTCTAACTCCTATAGAAACGTGATGATAGAAAGCCTCGATTGTAGTTTTGAGAAAGCAAGCTGCGTGTGTGCCTCGACAGTTTAGAGCAAGCGAATAGCCAAAGCTGGGACTTGCACCCAGATTTCTTTTCCTGTGAAGGAGAAGCATTCTACTTTGAACTACTTTGGCATTGTTTTCACCGCTCAAAAACCATTGAGTTTGTTAGTTTTGATTTGCAGAAAGGTTTGATATCAAATGCAAAATTAGTTGCCCGAAGGCAAGTTTGTTGAAATCTGCAATGAGGCCTTATATAACTTTTTTTCATCAATCTGTTTGATTATGTGTGAAACAAAACAGCAGACTACTGTGTACACACAAAAGCTTACAACTGAGATGATTAACCAGCGCTTGTTAATATCAACTCAAGTAGCAAACTGTGCGATCGAGTGTAGATTTGGCCAACGGGCAAAAGTAGCAAAAATCGCAAAATGTCATTCATATAGATTTTTTCATCAACCTAAATCAAAGTGAAATTGTTTGGTATTCAAGTTTAAGTAAAAAATTGTGGGTGTCACTCGGCGTTTACACGGACTTGTGACCGTTCCTCTTGTCTGCGCCACAAGAGAAGTCGCCTTCCCACCCTGCCAAACAGCCTAACAAAATGTGTTTGTATTGAAGTGGTTCTCCCCTTATGTGTATAATTCAGGCACTAATAAGAATGCTGATATAGTACAGGTACTCACTGTTAGTCACACGTGTCCGTCTGTTCCGCACACAGCACACAAAGCGTAGGGTTCACTCGCGTCTAGCTCGCACTGCTCCAGACTCCAGAATGCTCTTTCCCGCCAAAGTGGTCTGCAGCATGCCCAAAACCGGTTCCCACTCGACTGGCATCTGCTTGCACTGGACTGGTGACACGTAGACTGGCACACGACTAAACTTAGACGGGTGCCTGGCACCACACTCCCCCCAGTCTTCTTCTTTTAGGATGGAGCCTGCCTCTGGGGAAACCCAGTCGCATCCCAGGAAGAACGCTCCACCCTGTGACGCCCACTACTAGGGGTCCCCTCGCACTACCCAGTGCGGAACCAGCATCCGGCCACAACACTTGCTCGGACACTACAACGCGCTGCTCCGCCGCGGTGCGGACTAACGACGTCCTGATGCTCTTTCGTAACACCAGGACGCCCCCTTCTCTGCAGTGGCGCCCCCGCTCACTGCCGCCGCTGCCGCGTCACCCACCGCCTAAAACGACAGCCGGTAGAGCTCACGGGCGTTAGCCACCGTGGCTGCCAATACTTCCCGGATGCTCTCTTGTCGAACGGACGCCACGTTCCTCGCCGCAAGCCCCACAACCATAGGGGATGAGCACGGGCGCATACCCGGTCCACCGAAGTATGGCGCGTCTGTCTCTACTAGCAGACGGTCCGTCGGAATGGCCTTGAGCGCCTGCTTGGCCGCCTCCGAGAGGTCGCCCGTAGAGTGCGTGTATCCCACATACGTATTGGGGAAGGCGTTAGAAAAAACCCTGAACACCTCCATGTCCCCGCAGAAGCAATGGAGGTGAATCCTCTGAGTGGGACTGACCAGCCCCCTCAGGATCGACAGGAGGCACATGTGGACCTCCCTGCCATCCACGTCGCGGTCCGACCCCCGACAGTGGAGGATCAAGACCTGGCGCTCCTCCAGGTGGGTCAGTACCCTCCGCAATAGAGTGGACTGCCCCAACCACTCCGCATAAGGCACGGAGTGGTCGAGTCCCACCTCACCGAACCCCACTACCTCCGGCATCCCCACTAACTGCACAAAGGTCCCAATTTCCGAATCAGAGTAAGACGACGCATTTTTAGGGTGGAGACCAATGGTGGGAAAACACCGCAAGCCGGTCAAGGTTCGAAGGTACTCCGCGGAGGGGTAAGCGCATGGGTCACAGAAATTGGTGACCAGGGCCCGCAAGTTAACCTCTGCTTCTGCTGTCGGGGAACAGGCCTTAAGCTGCCGCCAAATGTCCCCTCCCAAGACCACACCCACCTTGCGGGCCCACCTATCAAGATGGCAGTGGCTGTCCACAGCCACTGGCAAGACTCCTTCCCTCTCCTCAGCCAACAGGGGGTAAGTCTCCCGCAAGTACTGTCGCTCGCCGGAAGTCAGATGACCACACAGGTAACCTAGCACACTCCAATGCACCAGGTCGAGGATAGCATCTGCCCTCTCACCTGACAGCTGAGCAATGGCCTCAGCGGCCTCAACCTGGGAGGGACTCTCCCTCTCCCCCTGAGGCTGGAAGCTCATAAACGAACAAAACCTCGCTAGATCCCTCAGCGAGGCTCCGGGGCGCACCACCTTACCCCCGATGGCCAGCAAACATGCCCGCCTCCTGCGAGCCAGGTCCCCGCTGCCTAGGGTCCTCAGATCAAAGATCTCTGGGACATGCGACCTTATCACATGCTGCCGGCAGAAGGGCTCCCGGCAGTGTTCAATCGGGCAGGAAGATACCGTCCTCGGCACCTTCGTCGGGCCCCCCTCCCTGTCCCCAGACGCACCCCGCTTGCCTTGGTGACGGACGGTCACCTCGGCACGTGACCTTTCATTGGACTCACCCGACTTGCCCTTTCTCGTAACCCCTGACCTCCACCGCCGGGCCCGCTTCCAGCGGCGAGAGCCAGAGGACGTGCCGGCCCTGGGCCGGCCCCGAGCCCCAGCCTCCCGGCTGGCACCCGGCTCGACGCGGCTTCCCGAAGCCCGTACCCTCCACTCCAAGTCCTCCCCCCGTGGATGGGTAGACTCTTCGCTACCGGCCGTCGACCGAGACGGCACCCCCGCTGCCACGCTCTCCTCAGCATCCCGGGCGGCCGCCTCCTGGTCGGTCTCCCTCGCCGGCTGGACCGCCACCTCCTGGTCCTTCGCCAACTGGACTGCCGCCTCCCGGTCGGCCTCGTCCATCTGCTCCGCCCACGTCAGGGTGGAGCGAGGCCCCTCCTCCACCGGCTCTTCCACCTCTAACAGCCGGCTCGTCGTCCTTGGGGAGGGCGTCTCAGCCAACTCATCCCCAGACAAATACACCGTACCATCTCCAGCAGCCATGTTAACTGGAAAGACAGGAAAGGATCACAAACTAATACAAACCACATGAAACTTTCCGGACACACATCACACGGAACAAGGTTGCTGTATACTGAACCTCGTAGGGTACAATGCATTGCAAATCAGCAACCCTACAGATAATGGCTATGAAGAGTTTTAGTGCCTACAGACAAGAAAACTGCTCAGATTCTACAACTATAACCCAACGGCTTCCCGGCCTCTCCTCTGAAATCAACAAGACATAATTAGCACGAGGGACATCGGTACTTCTTGATGTCCAAGGCCTCTGTGGCGGTCACATTCACGCATGACCCGTGGTACCACTCATCGCAGTGATCACACTGGATCATGAATCGCCCCTGCCACGGCTTCCGGCACAGACAGTACAGCTGACCATCAGCATCCCCTTCACCCGGGTCCACCTCGGGCCTGTCTCTCGCTGTCGCCAACCACCCCGGCAGGACCCTGTCCCGACACGGCTTCAGACGGTCGTGGTTCGTGACCAGAACAGCATTCCTCAGCTTGATCTGAAACAGGAGGTTAGAGAGTTTCCTTACCACGAGGCCCGGTCCCTTCCATGGAGGGCACAGCTTTCTGCACTTACCTTTGAGGGTCGCGGTATCAAGAACGTATACCGCGTCCCCCACCTCATAGTTCCGCTCCAGCAACCGGAGATCATAGTTGCGCTTCATTCTTTTGGTCGCTGCCTTCAGCTGACCTCGGGCGCAATTATGGGCTGTCTGCAAGTCATTCACCAGCCGGTGAGCATAGTTGTCCTCCTCCAAGTGCTCCCCCTTCTGCGGAAACATCAGGCCCGCCGGGGTATTTACCTCCCGGCCCAACATCAGCCTGTTTGCTGTGAAACCCGTACTACGGTTGACCGAGGCACGCAGTGCTCCAGCTATCTGCTGCAGGTTCTGGTCCCATTGGTTCTGGTTCTTACCAATGTAACACCGGATGGCGTCCATCAGCGTTCGATTGTAACGCTCCACCTGTCCGTTCGCCGAAGGCCGGTAAGGTGTTGTGCGAGCCTTGTGTATCTTCAACACACTGCACAGCTCTATGAACAGCTTAGACTCAAAGTTACGGCCCTGGTCTGAGAAAACCTGAAGGGGGAAGCCAAATCTTGAGAAGAAATGGTCCACAGCGGCACGAGCCGTCTCCTCTGCTGTCTGCGTAGGTAGAGGGACACATTCCACCCACTTGGTGAATTGGTCCACCATCATGAGTATGTACTCATTGCCTCTGGGCGTCCTAGGTAGTGGACCCAAAAAGTCCAAGTGGACCCTCTCCATGGGAGCTCCAGCTTGGTACTCGGTCATAGGACCTTTCCCCCTCCGTTCAGACTTTTTGTTTTGGCTGCATACCTCGTAGGAAGACACGTACCCTGCTACATCCCTGCCTAACCCATACCAGGTGAACTTCTCCCTGACCTTGTCCTTGGTCCGCTTCACGCCCTGATGACCTGCAGCTGGGATATCATGGTGCAAACGCATTGCGTCTTCCCTCATGGACTTGGGCATAACCAGCAACTTCTCTCCGGACTCCGGGTGACTCTGATACAGAACACCGTCGATCAGCACGCATTGTTCCTTATTCAGCCAATTAAACTTTGCCTCCGGGCTCGCTGCAAATAGCTCGGCTTCCCCGGGCTCCAGCCCCTTCTTCAGCCAGCCAAGAGCGAAATTCAACTCTGGGTCCTGCCCTTGCGCGACGATCAAATCAGCGCATGTGAAACCCCAACTACTGGGTTCCCTCACCTCCTGCGTAGCCTGAACCTCTGTTTCCCCCTCCGGGGCACAGGCAAGTATCTTAAACTCCCCACCCACCGTCAATACATCGACCTGACATGAACTTAGAAACAAGTTTTCCAAGCTTGAGCAACCCTCCTGGGGCTCAGGATCCGGCTTGCCACCGTCGTCTCCCTCGTTGTTGCTTCACCCCTGTCGACACATCCCGTTTCCCCCTGGCCCCCTTCAGTGCCCATGCCCATCCCTGGGTCACGGACGACTCCATACACTGTCGGCAGTGCCAACGGAACTGCCTCGTCGACGTCCTCGGTGAAAGTATTCCACAGATCTGCCCTCTGGCAGTGTTTGCATCCCCCACAAGGCAAGTCTCCAGATCGGACCTTGCATGGACCCGCCGCGGACTCCTCACCCGGTCTACGAGAGAGGGCATCCGCATTCGCATGCTTCCGGCCTGCCCGGTGCTGCAGCACCATGTTGAACTGAGACAGTTCCTCCAACCATCTCGCCAATTGCCCCTGTGGTTCCCTAAATCGCAACAACCAAGTTAAACTTGAGTGATCAGTCCTGATGGTGAAAAGTTTACCCAGCAAGTAATGTCTAAACTGACGTGTGAATCTTACTTTGCTGGTGGTACAGTACCGCCTTTGTTCCTTGTTCAACGCATAGCTACCATACGCTATCACGCGCTCCCCCCCATTCTGGACCTGAATCAGCTCCGCCCCTATGGCGACATCCGAGGCGTCGGTGTCCAGTATGTACTCATCGTGCTGGTTCGGAAGACCCTGCACCGGTGGTGTCGTCAAGGCCGCTCTCAACGCATCGAACGCCCTCTGTTGTTCAGCCTCCCATCTGAAATGATTCTTACCAGTGACCCGATACAAGGGCTCTGCCACGTCGGAGTAGTTCTTTATGAAACCCCGGTGATAATTGGCCAAGCCAACAAACCGCTCCACATCTTTGGAGCACCTAGGGACCGGCCAATCCCAGACAACCTGAATGTCTGCATCGGTCACGGCGATCTCGTTGCCGCTCACCCTGCGACCCAAGAACTCAACCTGTCGCTGAAAAAGAACACACTTCTTCGCCTTCAGTTTCAACCCGTGGAGACGAAACCTGCTAAACGCGTCACGGATATTAACCAGATGACCTGAAAACGAGCTACCTAGAACCATGACGTCATCAAGAAAAGCCAGCATAGTCTCCCAGTTAAGACCCCTAAGAACCAGGTTCATTACCCGCGAATATGTTGCGGGGGCGTTACACAAACCGAAACCCATTTTCACGTGCTCGAAGAGACCATATTTTGTCACAAAGGCCGTCTTCTTGCGGTCCTGCTCTGCTATGCTAACTTGCCAGTAGGCCGAGTTCGCATCGAGTTTGGAGAACCAAACACTACCAGCCAAAGTATCGAGACAATCATCAATCAGAGGCAGAGGGAATACATCCTTAACCGTGACGTCATTCAGTTTCCGGTAGTCAATGCACCACCTTACCGTATTGTCCCGCTTACGGATCAGCACGGGGGCCGAGGACCACTCAGACGTGGACTCCTGGATCACGCCAGCTCTCAGCATTTCCTCCAGGTGCGCCTCCTCCTCTCCTGCAAAGCATGCCGGTGTACGCCGCATACGCTCCTTAACTGGCGGGGCCCCACCTGTATTGATAGTATGAGAGATAGCAGTGAAAGTGCCCAAATCAAACTCGTCTCGAGCAAACACATCCTGGTACTCTGTCAGCAGATCAGCCAGCTGTCCCCTCTCCGACTCATCTAAATGCTCGCAAGAACGCTCGTACAGGTCTCGAACGTGTTCCGGAACAGCCCCTGACGGCGCAGCACTTGAAAGGGAGCAAGTTGCTACACGGATACCTCCGGAGTCGGATGGTAGCGACTCCCCGGACAGGTACTCTGCGACCGGGTACGCCCTTGCAATGAGGGTGTTCTTCTTTACCAACTGATAACGGTCCGTAGGGTTGACCAGGCACAGCATGGGGTCCGAACCCGCAGACCGCACCACCCTAGGGACAAGAAACTTAGAGTTCCCGAACGCCTCCACAACATAATCTTCCTCACATCTAGTCATTGTACATTTTACCTGTAACACCGAGTTAGGTGGAATAACTCGTCTCCTTGCCACCTTCACTTCAGCGACCCGTGACCGCCCGTCGGTTGACCCCAACTCCAGGCTCAAAACCTGCCCATCAAAGATAAGAGTTGCATCCCCCATATTCAATATGGCCTTCCCCGTATTGACCAAAATATCAAACCCAAGTAACATGTCAGTATCAGTCGGGGCTACATATAGCTGCTCCTGGTACCAGCAATTACCAATCTTAAGTTTTACTGGGCCAACAACAGAACCCTGCATGGACATTTTCCTGCCTGCCGTCAACAACTTGACATCACGTAGCTTGGGAGGTGGACGCTTCATGGACTTGTAAACCCGGTCGGAAATGATACTGACCTCAGCTGCCGAATCAACTACCTCATTAACCATTACGTCACCCACCTGCACCTTCATGCAAAACTGCGAAGTCGAACCCAGCTGGTTCACGTGAACCACTTCCGGTTGAACCGGCTGCTTAGCCGCCGCGGTTCTCGATTTGGGCGTCCCCTCTTTTTTGGCCTCGGGAGTCAAGGTTGGACATGGGCCGCCGTGCCCGACCTTTACTCGTTTAAAGGTTTCGGCCGGGTTTTGGTGTTGTCCGGACAATCCTGCGCGAAATGTCCCGACCCGCGACACCTGAAACATACCGAATCCGGGTCCGCAACACCGCGTCTCCTACTAGGGCCCTGAGCAGACACATTTCCAGGACGACCCCCACGATTCGGGTAACCTCCCGGATACCCGCCACGATTTGGGGCCCTGTAGTTATATCCTCCGTGCGGGGCGCCCCCCTGATAGGGACCGCCTGCCGGGTACTCACCTTGGTGGCCACGTTGACCGCCACCCTCACCAACATCCCGATAGCTGCCCCTGTGCGCGCCACTGTCCGCGTGGCCACTGTAGGGACCAACGCCCTGATTCCCACCAGGACGGGACAACCGGTCTACATCCCCCTGCAACTTCTCGGACAGCCTAGCCACATCGCCCTGCAGCTTCTCCACCATCCGGGTCAGTTGGTCCATGGCAGATCCACCCGCCTCCTCCCGGAGGGGTTCTCTCTGCACGGCGTGTACCCGCCTCAACTCCTCATGCTTACCTCCCTTGTGCACGTCCTTCTGGTTGGGCGTACAAACGGATTCCACATACTGAAACATCTTAATCTGGTTCATAGCGTCCCCCATGGAAGTGGGTTGCTGCAGGCTTACGTGCTTGCCTGCCTCCCCGTCTGTAAGACCCTGGCAGAACCTGGCAACTGCCTGCTGGGTGGCGTACGCCGGAGGTAGCTCACGGAACGCTTTCATTGCCAGCGTGAGGATCCGGTCTGACCACTCCTCCATGGTCTCATCGGTTCCCTGCCGGGCGACTTGGAACCGGCCCTGCGCCGTGGCCGGAAGCTCTGTTGCTCCAAACCTCTCCTGCAGACGCTGCATCAGCTCCACGTAGGACACTGATCCTCTGCCCTCAGTGATAACAGCATAGAGTTCTATGGCCTTACCTGTGAGGCACCAACCCAGGCAGTCTGCGCATTCCTCTTCGGTCCAGCTACGCAGCCGTGCATAGCACTCGAACCTCGTCCGGAAGACCAGCCAGTTGCTGCGCCCATCAAACTGCAGGCACTTAGGAAGCCCGGCCAGCACGTCTCGCGCTCTCTGAATGGGACGGCCAGATGGGGCTGGCGGGTCCGAAAGAAGCCGTGCATCGTCGACAGCAGCTGTCTTGGCTGCCGGCGCCGGTGCATTGTGACCAACAGCAGTGTCCCGGTGCAATCCCGGCAAAGGTGCTGAGACCCGAGCGTCCGCTCCAGCGGCCGCCGGAGTGCGCCGTGCAGGCGACGGCGCATTATGGCAAACACCAGTAACCCGAGGCAACCCCATTGACCTCGGCGGGTCGGGAAGACCCAGCGATATGTCGGCTGTGCTGAACGGAAAGGGCGCCGGCACACTGCGACCACCAACAGAGTTTCCAGTTGAGCCAGCTTCAACTTGGGGGTAAAGTGGCTTACCATCATCTCGTGGGCGTGTTCCCACATGGCCTGCAGCTCCTCCCATCGTGCAGTGATGTCAGCTTCAAGCTCGGGCTTCACCTTGGCTCGAGCACTGGTGTCCCCACCAGGGATAGGCGTACTCCCCAAATCTGTGCGGTATTTCGCCCTAGACTCACTCCTAGGCGACCAGTTTGCGCCTTCATCCTCACTACTTACACTATCACCATCAAGCGCTGCGCCGACAAGACTTAGATTGTCAGAGAAGTCCAAAATGCGCAGATCAGACTCATTCAGCCGACGCCTGATAACTGCCTGCAGGGTCTCTATGCTTAAGTTACCTGAGTTCTCCCTAAGATGTACTATAGCCCCCGCCAGCTTCGGGC
The DNA here is from genome assembly GCA_027627225.1 of Congeria kusceri. Taxonomy (NCBI): domain Eukaryota; kingdom Metazoa; phylum Mollusca; class Bivalvia; order Myida; family Dreissenidae; genus Congeria; species Congeria kusceri. Next base: position 13,026,435 of record CM051028.1, on the reverse strand, counting down.
CCACTCCCGGAATGGCCGTCAGGACTTGAGGAGGGTCAAAGTTTACCCTTATCACCCCAATGCCGCCCGACTGCGTCCGCGGTGTTCTCATGCTATCCATCTCGAATAAGAATTAAACTAGAAATACAAAACAAAACACACGAACGACGAAGTAAACAATGATATTTCTATTCCGGAACAGGATGTCTCAACACTTCCGCCACGCATGCGCAACAGACGCTTCTCTAAAACAACCACACCCAAATTCAAATTATATAATGAAAAAATACACAAAACCGTCTTTAACAAAAACCTGTTGCAAAAACAAAAGAAACAACACAATGAATAACTTTCCTCGCCGTTTGCTGCTCTAACGGCCCGATTCTGGAACCTAAAATCCTACGAAACAAAAGACTACACGTGGTCAGCGAACTTTCTATAAACTTGCCCTGAAAACACCCGAGAAACGACTTCACACAAATCCCACTTCTGACACCATTGAAGTGGTTCTCCCCTTATGTGTATAATTCAGGCATTAATAAGAATGCTGATATAGTACAGGTACTCACTGTTAGTCACACGTGTCCGTCTGTTCCGCACACAGCACACAAAGCGTAGGGTTCACTCGCGTCTAGCTCGGACTGCTCCAGACTCCAGAATGCTCTTTCCCGCCAAAGTGGTCTGCAGCATGCCCAAAACCGGTTCCCACTCGACTGGCATCTGCTTGCACTGGACTGGTGACACGTAGACTGGCACACGACTAAACTTAGACGGGTGCCTGGCACCACAGTATGTTTATGCTCGGACCCATGTCTCAAAATTTTGAGCAGTAACTGTGAGGCAACAATCCACGACATCTCAGACACATTATCAAAGGCAGGTAGCCACCACCTTCAAAGGCAACCCAAGTACTACTGCGCCCTATCTTTGTGGACCACAAGGCTATTCGTACTTGGCGGTGCTTCAACGGCACTTCATGCTACCTCACAGCATCATAGCATTACGGAAAAGGGCCTATATCCTGTATCAGCCTGTAACGCCTTTCAGCCAATACAAGTCAGGCTAGTGCCATCCTAGTACCCAGTTCCAGTTGCATATAGAATTTGTTTTTGTTTTTGGTATCATGATTTTGAGAATAGATATACTTGATAGCAAATAGCAGACTTAATCATACTTTTTATCAAAACACTCGGTCATGCGTTGCAGCATTTCTGAGAGAGCCAGATTAAGATATCCCGTTTCACCTCACGGGAATATCACGGGTGTCGCACGGCAAAGCACAGACATGTCACCATGTGTGCCTACCACCCTTCCAACAGCGCAACAATGTGGTGTTGAAAAGGTTCCCAGCTAGTGCCGAAAGTATTCACAACGATCGCGGGGAAGGGCTGCTTTGTAACGCCTCATTTCGTATTGGCTTGCAGCCTCGCCCTACGTCGTTACACAGCTAGCTGAGCAGGACTTCCTCTGACTTTCAATCTCAGCGGACAAATTTTGAAAGGTGTCTGCTTTTTTTAGGTGTACACTTAAGTCTCTCTGTGCCAAAATAGAGACTGAAACCTAAACCCTAACACAATTTTGAGAGCTGAAAAAGAAACATGAATCATACAGACTGAGCAATACTAGTGACTATATTATCGGTCAAGCAGTCATCAACTGGTCGGTAGCCTTATCAATGCCATCGCGTCCTCGGACTCGCATACACACAATCGACCCACGTCAAATTCTAAAGCTTGCGGGCAATTTAGAGTGTCCCTCGCGATAGACTGAGGAGCCTTGCCAGAGTATAACGACAGCATTGATAAAACATCATAGCGCTGAAAACCGAGGCGTTTCCCCCCAAGTGCTATCAGTGCGCTTCACAACTTGTGGAGTCGGTCTAACGACACCTACATACCTCGGCCGCCTAAACTCATTTAATCAACTGCTGTTGTCTTTCTGCTTGCCAAATAGCAGGAGTGCTTACCGATAGCAGTCAAAGACAACCTTACATTGATCTAGCCAGATCGGAAACTACAAGCAAACGCTGACTCGCCTAAGCAAGCCGTCTCGCTTCCTGCACCGAAGCAAGTCACTCGCCTAAGCACTATCGACCCAACGCCAGTTACACTGCGCCGTAAACTGGGGAGCCTTGCCAATGCTCACAAGTAATTTGCAATCCCGGCTAGTGCAATGAGTATTTCGGACTGGTGTGCCACCATATGAATTTTGATTTCCTAAGTCTCTAGAGCCAAAGTAGAGACTGAAATTATCAAACCTTGAGAATTTTGAGAGCTGCCAGAGAAACATGCATGCAATCATACATTGCTGGCCAGCACTACCAAACATAACTGTTAAAACAAAACAACAAACTGTTCAAACTTGTACTCACGGTTTTGTCGCTGCTCTGCTCAAGGTCTGTGCCAGTCTCTACATACGTCTGGACTGCTCGGTGTTCACATCAAGACTGGCGAGTTGTACTGAAAAACAAGAGCTTTTATAGTTCTCGTTTGTAATTTTGTTATTTTGTGATATGGAACAGTGAACAGTAACAGTAAACTGAACTCAACTCAACTCAAACTTGTACTTACCCTGTTGTCATCACTGAAATGTGAAAAAGATAGCATGTCATTGTATTGTGAGCAAACATTGAATGTGAGTAAATGAAAATGTATACTTACTTTGAAATTTTGCTGATTCAGCCCTGGTGTTGAAACTCTTCTTAGTTGTCCTTCACTTCAAATCTGGTCTGAAATCAAGACTTGTAGCATGCATGCACACAATTGCCAATAGAGCAGAAAACAGTAACAGAACACAACTGAACTGTTCAAACTATTTTACTGACCATCTGAAATGGCTGAAATGAAAAAGTCAGTTTGCACAGCACAAACAATGTGTGGCGATATAGTACAATATGATAGAAACTTGTAGTTACATCGAAAACAGTCAACAGTAACTTTTCAAACTTGGGTACTTACCTCGGGAAGCTGAAATGAAATGTCATTTTGCATAGCATACAGTAAGCAATCAAAAGTATCTGTGATAAGTACATACTGTTCATGCAATGTGAAGTAGACATGTTTTTGTATCAAGGACAACAATCAACACAAAACTGTAACAGTAACTGTTCAAAATTTTGTACTTACCACTGGAAGCTGAAATGCAAAAGTCAGTTTACATAGTACAAAACAAGCAATCAAAAATGTTGAAACTTATTGTACGATAGTACACTTGGTTTGCTTAATATGCTTTAACATTTTTTGTCGGGACACGAATTCAGTCGTATTTGCCCGCTGAAAGCATAAGCAAAATAAACTATATACGTAAACGTTGTGATAGTTTGTAGTTTACAAACATGAAACGCAAACGAGATCAGTTAACTTTGTGGAACGCTGCTAATGTCCACGAACACATAACCATGTGGCATTGGTGGAAATCTATACGAAGAAAAACGTTCGCAAACAATGAAATCTCCGATGTGACACGACACAATTGCTACACTCGGCTAGTGTCAAAAAACCAAAAATGCATTCAGATAAGTTTCTTACATCAAAAATCAATCCTAAACGAAATGCTCCGTGTATCTAACCATACGTACAATTGGTGTCTGTGGTTGGTAAATGAAAAAGGTTTACAGGCAAACCAATTTGCGCTACAGAAAATCGTCTGCAAAACAAATGCGATTGATGTTGACCCACAGCACAGGATGGAGAACGACGCCTGGTTTTTTGAGAACAAAATGTCTTCGATAAAGCTAACATCATGCAAAAACTTTTGCACGTCGCATAAGGCAGCTAAATCTCTAAAATCAAAACTTAAACGACCAATGCCCGTTTCGAATATCGTTCAAGGATCGTTTTGTGTTCAGAAACAATACATACGACTCCTAACATGTAAGGATATTTCTACAGAAAATAGCAACATGCAGAACCGATATATCTGTATGATTCCGGACAATTTCGAAAAGCGTTCCAAACCCAAAGAACGCTTCCTAAAACTTGCTAAACCTATTTCAAAAATCCCACCCATTGATCATGATGTGAAAATTGTGAAACGAGCTAACGGAAAGTTTGTCATGAACATTCCATGCGATCCCAAATTTACACTCAGAAATGCATCAAACGACTCGATTGACAAACGTGTATGTGGCATTGATCCTGGAGGTCGGACATTCGCAACAGTTTATGACCAAGTAGACTGTAGCGCCTTTCAAGTTGGCATCGAGGAAGACAAGCAATATGTGATACGCAAATTACATAACAGAATCGACCACACTCAAATGCATTTGACTAAAGCACAAAACAAAAAACAACTGCAAGCCGCAAAAGAACGGATTGTTTCGTTGAAGAAATTGCATTTGAAAATCAAAACGTTTGTAGACGATATTCATCTAAAACTTACCTCGCATCTCGTAAAAGAATATCAGTATGTTGCGTTGGGTAAAATTAACATGTCACAAATTGTACGCAAGGATCGTAAAAACCACCTAGCAAATCGAGCCAACAGGGATTTGTTGTGTTGGCAACACTACAGATTTCGCGAAAGACTAGCAAATAGAACAACAAATACTAACTGTACGCTAATTATTCAAGATGAAGCATACACCTCAAAGACTTGCGGATTGTGTGGAACTATCAACAAAACACTTGGCTCAAGTGAAACATTTATTTGCAATCAGTGCAACTACAAAACGCACCGAGACGTAAATGGTACTAGAAACATTTTGCTAAAATCATTGTGTATGTTTCCATTTTCAAATTTACAGTAATAACTTTGTATCAATTAGGTTGACCTATCCTAAAGTCGAATGTTAATTGCTCCAACTTTGCTTACGCTTGGTTCGGGGCGGTTGACTGGCGACTGAAATGGGTTACCAAGCTGTGTAGATGTAGAGACACAAATGCTCACCCACTGCTGAAAACATCCTCTCGCTTTTGTTGTACAACACTGTTGTAAGACTGAAACAAAAAAAGTCATATACAAGACAATTCATTATGTTCATGAAATGTAGTAACTCACTTTCTATCTACAAACCAGCTACCATCTGTCTTAACAATTTCTGTCCTCACTGCTTTGTAGCAACTCTGAAAATACAATGACCTTGAAAACATTAACCATAATATCTAACATGTGAGAGCTGAGAGAAACACATCTTTACTGCTCGGCATCTGAAATGCAACTGACTATAAACATCTCAAAACATGATCCAAAATGTAAAACTTGTTACAACATGCAAGCTGTGTAGCTTTCAGAACCACATCTGTACTTCTCAACATCTGAAATGAAAATGACCTTGAAATCATATATCATGATATCTAACATCTTCATACAAGCTGGAGCTCTAAAAACAAACCACCTGAAAATACCTAACATCATCCATAATATGAGAGCTGAGAGAAACGCGTCTAGTCTGTTCAGCACCTGAAATGCAACTGACTGCTTACATCTGAAAACTTGATCCAAAATTTAATACATTTCATATCATACAAGCTGTAGCTTTCAGAACCACATCTGTACTTCTCAACATCAGAAATGAAAATGACCTTGAAAACATGTATCATGATATCTAACATCTTCACACATAATGTGAGAGCTCTCAGAAACACGTCTGCTCTGTTCAGCACCTAAAAAGCAACTGACAGCACTTCACCACAAAAATCTGAAAAAAAGTTTATGCTTAACACATTGTAGTGGTCACAGCTATTCTGTACATCGTACCTCTTTCAACTGTTCTGTGAAACCTCGACAGCTTGCACTCAGTCCCAACACTCAACTGCCACTTCAGTTTCATAGTAGACCTGAAAATATCATAACAAGCCATACATCGCAAACATTTGTACTTACCTTCATCCAATGTACTGGAGCTCTCAAAAACACGTCTGCTCGCTTCAACTGCCAAACATCAACTGACAGCAAAAGTCTGAAAATCTGATCCAAAAATGTAATATGATGTATGACCTTGAATGACTAACATGTAGTTGTACAGTTAAAAGAAATTGCTTGTTGAGGGCTCTAACTCAACTCTGAATCATAACTGAAATATATCACATTTTGCCATTAAGGGTCACTGTCATACATTTTCAAGATTTCATGATTTTGTCAAACTATACAATTCTGTTGCAGTCTATAGCATAGCATAGTACAGCTCAACATGAAAAACACATCTAACCCCTCCAGTTGTCAAATTACAACTGATCACAAAATCTGTCAGCCAGAATTTTTTTTGTAATACCATGTCTATAGGTCTCATTGTGTGAAACACCAACACACTGGGTTCATACAATTGTTTGTCCTTAAAACCTCTATACATCTCACCTTCAACTGGTCTGCACAGCTCAACTGCTTAGCCTCTCTGCTCAGCTTGACTGCCATGCCATCATGGTATGTCTTATCTGAAATGTATCACACCAAACAAACATAGCACACACAGTCGTTTACAACCACTTACCTTCTAATATGGTACTGGAGCTCCAGAAAAACGTCTGCTCGCTTCAGCTGCTAAACACCAACTGACAGCAAAAATCTGAAAATCTGATCCAAAATTGTAATATGATATACCAGTAAGGCAAAATCAGTCAGAACCTCATCACTCAGTAACCAAACAATTTTGAGAGGCTTTTTTTCAACATTGAATCAAAAGTAACTTATCGAGGTACATAATGTTTTTCATGCATATGCACAAACAACTAATATACAATGAAAGCAGCCTAGTGCATAACATGCTATTTGGTTGCCAAACCAGTACTGTTTTTTTAACTTTGGATGGTCAAAAACTGTGAAATGTCTAGTTAAAACAGACACCATGGTCTGCAACATCATCTCACAATATTAGTAGACTCTTTTAGCACATTGAACTACTACTTACCTTACATTTGGAAATTGTACAACCATGCTGCTAAACTACCTTGCTCCCCCTGTTAGCTATACAGTCAAGACATCATCTCATGTCCTATCAGAAATGTGCTGAAACAAGCAATGCATGGCACAAAACATATGTACATCAGAAGACACTTGAATCATATTACCAGTTACCTTCTTACATTTGAAAAAATGTACAACCATGCTGCTAAACTACCTTCTTCCACCAGTCAGTCAAGTCAAGATACCATCTCACGCCCTATCTGAAATGTCTGAAACATGCAATGCATAGCACACAAAATCATTCTTAACCACTAACCTTGTTTAAGAGCTCAGCAAAATAGGTCTGCTCTGTTTCACTGTTATACACCAACCGAGAGCAGAAATCTGAAAATCTGAACAAACATGTCATAGTTTTGATCAGAAAGGCATACAGTCATAGTATAGCACTCTGTTGTCAAAATGTATCAAGGTATTCTGTTCAGCTGGGTTTCAATGGTATAGCATTTCACATTTTGCTACCAACGCTAGACAATTTTACCATTTCACTTCTCAGCCAAAATATGAACCTCATCTGTTTCATTTTACACTTGTCGAACAAAGACTGACCACATCAGCAAGTACAGTTGTGTGCTGCTTTACTAGAATGGGTCACTGATGAACACTCATATATCTAGCTCATAGTCATAAATGAACAGACAGCTGTAAACCAGTTTGCCTTCTGTTTATTGCAACATGTTTTCATTTTACATTCCCGATTAAACTAAAGCTACAATACTTACATCAGCTCACTGAAATCAAATCAAAGTAAAACAACATCCATTCACATCAAAATCAGTGTATCAAAAGCATTTCTCCATCATGTAACATCATCTCATTTTTGTTTTCACCATAACAGTATTTCAAGCAGACCTGCTGCATAAATCTACTGAATTAAACTCATATCATACCTACTTTGTTGAATAGATTTCACATTCACAATCAAACTAAATCTACAATACTCACCACAGCATCTTAAATCAAACCAGTGTTAAAACATCATGTCTATAACGTTCTTCAATACAAAATCAAAATCATTTTACCACCATGTCACATCATCATACAATATTTCAAATCATAGCAATAGTAGGTTTACATATTGATATTATATCTGGTCAGTAGCACAGCAAGACAACTTCATTCAGTATCATATTTCATCATCTGTTATACTGTATCATCAACACAGCAAGCGCAAGTACTGGATAGTTCTACCCTTTGTTTCACATTAGTATACAAAAATGTTAGTACTCACGCTTTGGTGGTCAGCACTTCTTGTTCAACTTCCCCACACGTCCACATCTACACACCAACTGAAACTGAATCGCTACAAACCCACACTTACAAAAGCGCAATCAGAGCGCACACAAACACGACCGTTCACTTCAACCACAAACTCGTGATTAAAATCAAAATCTCATAAGCGGTGAAAAAAGCAACGACTTCATCGCTATGTTTCACCATCAAAGTACACCATCATATTGACACCAAGTCCCAGTACTGAGTTATTCTACCCATCGCAGTAAATTCACTTCTTATCGGCAGCTCAAAATGCTAGGCTGTCAAACCATCATACACCAGCATACTGTTTGTTCCATTTCAATTCAAGTCAAACACTCAAATATTTTCACCACTTATTCACAAATACAAACTCATGTAAAAAGACAAAAAATGTACTCACGGTTTAATGCAGCTCCACGACACACGTCCGCACAGCTCGGCATCTAAACAGCAACTGGCCATCAACTGTTTCAAGTCTCAAAAAAAAATTAATTTACACTTATAGTCAAAGTCAAGAGCTCCTAAAAACACGTCCGATCGCTTCGATGCCCAAACCTCAAATGAAGTCAAAGTCGCTCAAAAAATAAATTTCTGTCAAACACTTCATATTTAAAAGACATCGCAGTCAGTAGGCAATACCCGTTCAGAGGTCAACATCGTTTAAGTGTATTTCATTTCAAGTCCCAAGTTAAGTCGCTATCGTACATCGATGTTGCGACAAAACAATAACCCAAGTATCAAGTCATGAAATATCATTCAAAACCATTTCATCTCAAACCGCACTTCAAGTCAAAACCTAGCGAAACTGTCCGACAGTCATTCAATACGTCGCGACCGAGTCCAGTCATAACAGTACAGCGCTGTCGCAATCATAAAATAACGTCGAGTCTGTCCACGTTTACCTAAATTTAATTCAGCTTAACTGAAATACACCAGTAGTATACAAACGCTGTCTTCACTTAAGATCTACTGTAGACAGCCTAAGTCGTCAAGTCACCTAAAGAACAAATTTCAGTTTCACTCAAAATATTTTTCAACGACAGTCAGAGCTCAAAAAAACACGTCCGACCCTGTCAATGTCCAACAGTCAACTGAGAACAAGTCCCAGTAAAAAAATTTCAAACTCAAAATATTTTTGTCAGAGCTCTGAAAAACACGTCCGTCCTCGTCAACGACCAAGTCTCGCCTGAGCGAAAGTCAAATTTTATAATACCGCGACGTCGGTCAGAGCTCTCAAAAACACGACCGTCTCGGTCAACGTCCAAATGTCAACTGAGCGATAACTGGCCAGCGAGCGCAATTTTATAATTTAGAACGTCGTTCTATACGGTCCGCTCGCCTCAACGGTCAAACCAAGAGTGAATCGTATAGAAAACGTTTTGAGACCAATGTATTGAGTGTTAAACAGTCCTGTATATCGAAATTAAACAGTAAATGATACTTACCATGCAGTTTATTTCCTAAATTCCTATCCATACACAGCTTATGATGAGTATATTTTCAAGAATATACAGACTAACAAAATTGCAGCCTGTGTGTTCTCAAAAATACTATCAAGCAGCAGTCCGTATAGTCCATCCAATGTTCCTTTCCAAATCCAGTTTATTCACGATGTAACATGTTTTTCATTTATGTTTAAACAGTTTCGAGCGAATATCGCCAAGTAAACGTGCTTTCAGTGGCCAAGTTTATATGATTTAACATAGCAGTCAGTGGCAGATACCTTGGTAGATTTTTTTCTACAAATACAGACATTCGCATGATTTTTAGATTCATAGCAAATACAGTCTCGTCAAAAAGAAATCAACATCCGTACAAAAATGCCTGTGTTAGTCTAAATAGAAAACAGAACAATAAAGTCACTAACCGTTATTAACCTGAAATACTCCTAAATCCAACTAAACAACGAATCCGTACAAATTATTCACTAACACAACACCACAGAAATTCTCAATCTCTCCCAGTTTATTTCTCTCCGTAAAGCCTCAGCGATTCAAGATTCTTGAAAATTCGTCGAAATCAATATACTATGACGGAAGAAAATACACACCGAGCGCAGCAATTTAAAGCAGCGAGCGACGTACATTTGTGTTTGTTTTTACTCCGTTTGTCGCTGCTAGTAGCGTTGTACTACAAAGAAATACCATAAACTGTATATCAAAATGACCCCCGTCGCATTCCCTACAAGATGATATGAGAATGATGTATATATCTTGAAAATTGTTCACGCAACATTCAGTTTTCTATGAAAAAAACTAGTCGCTTACAAGTAAAATTGTGGTTAAACCAAAATATTTCATATAACCCGCTACATTAGCAAAATACATATACAATATTTATATGCGGGTTTGATTTCTAGTTAATCTGGTGAAAATTTCATTCACTTTGGTCAAGGGGTTGCAGAGATATTCAAGAAAAACGCTTGCGAAGAAACACAGTTTTTCTATAAATGTCGCTCTAAGTTGTAGGATGAGAAATATTAAATGACGTCATAAATTTGCACCGAGAAAGAAGGGTCAAATTCTTTGCGATTTATGAAATTTGTGTTTGTTGCAATATGGTTTTCGGTCCGTATTATTGAAGTCTTTCTCAAAAACATCGAGTATGTTACACCAAAATGCGCAGAATTTTACCCCCTATTGAATGATACCAAGATTATTACACTTGTTCTAGAGCTGAAAAATCTTTCTTTATAAGAACGTGATTTCGGTTAGACAAGTGAAGTTTTGACACACACGCGTTGATCTGAGAGCAAAATGCAAAGAATACAGATTGTTCATGTCAGCTTGCTGATTATCGTGAAGAAAATTTCATGAAAATATGTCCGCTCGTTCCCGAGAAATTCGACATAAACCGCTTCCAAACAAACACAGATTTTGTATACTATTCGCTATGTAACATCATTCGGTTTAACTCGATACTTGAAAATCCGTTTGTTGAAGAAGCGCTTTTTGGCTGTATTTTCGTTGTGGTTAGCTTAATGTGGAATGCTGTACATCATTGTGTGTGGAATTAACTACACTATGGTACCAATGTTATGCCTAGAACAGCAAAGACAAAAAAGTTTTTTTCTTACCGATGTGTTTTTCAAGCAAAAATGTGAAAATTTCTCACATACACGATATGATTAGAGCAAAATGTTCCCAACAAAAATGGTTGCTATCATAGTGCCTGACAATATGGTGAAAGTTTCATGTTGATCTGTTCACTGGTTGTTGAGAAATATCACTCAAACTTTGTTGGCAAAAATCCGCTTGTCCGTCGACTACATGAATTGAAACGACATTGAGCATTTTGAAGTTATTGTCAAAGCGCGTTATATAGGAAAACTGTTTTCGGCCAGTATTGATGAAACGATACAATAAACCATCAAGTATTTGGTATCAAAATACGCGGAATGAAATTTCCTACAAGCTGATACCAAATTCATTACACTATCTGAGAAGGCACAACAGTTTTCTTCTAAGCGACCTGTTTTTCATGGTTTAAACTGAAATTTTCTCATATATGCGTACACATTAGAGCAAAATGTACAGTATATGATTTGTAGCTTATATCGAGCTGAACAATGTGGTAAACATTTCATGTTCATATCTTAAGCCGCTGCAGAGAAATATCACTTAAACCTTTTTGCACAAATCCAATTTATCCGTAGACTACCTGCAATGAAACGACATTGTACCGTATACTTTAAGAAGATTTTATTGAGAGTGTGTTTAGCAAAACAAGTTTCGGTCAGTTTTGAAGAAGCGATACAATAAACCATCAAGTATTTGGTATCAAAATGCGCAGAATAAAATTCTCTACAAGATGGTACCAAATTCAGTTCACTATCTATACAGATAAAAAAAGTTTTCTTCTTAGCGATGCGAAAAAGTGAAAAATTCTTATATATGCGTTATGACCAGAGCAAAATTGACGAACCAAAACTGTAGCTTACATTGAGCTGAACAAAGTGTTAAATATTTCATGTTCATATCTCAAGCCATTGCAGAGAAATATCACTTAAACCTTTTTGCACAAAATCAGTTTCTGTTCGTTGCGCTGTCACGACGTTCAGTAAATACTTGGAAGCTAAAAGATTAAAATGCGTTTCGTGTAGAGCCGTTTCGGGCTGTATTTTCATATCGATAGGAACACTCATTTACTGTAATACATCAAAATGTGCGGAATTCAATTTTCTATAACATGATACCTATATCTTGATGTTTGTCATGAAGACAAACAAGTTTTCTTCTTAACGAAGTTTTCAAATTCATTTTATCCATATATGAATGTTCATTTGAAAGCAAAATGTACTGAACAAAATGTGTCGCTAGCATTGAGCATCAAGACATCATGAGTACTTTCGGAGAAATACCGCTTAAACCATTTGGAACAAAATTCAATTTTCGGTTGTTTACATGTATCGAAATGACGTTGTACATGTCATGAAATATATAGCGCGTTTGGAAGAAAACTGTTAGTGTAGCCTTTATATTTCAGCTGTTTCAATTGAAGTGGTTAGTGAACATATTGACTGTTATATATCAAAATGATCGGACAAAAAATCTCTACACGTTGAGACCAATTTCATTGTACTAGTAGCAAAGATGAAAAAAATTCCTTCTTAGAGACTGGTTTTTCAGAAGAAAACTGGCATGTTTGACCTATAAGCGTTGATAATACGACAAAGTGTTCAAATAAATATTGTTGTGTTTAATATGCTGAACATTATATTCAAAGTTTGATCACAATATCTCCAGTGGTTGCTGAAAAAATTGAATTTAAACTTTTAGGCAAAAAATCAGCCTCCGGTGGACTATACAATGAAATGACGTTGCGTAAACATTTATGAAGAAATCGTTCTGAGTATACAGTTCGCTTGTTGTTTTGGGCCAGTATTGTTGTAACGATATGATGAACCATATACAATTAGGCATCAAGATGTGCGGAATGAAATTACCTATTCAATTATACTAATTTTGTATCTCTAGTACAACACATGAAAATCTTTACTTCATAACAACGTATTTTTCGTGCTAAAAAGTGAAGTTTTGTCATATAATCGTTTAAGCTAGAGCAAAGTGTATAGAATAAGTATTGTAGTGTTAGTCAAGGTGAGTGATTCTGTGAAAATTTAATCACAATATCTCCAGCAGTTGTTGAGAAAAATGGATTTAAACTTTTTGGGTAAAAATCAGCTCTCCGAAGACTACATGCACTGAAATGACGTTGCGATTAAAGTGTAAATATTTGTACTCAATGACCTCGCAGCGCTGCGTTTCGATTTTCTCATGCGATGCTGTCAGTAAAGTTGTAAGCTCGGTTGTTTTGGATGAGACATACGTGTTGTAGATCTGCTCAAAATATAGGCAGTGACTGCTTGACAAGTTTCATTGAATCATATGCTGTGTACAAGACTACTGATAAAATTGTATATGGTTGCTCATATGACTGTGAAGAAATAAACGACAAACACTGACATTTGCTTGTTGTGTTTTCATGCCACATTGTTCTATAGCATACATGTGTCAATACACCTGCTGCGTGAAAACCGTCGAATGTAAACATCATTTTTATTGCACAACGTCATGTACTGTACATCGCTGAATGCTTCGATTGTATTGCAAAAAGAAAACGGGTTATGTGACAGCAATGCTTCACATTTTCTCGACAGACCTGCAAAAAAAATATCACATATTGTACATCATTATGACCAGCAAATATCTATCATCATGATCATGTATGTTAACAGCAAGTATTTACTCGCATACGCATGTTACAGCTTTTAAACCGCAAAACAACGTTTGTACGCATGAAGTCAAATAATGTGCAGTTCCAGTTGGCAATAAAATGTACATTTCTAGAATCGCTATGATTTGCACTTTATTTTGGTGTTTAGCTCATGAAAATCGGATCAGTGGTCAACAATCTATGTTCTTAAATCAGTTGTAAGAAACACACATAAATTCAACGCTATTTGTAAACATCGATACACAGTACTACAGCGTGTTCTTAAACGTCATAATTTATCAACTCTTGATTTCTAGGAAAATACACCTCTCAATTGAATTTATGAAGCTTTAAATATGCTGCATTGTATGGTGAAATGATGAGTTGTGATTAAAACTTTTTTTCAAGCAGTATCATACTGAATGGTCGTTGTTTTTGTCTAAGCGTTTTTGAGATGTTTGAACTTTCTAGTATTGCTATAATCTATGTCTAAACTTTGTTCATATTGGGTCGTTAGTAAGTAGTGAACGTTTTTTAAATTTTGATACTTGGTTTCACCAAGCAGAATTGTGTAGTAGAGAAATGAACGTTAAGATTTTTAGCTGTGAAAAGTGCTGAACGTTGGCACTTTGGTTTGTTTTAAATGGAAAATGAGTCAACCATCGTATAGTACATTTCGAGCATTGTTTTTTACTCGTTCGATAATGACTCGCACAAAGTGTTGGTGCTTAGAGCTGCGAATGAGCCAGACTGTTACGCTATATAGTACTTGAGAACTTTAGTTTTGATAACTTTGTTACACCCAAGTGGTTAGTGTCGTTTGTGCTGCAGGCTGTTGGTATGATTGTGTATTAGCGCTACTATAGAAAAGTTGTGAAAAATATTTGCGATTTTACTATGTGACCAATACTGCTTCAATTAAACGTTGATAAGAAAACAAGCTTGCGGCGTTATGATATAACTCAGTTTTGATCAAAACTATGAAAACCAGTAAACAACGTAAAATTACACACTTTGCTCGCGTATTCTCTGGTCAGAGCAAGTAGCAGCTATTCGGTATTGGCTCATTTTTCACACAAACAATTTTGTTCTGTCGAGTTGACGAATTTCTTATGACTAAACTGCTGACTAAGCGTATGCTGCTAGATGTTTCCGTAGTACTCAAACTCTGTTGAAACTTGTGAAATGTATCGATAACCTGATACAGATATGCTGTTCGCAATTTTGTTGTCACGGACGTTTTGTATTCGAGTAGTATTAGAGCGATATTTGGTATATGAATAACGAAATCGGGTCGCCTGTTTTGAATTGGTACTTCGTGCTTGATGTACAAGCGGCAGTCATCGCGTAATGTGGGAAATGTCTGTCTTAGGTAGACGCCTAGTTCACTAACGTACGTACGATCAAAATCTCTTACATATGAAACTTTGCTCAGCGTTTTTCTCAAATACGAATGCCTACAGAAATTTGGTACTCATGTTTGTTATAACTTCATATGAGTATAGATTATTGAGGTATATACTTAAATGCATACTGGCGCGACAGGGTATATAAGGCGAGCTGTACTAGAATTGTCATCATTCGTGATTTGGCACTCGTAGAGTCAACATCATATTGCTTAACATGTCGAAATACGCTCACAGACTACCAACGTTTCGAGGAACCTGAGGTTGTATGTACTGGTAGTACTTCGGCCTCGACAGGAAAACGAAAGCGACACTCGCAGCAAACTCCGTACACTCGGCCAAAACAGTCAGCATCGCAAGACTTCAAGGCGATGGGATATCACCTAAACAGAATTAGTGGCCAGTTCACGGCTTTCGCGCACAATAGCGACCTCGCTATAACGAAGGAGGGTCGAGTTTCGCTTAACAAACTCATGGCGTGTCTGCAAAAAGCTGCTTATCACCACGGCAAAGCGAGCAAGTACATTGTAGACGACCAGCAACGTTTGTTTGAAGAAGAATGGGCTAAGCGAGAAAGAAATCTGCGCGAACAGAATGAAATAGAACTTGAAGAAAGGGTGACCGCAATAACGGCCCAGTTTCGGCAGCGAGAACAGAATCTGCGCGAGCAAAACAAAATTGAAATGGAAGAAAGGGTGACTGCAACCACAGCACAGTGTGAGCGGGAGAAGGAAGAAATAGTGAAAGACTTACGAACATGTGTTATTTGTTGCGACGCAGAGAAAAACTGCACTCTTGTTAAGTGTAAGCACACGTTTTGCGAAACATGTTGTCTAATGATGATCTGTGACAATCGATGCGCGATGTGTCGAAGTGAAACAGATGGCTTTGTCAAAATTTTGTTAACAGATTAGATGTTATGATTGTATGTACTACAATAAAACAGATTTGAATCGTATTCTATGTCTTTGTCTTGTATCGGTAGTAATATGGTAGAAGTAGAAACTGTTATTCGCATGATCAACAGTATAATACATGATATATAGCACTTGTGTCGAGAGTTGTAAACGAGCAAACAATTTCTGACAAACGTTCTCTTAACAATTGGTAGTCGAACTTGAAAACATATTGATGTCGCCAGTATGAAGAAGTAACGATATTTGCTTTTCAAGCATCAAGTAATTGTACACAAACGTGGTATACATGTTTGAGATCTTAGTTATAAACGTTTTCACAATTTCGTTAACAACTTTGCGCGCAATGCTGTGCGCCAGGTGGCATCGGAACAATGTTGATTGAGTCAGTCGACAATAAACCTATGAACGATCAACATCTCTTGTGGTGCTGTGACAAAACATCACAACGCGAAGTGCAGCAAGTCTTCCAAAAGGTCCACTTCAGAGGCGCAGCAAGTCTTCCAAAAGGTCCACTTCAGAGGCGCAGCAAGTCTTCCAAGAGGTCCGCTTCAGAGGTGCTTAAATTAACTTCGTGTCTATAAAACATTGTTTTTGCATGACAATTAGACATTCTCAATTGAGTCATAGTAGCAACATGGTCTCAAAACAGCTTACTGATGTAGGTTTTAGTTTCAATGACGATAACAATTTTCATTACACGGCCAGTAAGCTTGATGAACAATGCACTAAGCTATATAACGTTCTAAGTAATTTGCAAGACGACGAACAGGGGTTGATCGAACACAACATGATAGAAGATGAGCAGGCAGCAAATTTCTTGGAGCAAATTGTGCAGCACAGTAGCAATGACTCTACCAGTAGTAGTACAACGAAGTCGCACAAACGCAAAGCGGGTGCCAATTCTGAGACCAGTACTAAGAAACCTAAAGGCTCGCGAAATGTGAAAAGAGACTCGAATTCAAACGCAGCTAAGAAGTGCGACTCTGTTGAAGACTACATTAGGCGCCAAGATGAAATCAAATCGTTTGTCACTAAATGCCAGACAAGTATATATAATCTGAAAAAGGCATTACAGGTAGTACAATCAGATGAAAAAAGCTGGGAGAAACCGAAAACAAAATCGAATTTGTCAAATCTTGCTACATCGATGACACAAACTATTGCCGGTATGCAAAGCGACATGCAGAACTGTGATATTGACTCCTGTAGAATTTGTCAAAATGAAAACAACCCGCCTAGAGTGATTAGCAAAAAATGCGGACACGGGTTTTGCTGTTTGAACTGCATTCCCAAATACTGGGAGTTAGTGTATGCTAACAATTCTGGAAGAATGTTTTGTATGAAGTGTAACATACAATATGATGGGCAAACGACTTGTAATTTTGGACCAGCTTATGGGATAATTGGTTAACTATGTTTCAATAAAACAAACAAAACCTTACAACTGCCTTTTTCTTTTTATTGAATCTACACTGAAATGCCAGGAACAAGAGATATATCACATTAGCTTGGTACAGTAGCAAATATTCTTTGTAGATAAACAGTATGTGCTACTATACCAAATGCTTAGTACAAGATACATTTCTCAACCTTGTTTTCAATAAGAGTAAATAAAACTGCTGAGCTAGCGAAAAACAGTACCAGTTGTAACAGCAATAGAGCTGAATTGGACTCGTACAGCGATTTCTCATATTCACGTCAAAGCTGGGACTTGAACCCAGATCTCTTTCTACCAGTACATGACTAGTGAAAGCGTTATACATTCTACTACCTTGATATTGTGAACCGATCAATGCTGTACAGTCATATTCATATATCAGATGGACTTGAATGATCATAATAGTGGTCAGACATTTTCATGCTGCAAAGTAGCAAAATTTCCAAAATGGGCCTTTAATACTTTTTTCTGACAATTACAGCCCAAAATGTTATGTATGCTTGGTACTTGAAATCTCATATATTACTACTATAGACACTCTTTGAAAAGCCAAATCTAAACTCAGGTTGTGGTAATTTACTGACAGCGTGTGCATATGAAGTGAACAAAATATGGCGAGACATTTACATGCCTGCAAAAAAGCAGAATTTCCAAAATGATATGTATGTACCATTTTTTCTCACAAATAGCACCAAAACTGTTATGCAGGATTTGCATTTCAAATTTCATATCATATAACTATAGGTGCTCATCAAATAGCCAGACCAACACAGGCTTTGAGCTGTGGAGAGGGTTTATGATTCAAGGTTAAACAATTTTGACATGGGATCAACTTCAATGTTTCACTGTAAATGCATATTTTCAGATGATACCAGATATGTACTTCAATTTTCATATTCACCAGAAACAAGAAAGTCTTGTGGTAATATCATGCACACGGTGTTTTTTTGTGATTTTCACAGTAAAATATTTTCAAAGCTGAGACAAAATTTGCAAAATTGACAGTAAATACATTTTATCACTTGTTTCCAACTAAACATGACATACCGGCTCACATGAAAATTCTTAAATATCCACATTATGGGTTTATTTTCACAATTCAGAAATTCCGAGCTTACAGTTGTAAAAGTGTATGTTTAAAAACTGATTTCACAAATGCATGCTTGTACAGTACGCAGGTGTAGGAAATGATTTACATTCTACTATTCATGCAAAATGAATTTATCCACACTGTGAACTCCACAAAAGAACAGAATTTAGTGTGCAGTTACATTTTGTGCCTGTCAAACAAAGTCATTTACTGTATTTTTTTCAACATTCACATTGTCAAGTTGACAAATATCATGACAATATGGTACATATCAGAAATTCTGAATTGGGACAGACCTTAACATGTTTATGTCAGCTAATACAATCATATGTAGAAATCATTCCTTGTGACCAGTGAAATCATTTTTTGTGACCAGACATTCTCAATTCTCAAACCGGCCAAAAAGCTCAAATCCATTTTATCATGGCTATGTTGTATCTGAACATTCAAACCTGATTGTAACGCCATTCAAGTTCTAGTATATGCCTTGTCAAGCAATTCAGAAATTTTGACCCGAGACAAGATTTGTATTGCTTACAGATATCATAAAATGCTTTCTTGACTCATTCTTGGTTTCACATTATCAGCCAGAACTGGGGATTGCACCCAGATCTCCTTCTCACTTATACATGAGAAAGCGTTTTACGTTAAACCATTCTGACTTTGATTTGATCAACCAATTGTAGAGCCAACATGCATTGTTATCATGAAATGATTTTGGAATACAGACATGAAAATGCCTGCAAAATAGCCAAAATTTCAATTTTTCTGTTTATATACTATTTTTTTAATCACTTTCCACTGAAAATGTTGTCGGCTTTACTTGAGAATTTGTAAATAGCTATACTATAGGCACTGATCAGAAAAAAATGACCCGAATGAGAATGTACAGTTGTGCGGTTTAGATTCTTACAGTGTTTCACAAATTCATACTATGATAACATGAATTGATCCACACTGCTAAGTCAATCTGCATGGTACATAAAATGATTTTGGTCACAGACATGAAAATGCCTGCAAGAAAATCCAAAATTTCCATTTTTCTATGTAAATACCTTTTTTTCATTCATTTGAAACTGAAAATGTTATGCGTGCTTGCTTGAAGAATTTGTGAATATCTATACTATGCCATAATGGGGAATGATCAGAAAAACTGATCCGAATGAGAATGTACAGTTGTGCGGTTTAGATTCTTACAGTGTTTCACAAATTCATACTATGATAACTTAAGATGACTTGATCTACACTGTCGAGTGAACCTGCACTGCACATAAGATGATTTTGATCACAGACATGAAAATGCCTGCAAGAAAAGCAAAAATTTCCATTTTTCTGTTTATATACCTTTTTTTCATTCACTTTACACTGAAAATGTTATGTAGGCTTTACTTGTAAAATCTAAAATATACCTACTATGGGGAATGATCAGAAATACTGACTCGGGACAGACTTACAAAGGGTGTTAGCTGGCAAAAACACAAATCAGTTCACAATAAATGAAAAACATGTGTGACCAGACATTTTCATGCTGGTAAAAGAGGAAGAATTTGTAGTTTTGTGTGCATATAACTTTTTTCTCCATTTTCAGACAGCAAATATGTTAGCGTGATTAACTGCGATATTTGGAAATTTGTATCATATGGTAAAATTGAACTAAATAGACAACATGTCAAGTATCACACAAGTATTTCACAGGTTTTGGACAGAAAATGCAATACTGTTAGATTGAAATGGTTTGTGTGAGCAGAGATTAGCATCAGAATAAGAATCGACTTACGGTTCCACATTGTTAAGCTGATTGCAAACTATTTCCAGTAGTTATCAAGTTTTCATGCATTCTACAATTCATTTTTCCTGGCAGATTTTGAAGTACACATGTTATTTCAGTCTAAATATGTCTTGAGTACATCAGAAATCATTGCTACTGATCCTAAATTGTAAACC
The DNA here is from genome assembly GCA_027627225.1 of Congeria kusceri. NCBI lineage: Eukaryota > Metazoa > Mollusca > Bivalvia > Myida > Dreissenidae > Congeria > Congeria kusceri. The sequence goes on along the minus strand of CM051028.1, from coordinate 13,005,792 downwards.
AAGCTCTGCACCACAAAACAAATGCAGTAGTAACCACCTGAATCAAAAAACAAACTGTGATTTCATGATTTCAATTTTGGTCTAGAAAACAAAACACAAGATATTTCATCCTGCTGAACTTTTGTTGTTGTTTTGAAAAAACTGATTTATCTGTCAATAAACTTTACAAGCCATGAATGTAGTACTTACAGAATAGTACACTATGAAATCCACTGGATACCTTCAATATATCGAGGGTTGTACGCAAGACTGTCGTAACTGCCTTTTATTAAAATTTACAGGACAAGGAAACAACTGTCAAACAACTGCAATATGAGTGCAGTAGTATATAAAATGTCAGTATTTGGTAAAGAATGGATGAAGGAAAACAATTGTTACAAACTATAAATATATCTTTGAGAAAATAGTTATTTTGAAGAAAAGTTTGACTTACTACACTCTTGCGCTGAAATTAGACTTGGGCAGGGCATCACATTTCCTGCAATACTGTAGTAAGTCAACTTACTACAGTCTTGCAGGGAAATTTCATGAAATTTTTTGTTACTCGTTTACTGCAATACAGTAGTAACTGCTATATAAAGCATATCAAAATTGAAATTACATCAATTTTTTCTTCTTAATATTCAATTATATAAATTATGATATATATATAGCAAATTTGTCAATTATTTGGGCTTGATTTACGTTATGTAATGCTAATTGTAAGCAGAACCATATCTGGTTACAGGGGGTGTAACAATGAATAGTATCATCAGTTTTATCAAACTATGTTAAAGAATTCCATCAGCAACATGCATAGAAAACACACAAACATGATTTTAGAACATTACAATGTTATTTTTCCAAATATACCGGCAAAATGTCAAATACTACAGTTTCCATTTCAGCATAATTATCAACATTAAAAATACAGCTACCAAGTTATTTTTTCATAATAATTAAATATATTAATTAAGATATAGACATCAAATTTGTCAAATGTTTTATTTATTTTATGATAGGAAAAGAAAAGTTCTAAATGAATTAGTGGGGCTAGAATATTCTGGTCACAGGAGATGCACATATGAAATTGGATGCAAAGTTTATTCAAATAATGAAATAATTCCAGGAGCAAAATAGAAAACACAAAGAAATACTTCTACAACATCTAAATTTTTATTTGTATCAATTATAAAATATCAATCTCAGGGGTTTGTATTTCAGCTCAAAACTGTTGGTAAGTTGTGTCTAGTTCAAAGCAATTTCTAATAATAAAAGCACAATGTTTATTACTCGTTAGTTGAATTCTAATCTTATATACTTCCAGCAGACATAAATTTGAATATTTTTGAACAGTTTATAAAAAATAGTGAAAGTTTAAACTGATAGTTTATACTGGAAGACATAATTATTATTTGGTAATGTATAATGAGGGTCACAGGGAATTAGGCGCATCCTTATGTTTTAAGGCCCCCAATACAAAGTCATATTTAAAAGTGACAATTAGAATTTTTGCATCAACTGTTCAATAAAATCTGGGTGTTATTGCTTACAATCGTCTGCAATAACAAAGATAATATTCAATAACATGAAATAAATCATTACTAACAATGTTTAATGGATTCTATAGCTTTGTGATACAATTTATTAACTCCGATACTTGACAGACAATGTGCAAACATCTTGACATCACTCATAATACAACTATGTTTGTTTTTTTACTTTTAGAAGTATTTCTGCAATAAAAAGACAACACATACTTTCCAATACTTTACAACCATTTTCTTCTAGAAAATTTATGCAACATTTATTTAGCATGATTTAAATTAACACTCCTAAAAGTAACACAACAATGATTGTAATAACCATGCTTTTCAACTTTCTGTGAGGTTTGTTATTGGTGTGGTAGAAGCAAGTAAAATGGGTGATGTGTCCTTGGAATAATTCAACTTGTACACAAACTAATTAGATCAACAAACTTTTCCCGTTTTAGAGGAATACCATCATGCCTAAGAACCGGGATAATTATCTTTTCAGGGTCAGGGATGTCTTTGGACCTTAGTCTTTTGTACATGTCTACCTTCTGTACAGGTCCATAGTAGTCATTCTGGTATGCAAACTCATTTGGTGCGTTAGCTGTCAATGTTATTGTTTTAAATCTTTGCCAGTACACTTTTTCATTGTCAACATTAACATTGAAGTTCTTCAAGCAACTGGCAATGACTTTAAAGTCAAAAAAATCAGCAAATGACATCTCCTTAACAAAGTAAGGTTTTGCCCTCCTAGCTGTCCTTATAGTGGCAGCCCACTGGGCTGTAGTGTAGATAGACACTTTACGACTGGCTGCCTCTACTGCAGCATGAATGCTGTCAGCTTCATTTTGTGTGTGGCCTTTAATAAGGTATTTGTGTTCAATTGAGGTAATATTGAATTTGTGCAGACAAAACCATAGCATTGCCAAAAGGTACTTGTTTTTATTTTGACCACTGCAGTTATCTGAATAGAAAATGAATCTCTTCTTACCTTCCTGTGTTTGTTGTTTAATAAAATCAAACAAGCAAGATGCAATTTCACATGCACCCCTACTGGCAATTGTTTCATCCCATACATAACAATGGCCATCTTTTGTACCCATATCATACACTGTAAAATTGAAAGTACAAAGCCTTCTTTTGTAGTAAAGACTTGACTCAAAGCTATGTGGAGTTAGAAGTACTTCCTCTAAATCAAAACAAGCTACTACGATGTCATTTGCCTGCAACGCTAATTCTTTGTCAGCAGTTTTGTTTTCTCGAGACTTATTTTTATTTAATATATGATTGTTGTACTCATCTTGTTTTTCTGTTTTAGATTCACTTGGAGCATTCTTAAATGATACACAAAAGTCACATTGATCTTTTCTTGGTGTGTGAAAACTTAGATTGTATTCATGGTCAAAAATTGTTCTGTACATTCTAACAGTCACAGGATTAATCCCTTTTTCATGGCATTTTTGTTTGTACATTTCAAATATCTTGAGGACATTCAAACCAGCAGGCAAGTAAGATTTGGAACTGTCTTTCCTGCAGTAATGACTTTCAATGCATTTGTATGACTCAATGTGCATTCTTACCGACAGTTTTTGTTCCTCTGACATTTTATTTGGTCTCGAAGAATGTTTTCCACGTTTGTCAAGGTCACACACGCCAATTACTAATTCCTTAGAATGTGCAGTTGCTACCATTCTTTCAGATATACTCAAAGTAGCTAAGAAAAAGGTTTTACAAACCTTTACTGGTCCTGAATTTTGCTTTGGCATTGTCCACACTATCGTATTCTTTCGTTTCCTTACCATGTTAGTGCAACTTTTTGTCTGTTTGGATGTTTTGCTTGCATACTTACTCAAAAACTGCCATTGCTTGTTAGTGTCCCCCATTCTCCAAAATGAATGAAAAATTGCCTCTCTATCTGTCTCTGCAAATTTGTCTTTACATTTATACCTGCAAGAGGGTCCACATCCAGGTTTCATAATCCTATGTGACTTAATCTTACCTGTTGCAACTGATTCATAGCTTTGCCCTCGATTCCTGCGTAGCTTTGCTACGTTTCTCTTCCAGTTTTGTTCATTTCTTACTTTTTTCCTACCCCTACCATTTTTAGGTCTTTCCCCTACATCTATAGAATCTGACATTTCTTTACCTGTTTGCATGTTCTCGAGTGTTATATCTACATTATTACCCTGTACCTGTGCTTTTTCACCTGAAGTAACATGCAGCATGTATTCATTGTTCTTAACCTTTCTGTTCCCTGACCCTAACGTTTTTTGGGCTTTATATTGCCTTATTTGTTTTTGGAGCCCTATCGAAGGTAAATTATCATCATAAACAGTATCTTCCTCAGAATTACTGCTACTCAAGTCTTCGTCTGAATTGTATACATAGTGTGGGTCATTCAAACTGTCATCGTCAGTACTGTCACTGTCCTCCATAATTTCATCAGCCTCACCAACATTTTCATGATGGGCAATAGGAATATCTTCATTAGGCATTTTGCTGCAAGTAGAATTAATCTCTTTTTCAGACAAGTTGCTAAATGTATCGATATCTATCGACTTTATGTATGTGGCACTATCATCAAGATTATTCATGGCTTGATCTAGAAATGAATCATCAATGCTAGACAGAGTAATATCTGAGTCTGAATCAGACAAACAATCGCTCAAACATGGACTTCCCATCGCAGCATCAATAACCTTTTGTACAGACAATAGTTTATCATAGTCATCTTCATTAACAGATTCAAAGCCAGAAAATTCTGTATCAGAGTCATCTGACATAGGTGATGAACAAACTATAAGCTGTGATAATTCAAAAGGAGTGTCACATGTCAGTTTTAAAGAAGCAGCTAAATGTCTGATGAAGAGACACAGAGAATTAATGTTGCGGTGAAATGTCATTGTGGCCTTTCCATCAGGGCATAACATGCCACAGTCATTTCTGCTATGTGGATCAAAAAAGTAGAACATCTCATTGTATTTCAATATAGCAGATGAGTAACACGGTGCAATGTTACCCATAGTAAAAATACAACCGACAATATTTTTCTTATCTGTGATTGTTTGGACTGCATCCTCAAGTTTAAATATGGGATATTCTGTCCTCGAAGCCAAAGTCCCATTTAATGGATCAGACATCCGGCCAATATCATGGGGAATGTCCGTTATACTTAGATATTGATCACAATCTTGATTTTGATTCTGTATTCTTTGGTATAAACTGTCCCCCTTTGTAAGGATACAATCAAGAGTGTCCTGGTCCCATTTATATGGGTCTACTGTGTTGCTTTGGAGAATGGCACAGATAGAATTAGCCATGCATTGCCTTCCACTCCCCAGAAAAGATGAGTTGCCTTGGTGAAACCTGGCTTGAAGTGCCATCATTATGCAACGTGCAATATTTTAATCTGAAGTGGACATAATAAATTTTAACAGCAACAGACTTACCTGGTAGTAAGAATTACTATTAAAATAAAGTAGAATGGTGAAATTATGATCTATTGACTACAGGCAACATATCCAATAACAAAAAAGTGTGTCAGACCTGAAGGATTTACTGAGAAGTTTAGTATAAGTCACATTATTATTTATTTAAATACCAACAACATACCAGCCTATAAACTCTCTCTGATGGTTTTTAAGCGTGTGTCCTCCAAACACTCCCTGATGGTTTATATGTGTGTGTCACCCATTTCCACAATACATGTAGTTTGTGTTGTCCATTTCTATGAAAGTGAACAAACAACAACATAATTATTTACTAACCAAACACATTTATTTATTTATTTATTTTATTTATTTATTTACCAAACACAAGATCTTATTTATTTATTTTTATTTATTTATTTATATTTAAGTATTTTTATTTATTTATTCTATCAGTTTTGTTTGTATGATTTTAATATCACAATTACAGATAAGTTGGCAACAATGCTGTTATTTTTTTTACATAATTGGACCAACAATACTGAATCATGCAAATAAATACAAACAAACAAATAAAAAAGATTAGCTTTAGTTTAATAATAATGTTTTTTTTATATTGTAACAATCAAAATTAAACTTACCAACAGTTACGATGAAATCGATATCAAAATGAAAAACAAAGTGGATTAAGGATGTACGATCGTTTCGGGTAATTTTTCAAACTATCCAGAATAGTATATTTTTTTGTATGCTGATTGTCAATTCTATATATGTCAAATATATGAAATAAAAAATGGGGGTCACCGTGAATTATTTTTAGATAATCAAGTTTTTTCTATACCCGATAATTTTTTAAAATCGCCATTTTTAAGAATTATAAAATAGGGGGTGGTGTTAAAAAATTGTATGTAAATTAGATAATAATGAACCTCTCACTTATTAGTAACTGAATAAACAAGCAATATGTTCATTGTATTACAAAGAAGACACTAAAGAAAAAAAAAGAAAAAAAAGAATATATGTTTAAGGGTTATACAAGATGACAAATGTTTATATGTTTTGACATTTTATTACCTTTTATAATTTGCTGACATGCAATACACATACATATTTTTTTGTCCGTTATAATTTCCAAAAGTGCTTGAACTTTTAATACAATGAAGACAACTACTTTAGCACTAAATTTAGATAAAGAAAATGAAAGATCACCGTGGATTATTTTTTGCTACAGCCATTTTAAAAATGAACTTTATTATGAAAAATAACCGAAATATTATTTTAACAGTATTTTTCAACAAATATTGATTTAAAATATACCAATAATAATGTAATTTGTCATATAAAGTGATTCAACATAAATGGCATGTGTTTAACAACTTTTTTGTTTTTTTTTATTGAAAAAAAAAGGTATATTTATATTGAGGTATTTAATTGCCCCACCCACCATTTAACCACTGTATATTTTCTTATGAGTCGATGTATTTGTATGTTATTAATAAATGTCAAATTCTATGTTTGGATCGCTATAATAATCAACTAAATCTCTAACGTATAGATAATAAAAGAAAATATAACAGATTGCCTTATGTTTATTCCGCCTTATACTTTACAAAATGTGCAGAACAAATATGGTAATTCAACTGCAATGTGATATCTTGTATGTGGTTGTATTACATGAAAAAGCCTTCATTTAAATATAAATTTAAGAAATAATGAGAAAGAATGATACTTTATCATCTTTTTTGAGGCTGTACATCCTGATGGTGGCATATTATCACTGTATGGAACAGCCCTAGATCTTTGAAAAAAACAAACTCTGTGATATGATTATTCTTATGACTTTGTTACAATTTTTCATTGAGAATTTATTTCTGGTCAATTGTACAACCATAATATGAAATGACAAAAAATAACATTATAATGTAATGTACAATAATCATATATCAAGATTAATATATTGCTTAATAATCTTGAAATACAAATACTGTATTGCAAATTTCCAGATAAATATTGTCAATGTACAATATCAGTCATAAAATGAAATTGAATGTACAACACATATTCATACAAAAGGCCCATGTAACCCAGTAATGACATCACCCGAGTTCCAAAAATGCATTGAAACAATATACAAATAAGCAGTATGTCCAGACTATTTTAAATAATGCATAACTGAAATACATTACATACATGATTTATTTAAAAAGGACACAATAAACAAACATGACAATCATTTTTTATCCAATACATTCTAAGTCTAGACCTTTACTCTGCAAAATCAGATTTTGGTCTTGTTCGAAATAAATTATATCCATTTAACATTTGATGCAATTTTGTACCAACAACTCCCATCGGTCAGTTAACTCGACTATGCAAAGTAGTAATGTCTATACATATTACCAAACTTTTACAAAAACAACATGACTATGTGCAATAAACAAAACAGTAATTTGGATAATTTCCTTAATTGGTAGCACAACAATGCTTCAAAATGAGTAGGACAACAATGTTTCACAATGAGTATCACAATGTTTCAAAATGGGTTGCACAACAATGTCTCACAATGAGTAGCATAATGTTTCAAAATGGGTTGCACAACAATGCTTCAAAATGAGTAGGACAACAATGTTTCACAATGAGTATCACAATGTTTCAAAATGGGTTGCACAACAATGTCTCACAATGAGTAGCATAATGTTTCAAAATGGGTTGCACAACAATGTCTCACAATGAGTAGCATACAAAGTTTCAAAATGGGTAGCACAACAATGTTTCACACTGAGTAGCACAATAATGTTTCACAACGAGTAGCACAACAATGTTTCAAAATGAGTAGCACAACAATGTTTCACACAATGAGTAGGTTACATATGGTTCACAATAAATAGCAAATACAAATTTCACATAAAGTTGTGCAATTTTGGTTCTCATTGAGTAGTACATCTAGCTTTGACAATGATTAGAAAATGTACTCAGTTGTTCTGTGACAATAATCTGCTATGGCCACTATTATCTTTTCTGATTTTGTAACTCGGATTTGTCCGTTCGATACCTCTGACAGAAGGCTCCTGATACCTTCCACTCCATTTCTTTTAGAAACAACACATAAATGATGAAACTGTAATCCACTACCAGCAATGGTCCTTGCAACACCTTGACTGATAATTTTGTTATCTATCATTATTTGCAAAGATTTGATGTTAGAGACAACATTTTGTGAAACATTGTGGGCTACTATAGCTCGGTCAAAACTGAATGCAAATTTGTTAACAACAGATCGTTCTAGAGAAACAAACTTCACTAACTTCTCTAAAGCTACCACATCATGTAATGCACTATGTGCTATGTATGAATCACCAATAAGTTCTTGCACTAAGCTTTCTTGCTTATAAGATTTCAAATTGGGGAAGCTCTTTTTGAACATTTTATAAGTATCCAAAAATCCATGAACATTGCGTTGAAATTCAGAAAGTTTACCACAATTTTGCAAAGCATGCAGCAAGACTTTACAGTCAAAAGACTCTATATTATGCCCAACTAAAATGATTGGTGATACTTGATTGCATTTCTGTAAGAAATGAAGAAAACTATCCAATGCAGATTTGATTGAAACAGCTTCAACTACTTGTCCATTAACAATCATGGAGTGGCCTACAATCGTCAATCCGGTAACTTCGGACGCTTTTGCGGACATCTTCTTAACTGGCATAACATGGGTTGAAAACTGCCCAGTTTCATGAACGGCAGCAATCTGGACAATATGAGAAGTACGCTCTAGAAAAAAATACAACATACATTTTATTAAAAAATGATTACAATCATTTTGTCTGATTGCATATCGATATAATCATTAGATATTCATACACAATTCCCTCCATTGAAACAGTGAAACATCTTTTATGTTATTTTAAGTCCCTTTCAAGTTAGACAGTGTACTATCGTGTGTATTATTTTGAAAGCCGCTTGATAGTTACATGAAAAGTTGACAATGTCTAGTCACATTAGAAATATGTAAATCTGCATTTGGGTTTATAATTCAATTACATACTAGTTGTACAATTATCGTACATCAAAACTGGATGATGAAAAATAGCTTTTTGTGCAAAATTACTTTCATATTTGATTTCCCACAAAGGTTTGTAATGTATAATATTTTGAAAGTTATAATGTAATCGATAAATGAAAATGATGATTAAAAAGATGCCTTACCTAACCCTGTTGTTTCCAGATCAAAGAAAACAAATCCTTTCCCAGTGGTCTCGAGACCTGCTGGACCAGGCTTCGGTACAGGTGGGGGAATAGTGGTGAGATCTACATCCTGGTCACCTACATTACACGCATACGTTGGTCCCTCACGCACTTCTTGTACCGATTCCTTTGAATGGCTGAAATTTACAAACAAGAAGGTCATAAATGTTGTCTTTAGAGTGGTAACAAGGTTTTTCTCAGATTTGACCTGGTGACTTAGTTTTTAGACGCACATGACCCAGATTTGAACTCGGACTAGATATTGTCAAGATCAAAATTTTAACAAAGTTTCATCAAGATTGAGTCATAAATGTGGCCTCTAGAGTGGTAACAAGGTTTTTCTAAGATTTGACCTGGTGGCTTTTTTCTGTACGCATATGACCCTGTTTCAAACTCGTCCTAGATATTGTCAAGATAAACATTTTGACCAAGTTTCATCAAGATTGGATAAAAAATTGACCTCCAGAGTGATAACCAGTTAAAAGTTGACGACACACGATATACGACACATGATGCACTACGCCGGAAATTGACTGACCACAATAGCTTATCATGGTCATTTTGTGCTCAGGTGAGCTAAACATGGGCCATTTGAAATGTTTATTGTAAACATAAAGAGTGTAATACACAGTATACAGTAATACAATTTCATTAAATAATTTTCATCAATTTAACATATAATTTAAATGAGTTACTTTAAACGTAATCATTATTTATTACATACAAACAATTGACCTGTTAGACTCACTTAGATAAAATATACAACCATGTGTTATAATATATTTTGTGTGCACTAACCGTTCAAGTTTGAGTCTGATACGCCGCTGTTTGGCTGCTCTGGTAGTCGCTATAGCTTTTCTCTTCCTGTGCTGTAGGTCACGGAGAAGGGCCAACGTAGATGTGAATGTACCAGGCGAAACACCCAACTTTTTATTCACCTGAAAAAGAATAAAGAATGTGATTATGTTGATAACAATGCAAACTGCTCAAAAAATAATTTTGTGAAATAACCGACATATAATACTTACAAAGTTGTTGACTGACAAAAAAGCTTAGTTGTCAAAAAAAATAATTGAATAGAAAAAAATTATGATCTTTGCCTGATTGTTATGATTTTGTGATAATTTTAATACATACAGTAAATCAAAATTTAAATTTAAAAATTCATACAAAATATTCACATCAATAATGAATTAATAAATAATAATGCTGTAAAAACCATTAGAATGTTTCTATGTTCATAATACTAGTAGCTGAATGTCAAAGTGAGGTGGGTATACTTTATTATTATTAATCATAACATCTAACATTCAAATAACTTTAGCAGAAATGGAAATCCGACAGTGCCACTCGCATCATTTTGCCATGTGTATTAAAATAAATAAAATAATAATGCAAAGCAGAAAGTACAATTAACATGTAGTCATGCAGAAAATGAAAATAAAAAAACTGCAGAAAAGTCTGACTTTCTTGTATTTCCAAAAAATGTGCTCAACTGTCTCTATTTAACTGCTTTTAAATTTGAAATTAAACATAAATAAGAAAAGTCAAACATTTCCAATTATAAATCAAAATTTATGTAAAATAACTTCCGATATATTACGTTTGTGATGTAACTATTTCCAAGGTTTTTCTGGGCCACTCCAGCAGCTGTCCTAAAATTCAAATTAGCTGAGCCAGAAAGATGAAGCTGTTTGGGAGCTTTGCTGGCTATAGACTTGTTCAGGCTCTCGTTAGCCTGAGTACTGCCCAACGTGCTTAATTTGGTGGCTATTTTTTTGTAAGCACCAAAAACATCAAGCAGTGCAGCTTTCAGTGCAGGATTTGTCAGTGGCCGTCCATATGGTAATGATGAGTATTTAGCAGCAGTGTTATTTCTAAACCTGTACCAGACATCCTCACAGAACGAATGGTCGCCAAACACGTGACCAACAACAGCATCCATGCCCTGAGATATGCCTACAGGATTGTGTTTATTCTGAGAAATACTGTAGTTGAATAATTTCAACAAGTAGTTTATGATTTTTGTACTTAACATGGGAAAGCTCTTTTGCATTCCATACAGACAGTTGGCCAGATTTTTTTTCACATGATTTTTGTCGGACCTTTTCTCGATAGTATAAGGCAGACTTGTTTTTAATCTTGCAGCTGTTGTGGTATCATCATCACCCACAACCCCTGTAACCATTATGCCTTTTTCGACTGTTTCTGTGATCATTTCAGTGACCATGTCGGGTTCCATGGCTTTAGATGATCCACTCCAATTTTTCCTACAGTCATGAGGCTTGCAGGGGCTATTACCTTTTGTTTTCTTCCTGTGCTGGTTGCACACCCGGCAGGTTTTGCTCCTCACTGCATACGATAGGACTTTTCCCGTCTTGAGACCAATCATAGAGCAATGTCCTATAATGTGAAAATGTAAATGTTCTTAATGTAGCCAATGTGTGATAGCTTGAACATGTTTAATAGGCTAGATAAAATAGTATGGTAATTACATTTGGTTTACTGATTTAAATAAACAAGAGGGAAATGATGGCCCTTAAACGCTCATCTGAGTTCAAGGTACACCAATTGTCAAACACTTGACCTGGTGACCTAGTTTTTTACTATACTTGACCCATATTTAAACATGGCCTTGATTTTGTCAAGAAAAACATTCTGACTATGTTTTATCATGATTGAGTCATAAATATGGCTTCTAGAGTGGTAACAAGGTTTTTCTAAGATTTGACCTGGTGACCTAGTTTTTGGACGCATGTGACCCAGATTCGAACTTGGCCTAGATATTGTCAAGATAAACATTGTGACCAAGTTTCATCAAGATTGAATGAAAAATATGGCCTCTAGAGTGGTAACGAGCTAAAAGTTGACGACGGACGACACACGACGTACGACGACTTACGCCGGACATAGAGTGACCACAATAGCTCACCATGAGCACTTCGTGCTCAGGTGAGCTAAAAACTACAGACTGAGATTTTGTATTATTTGCACAGTTATGTTGACTGATTTTGTTGTATAATGCCTAATGAAATTGAACATGGTGCCCACTGTATTTGAGCAGCTGAAATATGGTACATTTAAAATACTCTTAGTATATTTCAATGAATTAATGGGTATTTGAGATGTTAACACTTCAAAATTATTACTAAAACATTAAAACACACATTTTCAGACATGAACCATTTTCTAATACACAATTGGGATGAAAAAATAAGTGTGCTCGTCAGTCCTCAGGACTGATCTACTTTCCAAAATAATATGATCCTTGATTATTAGACTGTAATCAACAATAAATACCTGATAAACTATCATAAGCCTTTCCACTGCCTCTTTTCTGCCAACCTGCATCCACGCTAACATCAATCTCATTCGTCTGCCTGTTGAATATAATGCAATACGAGATAATCACAGACCTTGCTTCAAAATTTTGTGTTATAAAGAGACATGAGACAGATGAGATCACACAGAAAATAAATTAGCCAAAAACATTTTAGTGGACCTTTGCTTATATCATCTATAAATGTAATCGGTTTCCATTAAACAAACATTGATTTGAACAACAGACACAAAACATTTGTTTTTTAAAATCGGCAAATTGTTTTATTTTTATAGGACCCACAAATTGACATTTGAATGAATATCATGAATTTATTTTACTGTTAGTGTATCTATTAAAAAAGAACACAAAAGTTTAAGGTACAAATAAACTTACAGTTCGTTTAGCTGTACCTCTTCTTGTAGGGAAGTCTCTGCACTAGATTTTGCGACATCTTCTACTGCATGTCCAGCCTCATTCCGTCTATTGGTGAAATAACATATGCCTGAATTGTAATTATTGTCATACTATGCGTATTTTAACACAACCAATATGTCACAATATCACATAATTCACAGTAATGGTTATGAAGGCAACTGGTCTCTTGTTGGACATGTATGTATGTTACTTTGTAAACAGGTAATGCTATAACATATATTGCATAATGCTTTTAATTAAATTTACTTAGAAAATATAATAACATTTCTAAAGATTGAAACAGATATTAAACCATCTTGAAATGTTTGTTGTTACAAGTTATTTTCAACTGATGAATTTGCATGTGATTTATACTGTCACTATAAGGTGTTTATTGCCTATAAATTATTGCAAACATAAGAAATAAAATTCTTAGCTTACATAAAAATTGTATTTTCAGATCACGATTACACTGCTGCATTTCTGAACATTTTCCACCCACCATAATTATGTCAAACAATGTTTACACACAGTTTCATGACGTCATGGTACGTGCTTTTGAAATATAATGCCCTACTGTACAATATTAAACACAGAGCAATAACGCAGAGCATTTTAGGGCAAATTAACCAAGGAAATACTCTAAGATAAATAAAAGTTGGGCCGAGATTCTATACCAAAATATATTAAGCGATCAAAACAACACTCATGTTGATCTACCACACAACAAAGGACGTCATTTATTACAATTATCAGATTACAATGGGCTTGAAAATTCATGTCTTCACACCTTTGCAGAAATTGGACAGTTGCTTAGCAAAGTTGCTGTGGCACTGACACTTGGTCGCTTCATATCTTAACAAAGGTCAATTTGGACTACTTCATGTGGTCGTTGGTTTTCAGAATAGAGGTGGTCGATAATTGAAGTTGTTTTTAATCGAAATTTCATTAGTAATGGTTGTTTAATGCAGGTGGTCGCAACCACATGATATACCGTATATTAAACTTTTAATTATCATTTAAACTATCATTTGTAGAAAATTACATCACATGTCTCAAATATTATTTATATATAGTGTTAGAAATTAACCCAGAGTATACAATAAATATCGAAAAAACAATATTGTTATTCAATTTCAAATCTAGACACACCTTCTAACAAGCATGGTATGGTTGACCGCCGGGATGTTCAATGTGGTAAGAATACTGTTAATTTGTCGAAGGCCAACTCCGGCATGAACCATGGCTGTAAAAATAACATGAAATTGTCAATTACAATAACAAACATAATTATTAATTTTTTATAGTATGATTTGTGTTTGTAAAATTAAAATCACATCAAACCAAATATTATGTGTACACTCGATGAAATATTAACAACATATGAACTATGTAATAGTGTATGTCAATATTTATAATTAAAAAATTTAACAACATGTATGAAAATCAGTACATAAATTTACAGATGTCCTTATCGATAACATGCAAACATTTTTTACCAATTGATCATTATAGACCCATCTGTTAATTTGTGTTAGATTCATTTCTGAGTAACTACTATATATTTATACTCACTAAAAATACATATATTTTAATATAGAGAATATACACTAACGACACATGAAGCCTTACCCAATGCAAGCTTTGTGTTCATGTCGTACACCCGGCCATGCTTCCGTCCAGTATGTACCGTGTTAATGTTACCACAGTTAATACACGGAATATCAAGAACACAGGCTAGACCAAAAGTTCTACATGCCACTGTATTGTGCAATTGTAAAGAGGAGCCACAAGCAGTGCAAGCCTTCAGGGCTGCGGCAAGAGTGTCAAGTTCTACAACACGACGACCAATTTGCCAATTGGGGTCTGTCTCATAAACTTCCAGTGTGCAGGTTCCACTGTCAGATGCATCAACGGAATATAAATGATCCACAGGAATAGATTTGATTTCAATTATATGACTAGAACCATCGTGATCATGTTCATAATTAGGACGATTTTCAATTTCATTAGTTTCAAAGTTCTCCTTTTTTTTTTTGGCAAATTTACATTTCGTTTGGAGTTTCGGAATGTTTCCAACTTAGACATTTTGAATTAAAAACTAGTTGTCATATCGTTATTAGGAAGATAAAAACATGATACATAAGTTTACATTTATTGTTTACATTTTGTCGTTTGGTTGTTTTTCAGACGCTTGATTTCGCCTATAAAATTACAGTAAGAGTGATACTAAGCGTTCGAATGATCGGGATCGTAAATTATCGTCAATCTGTCGCGTGTTTGTTTTCGTCGTCGTAAAACTTAAAACATAAATAAAAGATCGAATTACATTAAAACACGATAAGAGGCAGAAAAAAGCATGTTATCTTTACAAATATATTTGTTATTTTAAATATTATTTATATTTATGCGTCTTGTATTTTTACGACAAAGTAACATAAAGTGGAAACGATCGTACATCCTTAAAGGGACTTGTTCACAGATTTTCGTATTTTTGAAAAATGTCATTAAATGAATTTACTTACAAAACTGTCATATCTGGAATAGTTTTAAATAATTATAATAACAAGGAAAAAGATAAAAATAAAAAATGTGCCTGCCCTGGGGTTCGAACCCGGGACCCCCCTAGAAGCAAAATCTAACGCGCTACCACTACACCACGCAGGCTTTTGATTTTGGATGGCAGTTTAAACGCTATGTCGGTAATACACGTTTTTGCTAAATTATCTATGAAAAGCGTTACAAACGCTTTATTATTTTTCCAATTTCGATTGATGATTATAAATAAACGAACATATCTTTTTAACATTTTTCTTAGTCAGGAGTGTTATTTTGCTTGTGTGAATATAATGCATACATTCTTTTTTGAATCTATGACAATTTTTTTGAAAATTGTCATTTTGCCAAACTGTGAACAAGTCCCTTTAAGACTTGAAGTTCTGTTGTTTTCTTCAGATAGCAAAGCTAAATGTGAGGTCATAAATTTTTGAATATGATGACATCATACATATATGATGTCATCATATTTATGTGATGTCATTGATAATATTCAGTGACTTACTACAGTATTGCAGAACAGTATTAATTACCAGTTGCAAAGATTTTGCATGCAAGACAGTTGTAACTCAAGTTACTACTGTATTGCAGGAAATTATTTAGACATTCTGAGTTAATACATTATAACATTTATCAAATATTTCTGCTCATTTCTGGAATATAACAGTACAGATTAAACGAGTAAATGTAATAGAAAAAAATACACAAAAAAATAACAAAAAGTCAATTTCTGTAAAAATGGCAGTTACGACAGTCTTGCGTGCAACCCTCGATATGCACACACAATTCAACAAAAAAACCTCCAAACTGCATTTTGACAGAGACAAACTGTTCCATTTATTTCGGATGAATCACACAGGCTGGACAACGACAAGTTGATTTTTCACCAAACGCAAGAAAAAACACAAATTTGTAGTACTTTCCACGTAGATGAATATATCCTTCATTGAATCACACCGAAATCCGCACAAAAATCACAAAATTGAAGCGAATACAAATCAAAATAACCACGCAAACAAACACTACTGCTGGACTCCATTTTGATCAACAAAAACAAAGTGAGTGCAAAGTGCGGTCCGAACGATTACCAGTGTAACACCAGGCCTTGTCGTTTACTGCGCAGAAAACACGAATCGCATTGAAATGGTTGATTTGTTGTTAGTTTGATTTTTGGGTTATGTGAGTGTAAGTTAAATCAAGTCTAATATGAGTAGAAATGTTGAATTGTAGGGTTTCATTGCCATAGTATACTGTATACAGATGTGGTGAGCTAACAAGTTGAGTACGTAGTCTAGCTGTAGCTCGCCTATAAAAGGGCAAGTTTGTGTATGCTTGATTCATTTCGCTATTCGAAATAACACAATCAACATGACTGACAAAAACGCATGCAAACAATGGATGGCAAAGGTTGAAGAAAGTGGCAGTTTTCGAGCATGGTTGGAGAGACAGAACAGTACCGACCAACATACAAATGGAAACGACAGAGTCGCCTGCCACAGATGGTTGGAAACCATGCGGACAATTCTACCAACAGTAGTTGACACTACATTGATTTTGCAGTGTGAAATATGCCAAGACATCTCAGGCGCAGTGAATTTCTGTCGCAAATGTGAAGGACTGTTCTGTGTGAAGTGTACGAAGATAGACGACCGATGCAGATGGTGTGGGGAAATTCAAGGCTATACGTTACACCGTGGTGCAAGACATATGCAGTTGTAGCATGTGAAATGACAATGAATTTGATTGACAATGAACTGTAGCTATAACCAGATTTTTGAAAACATGCTGGTATCAAAATAAATCCGTTTAAAACCTTACACTTATGTGTTGTTCGTATTTATTTAGAATTGTAGTGTCGGTCTATAACATTTTCGTTAGCTAACAGTTAGTGCACACATTCATAGTTTTGCTTATCGTATAATAGGGAACCAAGTAAAATATAGCTGAATAACCGAACACAATCAAAATTTCTTTTCAAACGTTTTTATTGAAACACGTTCAATCGTACAGATTATACAACTCATTTGTTCAGTAACAATCTTGTCCCTGGTCCCACCATACGCAAAAACTGGCAGTTTGGCGAGTGCTTGTGGTGCTCTAGCCATGGGTCGTCGGATGATTTCCAGTTGTATAGCTCAACACCGCATCGAAAACATTTGCAGCGATCGTGTTGACCCAAGTAATACAGACCACACGAAGCAAGTTGATATTTGTTTGGAATGATTTGTGGAGACCAGTACTCAAATGTTTTAAGTCTCTCTATATAGGTTTCCATGTATCTGTGTGACTGAAATGTGCACATAGCGTCAGTTTCATCCATGTGTTTTGAGAAATATTTGTTTAACAAACAAGCTATCATTTTAGCCACCAAATACATTTTTCTGTCAAAAATGCTCTTGACCAAACGATACATGTTTTGCCCTCTGCTTTCGATTGCAACAAAACGCTGTTAACCGTATGAATTCGCCTAATCTGATTTTGGTCTGTCCAGCAGAAACCATATTTCGGGCTTGTCAAAATTAGTTCAACATCAACATAGTACACCACGTCTGAATTTGTTTTCTTCCAGCATTGATCTCTTTGCGAAAATGAAAACTCAATGTCGGGGTATATGTCTTTCAGATACATGTCAACAGCGCTATTCCACTATTCAAGATTTAAGTGTAGCATGTGGCGAAAAAAGCTCAGATCTTTTAGTTCGACTGCTAGCATTGTGTTTTTGTGGTGCGCACCACATGATTTTTCATTTTACAACCTATATAACATTTTTTTGCCATCATACACAACAAACAACTGTTAACAGTTCAACAGATTTATTTAGCGTTTTCTACATGTGCAATTGACTGGCACACATCGACACGTCCAACATCTGTGCAGTATGTTAAGCTGCCTCTGTGTACATTTCGGCAGGCTGATGTTGAAAGCTGGCCTCTTCGCCACAGCGATTTCAGCGTCCCAGTCCTCAGATGGTGTGGAAACTGACTTGATGCTTGTTTGTTCTGAAACACAAAACGCAAATCAATGTTATTTCAACAAATCAATATCATGGTAAATAACAGTCAAATGCTACAACAACCTGTGAAATAAGCGCCACTAAATGCATAACACTTACTTTGCTGAGTCTGCGTCTGTGCGATTTCAGCGTCCCAGTCCTCTGTAACTGGCACTTTGAATGAGCTAGAGCTGTAGTTAGACATGTTGTTGCTTCGGTTGTCAGATTGCAAATGACATGACATGACAGTCACTCAGCCCTTTTTATACCCAGTCGCTGGGTGAGAGACAGTAAACCGAAGCTATTGTCACACGAGTAGGTAAACAGAATCTTGACAGTTTTGCTGACAGAGTGGTATTCTACACTCACGAATTTGTACTTTGATTGCTCCAAGAGCTCAATTTCTCTCCGAAGCGTGATTGAGTCATCTTGTTGTGAGAGTAGGTCTGTTTTGTCGCGAATGCATTTCAGTCGAAAGTATTCAAGTTTTTTGTTCCAAAACTCAGTAACACACTTGGGTACTAGCGTTTGACCATATCGTTTTACCAAACACGATGCTAGTTTTTCTACTGTATGCTTTGAGAATTTCAGTACTCCGGTTAACGCAAAAGCGTATATCAAGTGGTAACTTGTAGCTGCCATATCTTTGGTGCATGCATTGGAAAAGTAAATATGGCACTGGTGTACCTCGTTACCAAAAATGTCTTCGTAATTAGTTTGCTCGCATAGTAGAAAGTCAACACCATCGCTTTTTGAGTTTGTAAACCTTAGTTTGACATACTGAATGTACTCAGATCTCGAGCAGTGAATGAAAACCTGTTCAATGTCATGTTGTGTGAAATCTATAGCGATATAGCATGAGGCGCTAAAGTCATAATTTCTATTCAGATAGGCAGCTAACAACTCAGGCTTGTTTGGTAAATGTTTATTGTTAATGAGTGAGTGCAGTTCACATTTGCTCTTGCTGTCTCTGCATCGAGCCATCTCTGTACTAGACAGTCAACAGTATGTTGGCATATAAGGCAATCTTAATAATGCGACGACTGGTATAAATAGCGGTGCGACCAACAGACTTTGTCTCATTTGCGATCTGACAACCGAAGCGACAACATGTATCTCAGAATACTATGCGAGGAATTCATTCGTGAGAAAAGAAACTTCAATGCCAGCGGTCACCAGAAGAAGTACATGTTTAGCGTGACATGTCCTTTCGCTGATGCAGAGGGACTGCGTTTCATAGCTATAACGAACAGTCCATACGACGACTTGAACTACAAGCCAACGCTAGACCATGTGTTTCTCGATGAACCAACGCTGGCTGCGTTTGAACGAATTGTCGATCTGATGTTTTCACCAGACGACAAGAATGACATGTGCTACTTCAAAATATTGAAAACGCTGATACCTGAACAATTAACAACTCTACATGATCGCATTAAGAAGGGCAGATACATGCAGTCGTCTCCAACCGACAACTACAAACTGCCGATATGCATTATACCAGTGCTTGAGTTGCACGGTATCGAAGAATACAGCAAATGTTACACCGTGAAGTCTACTAACCTGTCTCTAGAAAGAACGCAGATACGATTGAAACTGAACAGCTACTTTCGAGCAGTCATGACATTGCTAGGTTGTTCAGAAAGCGACCTTATAGAAATATTGGTGAGAAAAGGAGTACTGCCGAGTTCACATTTTAAGCTGATCAGCACTCAGAAAGAGCTCACCATCGGTCTCAAGATTGTGAAAAGCTGTGGTGGAATATATGAAGCGTTGAGACCGAGCATCGAACTGGCAGAGCAGGAGCTGGGGTTTGCTGCAATGAAACCAAAATATGGATATCCGAATTCGAACTTGTGTCAAGCGTTAGAGTTTTTGTTCACAATGCATCCTCTGTACATTAACAGTCTTGAAGTGAAAACTGAGATCATCGACGGTGGAAAAGGAAGACTCAGCAATGCCATTCCTAATCGCAAGCGCAAATTTGCCGAAAACTCAAAAGATCAATCTCGTCTGTCAAAAAAGATGCTTGGTCAGACAGAAGACAAACAGTGGACAGAAATACTTGGTCATGTTCAGAAGGCAGTTTCGGACTTGTTTCCAGAGCAGAAAGAGATTATCAGCATGCCCGATCTGCGAGTCGTGAAAGAAGAAATTGTTGAAACGACCAGCCCAGAACCAGTACAGGAGGATCAAACAAGCGACGTCTTACCAGAAAACCCGTGTAAAGTGTACTTTATAACAGAGTCGGCAAACGATGGACAAGAAGACTTACTCTCTCAAGCGGTTCGTACGTGCATACCCAACATTTACGTTCCACCTCACTTTCGAACATTTTGTGTACAGAAGGAGTTGTTGACCAACGGTCTTATTTTGTACATTCCTGACACTTTTGCATTGTAGATAGTTTTGCAATGAAATTTGTTATATACGTACACAATGTGTTTTGCTGAATAAAAACCAGTAATGTTGCGTTTCACACTACTAGCTTTGTTTGTTTCTCTGTGTAGCTGTAATGATAACTGCTTTGACAAGTCGCCAAACGCGACCTTGGTATATCCAATGGCGCATTTACCATTGTATCTTTCGATGACACGTTAGGCAAAATCAACAAAATTGCAAATATTCCCGAGAAAACGTATCGTACTCAATATGATGATCTTGAGGCAATTAGAATGGTGACAATAAAGTCACTGGGCGTGAGTGACAATTATTTGACCATTCAAAATTATGGGAATCGTTTTTGTTTTCGCACCAAAGGCAAACTGTTCCTATATCTTACTGAAAACATATGCATGAAGCTAAACACTACTCAGCATATGCGATTAATAGTACCAGATGAGGTTTTGATCCACCTCAAAAAGCGCAGTGCCGATGGTACGCATACTAATGACAGCGATCACATTTCGCCAAATGACCCTGAGAGCACAACATTAGCAAACGATGAAAACGTTTCGCCACATGACCTTGATAACACAACATTGGCAAACAATGCAATAAATGACACTACTCTCGAAACTAACTCTACACATGGATCTAATAGCACAAATGTCAATGCTGAGGATGATGAAAAAGTCTCGGTCGTTGTTGTTACAGAAGCTGTGTTTGGCATACTCGCATTTTTTGCTATAGTACTAGGTTTGGTAGCATTTGTGACAAAAGTGATCAAAGAGCGACGTAACGAAAATTACTGTTAGAGACATATAAAAATGAGTGTATCTGGATTCTTTTCATGGCAAGCATGCGGTTGTTTATCATTGTATGTCTGTTCATAGTTGCTAGCGCTGACTCAAGGGTTCAAATGGTTTCTTCGTACGGTCTACAAAATTGTTACTGTAATAACTGCGACCCAAGTAAAACCATTGGTAAAATATACGATGGCGCTTGCTACTTTCTCAGTACGGAACAGCAATTTGTAGTCAGTAAAACATATTCATCGCCAGTAAAGGTTGGTGAAAGCGACAACAGCACTGACTATAACGAGTACGATTTGGTCATTTTTGGAGACGGAGACGCTCATTTACAAACAATTTTCAATCAAGTCAGCAATGAACTGGTCTTGACAAACGTTGAACGTTCTATCAAAATGGCTCTGTTCTTTGATCAAAATGAAGCTAAATGCGTTCATTTGTTCAAGCGAAAATATATGCTCATTTCATGCGACTCAACTATTGTAGCGTTGTTACAAGCTACTGAAGGAGAGTTTGCTACACTACCACCATTTGAAACACCTTCGTACAGGGAATGTGCATTTCATAAGAACGCAGCTGCATCTATAACATCGCCAATGTTCTCCAGCGACGCTAGAAACAGAAGCCGATTTTATTAACGCATTTGACTATCTTATAAGTAGAACTCAAGACACTTCAGTCGATGTGTTGTCTAGAGACTTGATGTTCACAATTGGCGATCTAAACGAAACGCTTCACTTGAACTACTACGCCTTGGTGTTTTCGCGAGTGTCATTTAACGAGAATAGAAGTTGCTTGTACATCGATGTGGCTGTAAAAGCGATATCCTACCAGAATTGTACAACAAAACAAACCCTCTGTCAAATCATTCAACAACCCGATAAGAAGCAGCCCAGTGTACCTAGTTTGGATGAATCTCGACCCAACAGCGTTTGGCTAGTGTTTGCTGCGTTTGCGTGTGTGATTGTTTCTTTGGTTATTGTTATAGTTATTGTGTTTGCTCTACAAGGATTTCATAATCGTCGTGTACAAAACCGTGTTCCACCAGAGAGCGCTTAAGTTAGTATAATATTCAACATCATACCTGTTTTCAGTTAGTTTGTACATTATGCGAACAATGTTCAGCTGCGAATTTATAGCTGCGATGGTAGCCAACTACTTGCAAGAAAGGCAGTTTGATGATACGACTGAAACACTTTGTGACATTGTTGAATGTGTGACAATGCATGTAGACAGAACTGTAATACAGCATGTGCTTACAAGATATGAGTTAGAGATGGCTATGTTTGATGTCGAGTATTTTTCTGAATTGCTGATGCAAAAACTGAAATATGGTTTGAGTTGGAATGCATTTTTGACTGTGTTTGTCATGTTATCTGCAATTGTACGCGAACTATCGAAATACAATGCAGAAAGCTACTATCATTTGGTGAAGGTTCAAGATATGTTTCAAATGTATAGGTTTTCTGATTGGGTTGCAAAACAATCTGGTCATTGGAATTCACTTGTTGATTATTGTATGCATAGTTGAATAAAAAGACAAAACAAACCAAATGAGTTTTTCACTTTCTAGTTGGCTATAACAGAAAACTAACTATATTGCTTTAGTTATAAAACTGGCGTATATAAGCTTCGTGTTCAGCTTCACTCACTCATATCTGCGCTGACCACTCAAACGTTTGCACATGTTTGTGAATCTCTTTCTCGTCATATTACTAACCAAATCGATACTCGAAGAAAGAAAACCAGATCCAATTTGGGACCGTTTAAAACGTCCTGTGGACAATAAGAAGAAGAAGAAGTCATGATCATCACGGCATTCATATCGTTATTCTATCTGCAAGAACTTCACTGGTGGTTATCAACGAGACAGATACGGAACGAGTGCAAGGAAGCGGTAGAAGAAATCATTGTAGCATTTCGAGAGGATGGCTGCTGCTATCGCCCACCAGTAAAATTTGACATTGACATAACAGATATTGTAGATCAATAACCTGTTTGTAGCAATAAAACATATATGAAAATGTATTGATGTGTTGGGTTTTTGTATCGTAACCTAGTAAAAAACAAACACAGTAATTTACAGTTTGATCAAGTTTATTCGAACATTCAATAACATACAACAATCATGACATAACATTTTCATCTCTGCGCTTACGGCTCAGACTTCTACTGAACACCTTTGTAAAGCTTCGTTTCCTAGATCTTGCACGTTTACCATCGTTTTCGCTAGGTTCGTTGATGGACTGAGGTTGTAGATTCTCTTTTGACTCATTTTCTCTTCTAAGCAGTTCGTTATCATACGCGTTTTTGTTGTGAAACGTAAGCAGTTGTGGTATACGTTTAAGAAACATAGCCACTTCTGTCATGCCGAGGTACTCGGCGAGTTCAATCATATTAACTAGACTAGTGTAGTCCTGTGTGAGACCGTTACATTGATAATCAGCTAGATTCATGAGAATTCCGAAAACGTTCATCAGTTCTTGAACACTGTAGTTGGTAATCTTGACATGGTTTGTTTTAACGTTTGTGAACATTTTAACTAGTGCTGCTGGATAAGACCTTTGATCTTTGCCCACATAGAACACAACCCTGTCCTTGCTTTGTTTAAGCGAGTTAATAAGCTTCGAAGTGATTTGAATGCCAACATCATACTTGAGTTTGGTGAACAAGCGATTCGTAGCTTCGGTGTCAGTGACACGATGAATATCTTTAACGTTTACAGTGGACATGGTTTATGCGATTGGTTTGACATTTTTTCCCAAAATGTGCCTTTTATATAAATTTTTGCCTTAACGCAATTTGCCAAATCGTATCTTATGATTACAGAGACAGTTGAACATCCACAAAAAGTCGTGCTTCTTTTTCAATTGGGCATCACCACCGATAGTATTTATCATGACCAAGAAAACGTATACGCCTAAAAGCGAGTAAGGACAAAGCGAGGTGTTTCTCGAATGCTTATACGTATCATATATGAAGCTGATGTATGCAGAATTGTTAACTGTACTTTCGTCAAATAGAGAAGAAATTGTAAGCTTTCAATCTGTTGTAACCACACATTGGATCCCCAAACACAGAATCGAAATGACTTGTAATCTCGCTCGGTGTCAATGTCCTAAACAGCGACATGCGTTCGTCGTCTTTGAACTCATTAAGGACCATTGTAACACAAGTTTGAATACCACAACCGAGTTTAGAGTTGACGTTTGCAAGTTTGTTTTCAAAAGTGCGTATTTGCTCTTCGTATTCTGTTATGTACTGATAAATGCATAGTGAACATTCTTTGTGTTGGCAAGAATACATGGGTGAAAACAAGTATGTGTTTTGAGCTAACTGTTCGTCTTCGTCAATCAAAATCTCTTCGATATCCATTGATAATGCAACAAATAGAGTACAGTTCAAGTATACAATTTATTTCTACCACATATACCAAAAAACACCATACAGAACAAGCATCTATCATACAATATTGCAAAAACGTAGTCATTGGTCCAAATCACTGAGCATAGGTGTTTCTTTTTTCTGTTTCTTGACAGCTTTCTTCACCCCAGTTTTACGTTTTCGTTTGGCAGCCAGAGCGTTCATGATTTGCTGTTCATCATCGTTCAGCGTATCCGACATTTCTGTATCTGAGACATCGATGTCAGCATAGTTACGCTTCTCCTGAACCTTAGTAGATTTTATTCTTTCGATTAAAGCAAAAATGTCTTTATCTTCCCCCGAACTGCTTTCGAGTAAAAATCGAGTATGTCGTTGAGCACATCGATGGGAATCATATTGAAGACGTTAGCGCTTACAGTTTTCACTACATCATCACGCAGATTTTTTGTTTTCTTGATACCCTTGATGAGATGCTGTGTTCTCACTTTCAGGTTTTTATACTGAGTGAGTTTAGCATCGATCTGTTTCAGTTTGGCAGATAGGTCGTCTAACTTCATTGTATCGTCTGGTGACATGAAGACACCAGGCTCAACCTCAGAAACTATATTGCTTCTTACGCCGTGCTGAAGTATTGTGTTAGTGAATTCTTGAATACGTTCTCGGTTTTGCATTTTCCTACCGTAACTGGATGTAAGCTGTTGCCGTGCCATTGTAGTAAGAGTGAGTGAGTGTACTTGAAATGACAGATACTCAGATATAAATACGAAAAAATATAAGAAAACAAGTTCACTTGTTCATCATTGGTCTGAACAACCTAATGTAGTACGCCTCTTTTGCTTTACATACATACTTGTCTCTCACAGTCTGCAACAGAAACACAGTAAAGCGCTCTTTCACGTCGCACAAGTGCTTCCCACACTCAATCAAATGATCAGTCGCTCGACAAAAGTGTTGCTCCGTGCGAATGTGAGAGTTGTGCATATGAATGCGTCGTCTCAGGTTTACAGTTTCCCCAATGTACTCGCCACTACAAGTGTTGCACTTCAAAACATATATAACGTCTTTCGACTTACAAGATAGATTCTCTCCGTCTTCCACCATGTACACAAACCCGCAATTGAACTGAAAACTATTGCCACTCTTTAGCTGAGAACATAAAGTGCAGCGCTCGCTGTTGCATGGTTGAACCTTGTATTCCATAACAACAAAAACGAAGTATAAGGGTGATAACAGTTTATTTGAAATAACGTTTATAGGATTTTTAACAACCAGACACGAAGGTCAGCTGGCAAGCTGAAAACAATTCCCTGTTCTTCCATTGCAAACAAAATGTCAAACCACGAACACGTTAACATATCGACATGAAAATTCCACCGTCAAATCAAACTCGAAAATGTTCTTGTCTTCCACATCGTCAAACATTGTTTCGAAGACACTTTCGAGCAATTCGTGCTCATTTATCGAAACGCTAACATCTTTGCGTATTTGTACCGCAAATTCCATCGTGTCGGCGTTGCATATCATGATAAGAAGTCATTGTGAGATGTGACAAAATAGAAACAAACATCAAGGTATATAGTTTCAAACGTTTATAACATTTTCGTTCTTTCGGGCTATGCTATGCAAGGCGAGTATGAAGGCAACTGCAGCCACAACAAGCAAAATAAAACCACCAACTCTTACAGCTACGGTTTCCCAAAATGTTAGCTTTCTCAGTCCCGGTTTGATATCTGTAGTCGTTTTGGCAAATATAACCTCGCAAAGCATAGGACGATTTTTGCACTTTTCCACTGCAATAGTCTTAGTTCTCATATCAACGTAAGTGCATTTCTGTCCGCGATCTGTCGCTTCATTGCTTGAATATACAACAAAGTGATCGCTTGTTGCAAGGCCATCATCTATGTTTTTGATCTGAAATTTGGCCTCAGTCATATTTTGCGCAGTGCTTTGAGTAATGCTCACTAAATATGAAACCACATCGTCATCTACGTCGCTAACGCTAGCAATATTTGCAATCGAACAGTTGGCATCAATTCGAAAACATTTGCCGCTGCTCGCTTTAACAGCACCAACATGACAATATGTAAACTCGGGCCATGGTAGCGGCTGAACTTGTTTGAAATGGTCTTCTTTCGCTATAAGTACAGCGTGTGCCTTTCTATCGCATTCGCTTACCTGGTATTTTCTATTGAACAACGATTTACATTTTGCTTCCACGGAATTGCCATCTCTGGTGCTGTACACGATGAGTTGATATGATGAGGCCTTTTGGGACAGAATAATTTCATTACTCACTTGTTTATGTAACGCGCTGAGCGAATCTGACTGTTCGTCGATAATCAACGGTTCGTATTCTTTGAAAGGCGAAGTGTGTTTCGCTGTTAGAACCTTGAACGTTGGATCTAAGTTGATGAAATAACACAGACCGTTGTGCATTTTACCGACAGTAGTAGATTGATTGCATGTGAGACAGTAGCAGTTTTGCAGACCATAAGTCGATGTTTCAGCAACTGTGTTCTTGTTTGAAACAGCTTTATGCTTTATGATTGTGTCGTTGATAGCGTTCAATCGTTGGTCAATATTTTTCTGAATCGCTATAACGGTAAAGTTTGTTTTCCCCGATGGGTGCTCCAAAACAGGAACAGTTTCATCGGCCTTCTTTTTCTCTAAATCATCATTTGTTTTCCTTTTACGGACCCATGGGTGTTCGAAAACAGGAACATCTTCATCTGCCTTCTTGTTCTCTAAATTATCATCGTAATACTCATCGTCGGAATAGTCATCGCTTTCCAGATTTTGTAACACGTTTCTTATGTCTGCGATTTCGCGATTCACTTGTTGAATGTTTTCTCGTAAACCCGAGTATTCGTAAGGGTTTCTTTCGAGCTCGACAGTTTTCACGTAATTATAGAGTGCCAAATCATTCACTCTTTGCGTAAGGTATGCTTCTTTTATGACCGTAAACGCTTCATTTAATCCCAAGACCCATTGTCCACTTATATCTTTATCGCACCAAGTACCTAACGATGAACACAATTTTCCGTTAAATCGGATGTTAGCCTGACCCAACACACCATTCGCACAAACCTTACTCCCATTATAGGTCAATGAAAAGTTATACGTTAACAATGGTATCCACGCGTGTGCCGAAATTTCGGTATACACTGATTTTACAAATTGGCTCATTGAGTACGTTTTCGGTTCAATTGCCATTTTTACAGCAAGACTGGGTAATTCGTATACAAAGAACATTCCGTTCGACCTAAAACCGTTAATCACATGGTATTCTGGTTTCGAATAAGCTTCTCTCTTGTTTGGACATCTAGGTAAGCCAATCGATTTGCATCTCGCTTCTAACTCGTGAGCCTCGAAACCCAGCTCTGGGTTACTAATCCATCGATTGAAAAAGTGTAAATTGTGTTTGATATCATCGTACAGTGAAATATAATCGTATGTTACGTTAATCAAAATGTAAAACGAACCATTGGTAACATCGATCGACTTTTCATTTAATGGCGTAAAACATTGCGAATCATAAAAGTTCGGATTAATACCGCCTAACGCATTTGTTTGCACCACAAGAACGAGTAAAAGTGCACAAAAGTACTCACAAGCATGCATAATGAACATAAAATGTTTTGTCACAAGTAGAAAAAACTCCATATATAGTTTTTATCATTCACTGTTTGCAACATTCTTCTGCAAATTATCGACATGGAAAGTAGTTTGTTGTCAAACCCAATACAAGATGAGGATGTTTTGCATAAGGTCCATATGTATGCTACTCGCAAGGCTGCATTAGAACCAACGAAAACGATCATGAGACTATTTGACGAAATTGTTGAGGAAACTTTAAGAAAAACTGATATTGGAAAAATCAAGATTCAACAAGCCCTCATGAACAGCTGTAACACGAGAAATACTTTTTCGGTGTGGTCATTTCTGATCACTGATTGCAAGAAATATACAATGAACGTGTTACAAACAAAAGCTTGCTTGTGCAAATTCGACCTACGGTACAGTTGGACGCACAACCACAGTTGGATCATTGGTGTGATAGATTTCCACGGCGTTGAGAAAACACAAATGGCCGTCAAGTCAATTCTTGGCACTGAGCATGTTTGTGAAACGTACAGCATGAGCGCAATGACAGGACATACCAATAGTATTTCTATGTCTGATACTCAGTCAAACTGGTATTGTTAGCGAAATCAGTTTTGTTTCTTGGTGTATGACATAAAAAGTAAAAAACGACGCATATATACGTTTTGATAAGTTCTATTCAAAATCACAAATCAAATACGAAAGGACATACAGGACACAGTTGTCGATGTCTATGTTTCACGCTGCCTTTTGCAATGTCCCAGATATGCGTATGGCAAAACACGCACTGAATGCAGTCGAACAAAATGTCATAAATGAACCCTTGGCTAGCCATGTCTTCCTTCGAGTCGCTAGGTTCATATTGTAAATCATCAAATGTTTTGAGTCTCTGATTAACATCTTGGTTTTTGAAATACAAGGCTCTAGACGGAAAGGCCATGATTGCAAACAGAGTCTAACATGTGCACGATTAGCTGATATATATCAACAATTTTGTAATATCTACTTGCGAACAATACCACATGTTTGCAAAACAGTCTCTGGCAATTGTTTCAACCATTCAGCTTAGCAACTAACCAAAGCAATCACAAGTGGGCATATTGACAAGCATTCTTGAGATGTTCTACCACAGAAATCACGTGTTTCATTTTGGTCAGATTCTTCTTCCACACTACCATAGTTGTTTCAGCGATATTGGTTTTCATATTTGTTTTCCAAGTACCTTTCGAATGACTCATCATCGGAAAAGTAGATACGGTTGGTTTCTTCATACTTTTCATCCAAAAAACGTTTGTATGATTCCAGAAACATATTTTCTACGATATCATCGATGTCATTGTATTTGCAATCCAAACACGTGTTTCTATCATGATTGTTGGAATCATTTTCAATACTGCAATCACTATCATCGTTTGTTTCATGATAATGTGTGTGCTTTTGGTCTCTTTTGGCATTCCGTAGTTTTGTTCTACGTTTCGATAGTTGTCTTCTCTTACGTTTTTTAACAGCTTTTTGATGCTGCCTTGCAGTTTGTTTTTGATTCGATTTGTAAAGCTTGTTTTCACGATTTTCGGTTCGTTTGTTTCGAACTCACTACAATAATCATCATAGTCATCTTCATCGATGTAGTCATGATTTGTTTGAAACCATCTGCAGATAGCGCATCGATTATTGTCAAGAATTTAGCTATTTTCACTGTCATATCCTTCTTCCATTCTGCCAAAACAAATCCCCATTGCGACTGAACGGTTTAACGCTGAATGAGACAGTATATATCCTGAAATGGCTGAAAAACGAAATAATTTTCCCGATAGAAAATCGACACCCGGCAAATTAGCGGGGGGTCTTTTTCAAAACACCGCCCCCCCCCTTTTCCAACTCAACGAATTTTTCTAAGGCATATACTATAGCCCGGAACCCCCACAAAAACGAGCGCAATAAAAAAAGTGGCTGTAGTCGTCGTACAACTCGGCAATTCGTGCCTTAAAGGGCCGATT
The DNA here is from genome assembly GCA_027627225.1 of Congeria kusceri. NCBI lineage: Eukaryota > Metazoa > Mollusca > Bivalvia > Myida > Dreissenidae > Congeria > Congeria kusceri. The sequence goes on along the minus strand of CM051028.1, from coordinate 12,975,146 downwards.
CCATGAAACACATCGGCAGGTTGTAGCTTTCTGGTACACCCACCAGGGATCATACAAGTGTCACTGTTAAACTTGGTTTTGACAAGATCCTTCACTTTTTGCGTTTTGTGTGCTCGAAACGCATCCCAAACTAGCAAGCGACGGGCAGTGTTTCTGACACCGTATAGTTTTGTGAGCCAGAATATAATGCTGCCTTCGTTAGCCCATGATTTCTGGCGTGCACCGCACATGTATATAACGATTCCGGATGGTATGTCTTCCTTTGGCAACAGGCGGACTCCCGGCATATGGACAAGAGGAGACAACTTCGTTCCATCTGCATATGCTGCCAGGGTGACGGTAATCCGCTCCTTTTCATGGCCTGTTGATGACACCGATACTTCTTTATCACCCGTGCCAGCCAGCGTACTTTTCCCTGGCATTTCGAACCATACCGGTGTCTCGTCCATGTTCAATATGTCGCCATCACTATACTCCCTCATTCGTCGCATACGCATTACGAATCTCAAAAATGAGTCGACGCGGTCGTCTCTGATGGCAGCCGCATGTTGCGCAATATGTGTGGTGCGTCGAAAAGAAATATTGTTCCTTTTCTTAAACTTTCGGAACCAGCCGCAGGAAGCTTTAAAGGACTGGCTACCGTTTTCTTTGTGTAGACGTAATGCTTCTTGTTTAAGCGACTTTCCCGTCACCCGAACGCCCTTTTCCCTTCTCTCTTGGAACCATTTGATCAATTTAAATTCGATGTCTGCATAGCGAACGTGCCGTCCTGCACCACCAAGTCGTTTTTGAGTCTTCGGTAGACTTTCTAGCCGCTCTTTTTGTGCACACCACTCCTGCACCCGACGTCGATCAACTCTAAAATGTCTAGCTGTTTCACGTTTGCTATTCTGTTCAGTGTACGCGACTACATTTAGCTTAAATGCAGCTGTGTATGACTTTTTACGTTCACTCATGATGGTTCCTTGTCTTGGAATGATGCTAGTTTCCGCAAAATACAGGTCTTGGAAAATACTATTTCTCTCAATTATACACAAATAATGCTGTATCTATAGATTTTCAAAAGCCACGTGTAGATAGTAAACCCATTCCCGCAGTAATATATCCTCTGTACAATGGGTCTTCAAAAATTGACGCGTATAGGCACGAAGTGCACGAGGAAATTTTCCCGCCGTTGTATGGACGGTGTGCTTGGCTGCCTGAGCCCTGACCAAACAGGAGCTAGTCATGAAAGTCGGATATTATAATAGAAAGAAAATTAAAGTGCATCGGTCGACGGCCGATTCGGGATAAATTGGACAACGCCAAATAACAGATTGCGATGTAGTGGATCAGCAATGTACATAACATCATTAAGAAATTGTACATGCAGATGGCAAAAAAATATGTTTTTGGTATGTTTTGTTTGTCAAAATTAAGTCCCTAATTGCCGCGCACCTTTGGCAAAATGATCGCGCCGCGGCGCGTCTATTAGAACGAATACGGTACTTATAATAAATACATAAAAACAACCAAACATAATGCTACATGTAATGTTATTTAGCATATGCCATGAGAGTACAACTACTCAAAATTGACAATAGCAATGCTTAAATACAACTTTGCTTAAACACAATATGCAACCATACCTTTTACAAACAGCTAAATACGTACTTTAAATACATATATATAGAGGATATGTTTATTAATACCTTAAGTGTAAATTATGAGTGATAAATAATGTTTTCACCTAGACAAAGTAAAATAAAAGCTGACTAATATACATGGTAAATGTATAACTTGTTCATATTAATAGATCACTTTAAATCACTCTGTCATACAGTTTAACATCATTCTTTACAATGCATTGCGAGTACTTTTAAATTAGTTCTATTACTGTTTTGAGACATTTGATTTACCACCACATTGTAAATATTTAGTCCCACAACTATTTAAACCTGGCATCTTATATTTGTGCAGTATCTTGAATAAGAGATGAGTCAGTGGCTATGTAGCTTTGCAGTAGACAACGCATCTTGTCAAGTATTTCCTAATGCTGCACCAGGGTTAGCAATGCTACACTTTCTTGTTTTACTTGGGAAATGGGTACAGCTAGTGATTAATTGTTGACTTCTATGTTTTATTATGAAAATAAAAAAATAATAATTCCAAAAAATTCAAAAATAAAATTTTGGTGGCACTGGATGTAGTAGGGGGTTCAGAACACAGCAATCCCAATTTAATGCAAAATCAGAGAAAAAATGACCTCATGCATTTTTTGTTTCAAAAATCAATAATTTTGAAATATCACACCATCATTTGATTATTTCTATGACTTTTATCAAATTTAAAACCATACATTTTTTAAAGACTGTTTTACTTAGATGTTTTTCATTGGTTTATGGCATGTCAGCTTAATGTTTTTGAGACCAATTTTATATACAACATGCATCTAACACTATGTTATAACTGATAATACATGCAATAACAAATTAAATGACTTTATTGTCAAGTTTACATGTAATTTCAAATGTCTTTTAACACTGTTTAGTATTTCCTGGTATTGCAGCTGAGGTGGATCCTGTGTGTGAGGCTCTCGTGTGACGCCCAATGGATCTTGGAAGCACAGACTGAAAAAAGTTAAAACAATTAACAAACATACAAGAAAAAAAAAAAGATTTGAATTCAACATACTGTGAAATATTTAAAAGTACAAAAAACTAATTTATTGAACAGTCTCAGATAATTTATTGAACAGGCTCAGATAATAATGGGTGTGGCACAACTGGAAAATGGGCGTGGCACATCACAGTATATTTAATTTTCTGTTAAATTCCTCCAATTTCTATAAAATAGTTGATTGTTGACAATAAAATGTAATAAATAAAGACATTGAATGTTACAGATAGACTCTTAACTGTATCTATTACATACCAGGTATGGTTATCCACAAATCTGCAACACGGAGTGGCCCAGGAGTACCCGGAGTGTGAAACTGGCTGAGTGACCCCACCTGAAGTGAACCAAACAGATCATAAGTCACATGCAAAAATAAAATATACCAGTCAAATTTAATAAACAAAACATGTAATAGAACATTATTTTTATTTTGTGTAAAGTTTACTCATTTAAGTTTTTTTTTTGTTTAACAAAAGCTTATGTTCCACTTTTACTTATAATTACTAGAAATAGAGAAGTTTTATACTTCATTGAAAAATAACTTGTAATAGTTCAACAATTAAAGAACCTCCAGAATTCCTGCAAACAATAAATAGAACTATAAACTTATGCACAAATTAACAAATACTGACTACTAATAACCAAGCATGCATATTTTTGAAATACACTGGACCTGAAAGCAAATAGAAATTTATTGAAGCATCAACTAGGAATACATGAACTATCATAAGCTGGCTACTGCAACTTACACACAGTGCCACATGCAAACAACAGAAACAATCTGTACAAGCAACTGGTATAAACTGGGTATTTCAACTTGAATAACTTTCGGAACAGGTTGCGATACCTCATGTTAAGTCCTCTGAGGCACGATCTTAAGGTCACCCTGTTTATAGTCATCCATGAGCCTGTATGTGTACACTGCCGGGTCATTAGTGTACACAATGTTGTACCAGTCTGGGTAACCTGGTACAACTGAGATGACATGCCCATCATAGGTTCCATCATGAAATGTATGCTGCACACACTTCCCAACAAGCAGTGGAGCTCCTTTCTTCGACAATTCTTCAACAGGACCTTTATAAGAATCTTACCAATTTTTTCAAGTTGTCTGCTAATTCAGTAACGGTATCAACATACTTCTTGTCAATTTTTCTACTGAAGTTGTAAACTGATTTGTCGTGGTAATTCTGTTGCAGAATAATTTTTCTGAACTTCAGCTGCCACTGAAGAGCTTCTTTTTTTTCCTGTTTAGATGGTATTCTTTCCAAGGCTTCATCAATTTGTTCAAGTGTTTGCCACATGTCATAATATATTATTTTTGCTACTATATTTTCTTTCTTCTTTCGTTCTCGGCAATAATGGAACCTACATGGAAGCTAATCAAGTTATTACATACCACAGGACTGTGTATAGTAGTAATGCTTGTCATCTGGTGATGCAATGTAGCACTGGAAAATCCCAAACAAATTAAATTCTAAAACTATGTATATGCGGTATTATGACAAGAAATGACATACACATCAAATGTCACTTTTCATGTTACAAAAGAGCACCTGCTTCTCATTTGGTTTAGATTCGACAGTTCTCATCCTAGTTATTAGATACCTCGCCCAGAGCATGATTTCAAGTTTCAATTTAGATCAAAAAAGCTTTAAATGAGTTTCTCTGTTTTCTAATTTAAAACGGGACCCCATTGTGATCATATCAGATGTGGGACCCGTTAAGATCATACAACTTTTTTGGTGTGTACAAGTTGAAAAAAAAATTCTGACATGTCTGACCCTAGCAAAACCCATTTATAAACATTCAAAGAATATTCCAAACACATTTTTGTTTTTGCAGTTTATCTAATTTCATGCTAAGAGGGATTTCCTACGTGAAACCCTGTAACGATCACAAATTACATGGAAAACAGTACCCGCTTAGAAAATGTGCACCGAGTAAAGTAAAGATCTAGGGCGAGGACATAAACGAAACAAACGTTAAATACTTTCTAACTGATATGGCTAGAAAGTGGATGGCATTAAAATATTAAAGCACACTATTAAAGAGTATAAAAAGGCAAAAAAAAACTGTTCCTGCAAGAACATCGCCATGTTGATTCTGAGCCTCTGAAATGGCTGCCAGGGGTTGTTTAATAACTCTGACTATATATGACTGTAAAGTCAACTTTCACAATCTTCTCGTTGGAAACCACTCGCTTGGTTACAAAATAATTTCATAGAACTGTTGATTGGGTGATTTTCTGTCAAAATCCTTCAAATAAGTTTTATTTGTTAAAAACCATGGACTCTATGGTGTGGGGAAGTTTGACCATATAGGGCCACATAGGCAACTTTGACAATCTTCTTGTAACAAACCACTTAATGGATTTTGAAAAATAATCATGGATTTGTTTCTTGGGTCTTCCTTTACCAAATTCTTTGGAATAATTTTGATTTGTTAAAAACATGGCCATAAGGGTATGGGGAAGTTTGACCAAATATGGCTGTATAGGCACCTTTGACTATCTTCGTGTCAAAAAGCACTAGGCAGATTTCTAAATAATATCACAGAAATGTTTGTTTTGTGACCCCCTTCTCCAAAATTCCTTAAAATAGTTTTGATTCGTAAAAAAATTTGCCGCAAGTGGTTGTGGAAGATTGACCAAATGTGGCCGTATAGGCAACTGTGACAATCTTCTCGTCATACACCACTTGCTGGATTTCAAAATAATTTCATAGAAATGTTGCGTGGCTGACTACCAAATTCTCTGAATGGTATTTTGATTTGTTTAAAACCATGGCAGCTAGGGGGCGGGAGAGTTTTCATTATATGGCTATATTGAATTTATACAAAATCTTCTTGTCAGAAACCGCATGCTGGATTTTAAATTTATTTTACAGAAATGGTCCATGGCTAACACTCTACTAAATTCCACCTTTTGTCTGTCGTTTGTCATCAACATTTAGCTTGTGAACACTCAATAGACCACATTTATTGCCCAACCTTGATGAAATTTGCCCAGAACATGTGTTCCAATTTTATCTCGGACAAGTTGGAAACTTGGTTATGTGGTGTCAAAAACTAGATCTGGGGCAAAATAAAGAAAACGCTTGTGAACACTCTAGAGGTCACATTTGTTGACCAATCAGCATGGAACTTGCTTAGCCATTCAGGTGAGCAACCTAGGCCTTACAGCCCTCTTGTTTGTTTGCATGCATTCTGGTGTTAATTTTGTCATTAAAATTTTGCCATTCAGGCTGGCCCCGTGTTCACAAAACTTTCTGACATCGATTTTCGATCTCAGATGACATCGATTTTCACATATTGACATCGATTTTTGAAGTTGGTGTTCACAAACAAAATCAATGTCAACTGACATCGAAAATCAATTTTAAATTGGCAATCGATGTCAACAAATTGAAATCGATTTTGGGCGTCTTCAAAATGAAAATCGATGTCAATCACATGGTAAAATAATAACAACATGGCCGACATTGAACGCCGAGTTCGTCGCGCTCGTTATGCTCATAGCAGAATTCCCGTCGACAAAAGGGTCTTTCGCGATCGAACGAATCCGCTGGAGACGTTGACACGTATGGAAGTCCGTGAGCGGTATCGTTTTTTTCCTGAGACAGTATTATTCCTTGTTAATATTGTAAATTTGGAGAGGGCTACGGCTCGTTCGTGTCCTCTTCCGCCACTGATGTCCTCACTGGTAGCGCTTCACTTCTTGGCGACTGGAACTCATCATATTGTGACAGCCGGTATTCACGGGATTTCTAGATCCAGTGTTTCGAGAGCAGTGAAACAATTCACTGACAGTATCTGCCAACGGCTTAACAACTATGTGTGCGTATTGGATGATGACGTAACACGGGAGAGAATACAAAAACAGTTTTATAACATCGCAGGTTCGTTTTCAATAATTTCAAGTATTTGCTACGCTTAATAAAAACGAGGTTTGCATTTGATTGGTTGCTGGTGTACACAAATCAAGGGAGTTAATATTTTCTCAGTCGAGACGGCCTTAGCTCAATACGGTCCAAAGATTGCCCGATTAACCGATAATGCAATCATATTGATGTGTGCAGCATTCATTTTCCCTTATTGTACACGTAGCCCATTTTAGGTATGTAGAGTTTGGTGTTTTTGCGAGGTCTTCTGTCTTGATATATGAACTTGTCATACTCGGTTCACATGCGTCAATAAAAATGTTAAACTCAAAAGTTGCAACATGACTGATATAGCATTTGCCTGCATTTTAATCATGTACGGAACATTAAAATGTATAACTACATTAATTTTATAAATCCAATACACTGTCTCTTTAATGGGAAAAACGATAGAAACATGTGTTGTTTCATATACATATCGTTCACTAACTGATTAAATTTAAAGTTTTTACTAACGATTGGCAAGTGGTTGATGAGATTCAATAACGAAGGAAATTGCATAAAAACATAACAAAGTAAGATAAAATGTTCATGATTAAATGCCTCCAATGTTAGTTTCCTTGATGGAAACCATTAGATGGTCTGTATGCAAACAGCAAGGGAGCAAAAAAAAAATACTGAACAAGCAATATACCTAAAAATGAGTACATGTTAACATTTCAAATAGCAATTTATGCAAATTACTGTTAAATAAGATTTCAATTCACTTACTTTAATTTAATAGAACTTAAACCATACATCTATTTCAAGTGAAGTAAATCAGGGTCTACTGCATGAAGCCAATTCAATTTATGTTACATATGTATCAACTACTGTGAATTGATTTGTATAGAGCCATCAAATCAATAATCTCAATGAATTTCTACATATATTTAACATATGTTTCCATTTAATGTACAAGTAAATACTTGTTTTGTAAAAAAATGTACACACTCAGCGACAAATGTATTAGACATACAACATGTATTCACATCTGCACTGTTGTTTTTTTTTTATTGTTTCACAACTGCCACATTTAAAAAATATACATTACAAATTTATATAATCTGTAGAACAAGAACACCAAAACTGCTTTGATACAAATACATTTAATGTATTAGTTCACAATTTAAATTTCATAAATTTAACAGTGTTTGTAATGCAACTAATTTCATAATTTAACATTAAAATTAATGTTAATTAACACAGTTAACACATGGACATTTAATGACATTGTTAACAAAATGAAATTTAATTAATAACCCATTAAAAAGGACTTCACAGACTGACAAATTTACAATGTTCATTTTTTTGTCACAATTTCCACAAAGAAAAATGCACTTTATTACTGAAATATTCTCTTCACGCTAATAAAATGTGTAAACATGTCTCGCTAATGAACAAACAACTATTGAAATGGGAAAAAAAAAGCTTTTCATTAGATATTTTTAAGGTGCATGTATAACTAATATAGCATCAACAGTTTAAACATTAAATATATGAGTCTGTATTTAAATTTATAACACTTCAACTATTTGAGACATTTCTGAAAAACACAAAAATCTATAAATAAGTCACCTTAGTACACATACAATAAAGTAATATATCGTCGGCCTAATATCAAAACCTCGTATCGGCACTTTTTTAAATTTTACAGGAGAAACATTTTTTTGTTTCAAAAAATTATTTCTTGTTAAAATCTCACTAAACTTAAACTAATTAGATACAATTGTATTATTTAACATGTCAAATGCGATTTACCATGTTTTGTCATGCTGTTTATTTACAATTATCATGTTTAGGATTATACGAGATTTTGATCATTTTTTTCATTTTTTAAAAATCATATACGACATTTTGCATCCTAATAAACAGTACTAATAAGACTGTCACATGCACAAATACTTGTTGTGAGAAGGCAGAACGTCAAGTTTGTATAAGCATTTCGCTACGCAAATGAAATAACCATAAGCCATTAAACGGACTTAACCATAAGTATATATAATCAATATCTCAAATGTATGATTTTTTATCAGCATTCTGAGCTCAAAGTAACTAGTATTGTAATAGTATTGCAAACAATAAACATTTTCAATTTTTTTTTTTTTTTTATTTGAAAACAATCTAACAGCTTTGATTTTGAACAGTAAAACATTTCAACATTAAATTAACAACTTAATCATGACGAACGTTTTAAACAGTAACAAGTTAGATACTAACACAAATGTTGTCAAAATCGATTAAAACTAACATAACATTTCTGATCAAACACTTGACGTGACACAAAAGATGATTTGTAATTTGTAGAACAAGAAACTAATAACCCATAAATTTCAAATTAATACGACATTAGTCGTAAACACTTAAAACGCAAATTCTATAGAATCTTTTTCGTCACAACATTATATTGTGAAAAGTAATCAATTTCGATTCTCTTGGCAATCTATCCTAACAATATCATCAACAAAATGTTTAATGTTGCCGCTAAAATAACCAGTAAATAACTATTTACATTCATGCTCACACACGTTTTACTCGAAAAATAAAGATTGTATCATGTCCGACAGTAAGAGGTCTCTGTTGCGTCTATCAATTGCCAAAGAAATATTATTCATGTGGCAAACTGTCATAAAAGGAATGGTAATCTGAAGGAACAACACTCTTGAGTTCCTGCAGGTGCTTAAACTTGGATGCCTTGATGGGGATCCTGTTCCGATGTAGCTGAGAGACTATTCCAACTTCGTTTTGCACCTTTGCTTTACGCGGAAAATCCTGGTACTGGTCATTGAACGCAAGTTTGTACTGAATTGTCCCATCCGGACTGTAGCGCAAGACCCGAAGGTTTGTGACTGTAGGGTCACCAACTCTATTTCCGGGTCTGATTGAATTGTACAAGTTCAATTGTTTCATATCCTTGAAGAATGTGTGAAGCACATATCTCACATTCAGCGGTTGACTCGGCCTACAGGAGGCTATTACTTCTACGTAGTTTTGAGGTACATAGATGGGCCTCCTTTTCAGTTTCCGTTCTACAAGACTGTGTATTGAGTCTACTTCCATTTGAGTGTGACCCTTTTCAAGGTATTTTTGCATAATAGTAACCTTCTTGTCAAAGGCAGTCTTCAGTAATGCGTTTGACAATACAACATTGCGATTTTGATAATTGCAGCCATCGCTGTATATAACAACTTCTTTCACGTCATTGCTTTGTGTTATGAGGTGCTCAATATAGTAATTTATGCATGTCGCAAAGGTACTTGCCGACAGATCTCCTTCAGTCTCGTTCCATACATAACATGTTGTATCTTTTAAGGCAAGGTCCATCACTGTAAAGTTGTGACAAGCAAGTTTAGTTTTATAATAAAGAGCACTTGCTTGCAGACGTGGACAGATAAGCACAGCCTGTAAGTCCATTGTTAGGACCTTAAATGTTGGGTCTTTAATACATCTCTCTTTATCGTCTGACTTGGACTTTCTCGCCTCATCTTTCAACCTCACGTGTTCATTGTAGTCATTCTGAGAAATGTTTCCAACTTCAAACTCGCAACATTTGTCACATTGATCTTTTCTCGGCTTATATAGTGACAAGTTCAATTCCTGAAATACATTGTCAAACAGGCAGTTCGAAGCAATCTTTACGTTACGCTCTTTGCAGTGATCTTTGTAAACTTTGTAAACATCAGTCTTAGTTGTGAACAGTGGTTCAAGATAGTGTTTAGAACTTGTTGACCTGCAGTAATGAGATTCCATTTTAGGTAATTGTTCAAGAAAGTCACGTGCGCTGATCCGTGCATCCGACAGAGGTTTATCTTTCCTCTCCTTTGAACTACTGGTAGTAGGCGTAGGTACTAGAGTGCCCACTATTTCATCACTATTGTCATTTGAAGTTGTAACCGTTTTGTTTTCTTTCTGTTTCCAACCATATGCTGTCTTCTCCCCGATCCCTAACGTGTTCAGAAACATAGGTTTACATACACAATATCTTTCTTCACCGACTCTCAGGAAATATGTGTAAGTATTGCCCTTTCGACCACTTAAAGCCTCTGCTCCCTTTGTCTTCTTTGTCTTCACTTCTGATTCTGCAATCAAGTTTGTAACAGCCACTTTCTTCTCGTCCCAATTAAACTCTTTCCAGAACTGCCGAAATATTGCTTTTCTATCCGACTCAGATATTTTCGGAAAACTTTTTACTTTAGAACTTTCACATTGTCTTGAACAACCACGAGGTTTCATTTCTCTCTCTTTTTTCACTTCACTAAACTTCCATTTCCCTTCTTGGTCCTTCTTTAACCCTTTATATTCATTTCCTTCCATTCTAGCAACCCTTTGCTTTGTTCTCTGCCATTCCTTTGGTGATTTAAATTTTCTTCTTTTCATCAAGGGTTCATCATTGACAACCTCTTCAAGATCTATGCGCATTTCTTGTTCTTCGTCTTCAATCAATGCTTCGTTATCAGATGATTCAGTGTCATTGTCTTTTGATGGGTCATAATCGGGATCTACCAAGGAGTCATCTAGGTCTAAATCTTCTTCATCAGACGTTCCGTCAGTAACATCAAAATTTTCATGTTCACCATTGTCCACATGGTCAACTGGTTTATCTTCAATGCGCTCAACGTGCTCTTGTCTTTCACCAACATTGCTAGTCTCAATAACACACATATTGTCACCATCGTGATATCCATTATCACATCGATCAGTATTACAAGCTGTGTTTATTTGAGTGGGAAAGGTTTCCAATTCGTCTGATGACTCGATTACAAACTTCGTTTGCACATATTCAGGCTTTGCTAAATATTGACCTAAATCAAGATCATCATCTTCATCACTACAAGCTCCACGTAACGCATCAGCAAAATTAAAAGTCCTATGTATATTCTCATATCTGATTTTCTTAACTACAGCCCTTTCACTACTATTTGCCTTGTCTTGGATATTGTTTTCAAATATCTGGAAGTCTTGTTCATTGTTATTATCATCACTTATCACTGTGTCCTCGGGCCCATATTCACTATCTGTTGACAATGTCTCATCACAAGCTAGAAATGTACTTTCTCTCTGTTTGCAATCTCTATCCTTTAATAATTCACAGTTAGTACTTCGCTGGGATTTCAGTTTATCAAGTGCCAATTGCACTATTTCTTTTCCTCTACTGCCCATACCTGTACTTAGCAACCGTTCTTGCAGTTGGGATGAAATTTCATTTCCAAACATCTATATTTTCCATTGATATTCTCAATCACAATATATCTTGGAGTTGTTTCTCTGTAAAGGGAATAGTAACAGTCACTAAGAAAGTTGTACTGTTTTCCTTTCACTGAGTAATTGCCTATTTCTCTCATTCTCAAGCAAGTCAAAAGCTTTTGATTTTCATATATGTCTTCCGTTGATCGCAACCATTTACTACTCATCTTCGCAATATTTTTCTCTGTCGAGGTTTCTGACAACGACGATTCCAAATTTCAACGTCTTTAAATCCTGAAAATACACAAGCAAGTGTTTCATTATTACAGCTTAATTTAACATGAAAATTGTTCACACAAATTTTGGATTCAACGTCTGTCTATTGCGTGCCTCAATCAAAATATCGTATACTTTCCATGCATCTTGCTATTAAACCACACATTCCTAATGTCAAAACCTCGTACAAAATGTAAATTTACCACATCAGTAACTGATTTGATTACTTAATATTCTTCAGAATTGATTGTTTTAATACAAAGCATCTCTACAAACATTTCTACCACTATAATACTTAAGATATATGTTTCATTATAGTTTTAAAATGCATTGACAAAATGCTACGCTATTGTATTTTCATTTCGATTATAAATCAACAAACAATACAATCATATTGTAATCTACAAAAAGCAATATTTCAAATATGCTTTACATGTAAAAAGACAAAAGAATATTCTTACCTCTCATTCTTTTCCAAAATCCACGTAATTATTGAAAAACACTCAATTAACAACCTTTCATCCAAGACAATCATAGCACATTGGTGATATACGATTTTTTGATATTAGGAAATTTCAACCAATCCATATACGACAAATTTACACATGACTGTTTTGTCATTTTCCCATTGGCTTAGATGTACGAGAATTTGACAGAAAAAGCGCTAGTATTTTTAAATTCCCGCGGTGTTAAAAAGTGATTTTCCGAAAATTGGCTCTATACGAGGTTTTGATATTAGGCCGACGATATTATGTTCCTCATGTTTCATACAAAACAAGGCCCTGATCAAGAGCAGTTTTGATATTAGTGCTCAACAGCTCTTTCTTCAGATTGAAAATTCTCCGGTCCTGTTCAGCAGCTTCTTTCAGCATTTGAACCCGAATTTCATGCAGCTGCTTCTCCTGCATCTGTCTCTGAAGTATTAGATCAATTTCGGCTTGTGCGCGCCTTTTTTCAAGTTCGAATAAGTCCTCCTCGGCTACTTGTACGTGTGAACGCATTCTCTTCTTCACTGATACTGCAAATACAACAAACAGCAGACAGTGAAATGTGAACCTGTCTTCATCGACATATCCAGTACTTCATATCGACCATATATTTAAAATAATTTTAGGAAATTAATACATCTTGTTTAAAAAAAATATGACAGACTATAATGCAATCATAAATGCAGCAACATTGTTTTAAATAATTAAAGTAATATTTAAAACTTCCATATAATTCTGTGTAACACTGTTTGAATACTTCACTTTTTATTTACCAATTTGTTAATGTAATACTATTTTTTCACAAGTATACACAAGCGATTAATACAAATTTAACTACATAAAATACTGCTTATAACATACCAGTACTAACTGAGCTAATACGACTAGTTGTAGCAGTAGTTGTAGCAGTACTGTGGGGTCTCGCAGAAACTACGGACGCAGATTCATCAAGCGGGACATCAATTTCAGCAGGGGCATCAAATTCATCAGTGGTTGCAACAACACCTAAAGGAAAGCAACTCAAATATAAGCATGAACATTGGATGGAAAAGTCATTTCAGCCAGTGTTTGCTTATTGACCGAGTTGGCGGTCAATACAGACGGACAGATGGATGGACGATGTGATTACTGTATGGCCACGAAGTTTCCTTCGGCGACATAAAAACTAAAAAATTTAAATATCAAATGGTTTCGAACACCCAAGTAGCTAGAGAAGCAGATAATTAAATAATTGTTGGACTGCTAAAAGTAATACCATGCTTTAAGTACTTACACAGCATACAATTAATTACAGTACAAATTTACGTTGATATCAAAAGTAACAGTATGGAGATAATTGTAAACTTGTATTTAAACTACCTGATTCAATGCCACCAGGAATGCCAATAAGCTGTGGCTTATTCCTTATCCCGTCTATAACCAGTTCATCAATAGCATGCATCACCACTGGACGGCCCCCACCAGTTTCCTTCTTGTCAGATTCTTTCTTTTTGGCTGAAAAGTAAGTATGTTTAAAGCATGTTAGTTATTTATGCTCTTAAGTAAAACATGTTGCCACAAAACTACAGGACACAACGGTATACATTATATATTTTTAAATGATATTTAACAATCTTTGAAATAATCCACACGCCCGAAGACAATGACAAGAAAAAACAAACATTTTCAGGCAAGTTAAAATGACCTGATCCCTCTGCATGAAAGGCAAATGAAGCAAAATTTAGTTCTTTTGAAATTGAAAAGTTATGCAGTAAAAAAATACATTGTCCAGATATTTGTCTCGAACTAAATTATAATTAGCTAACTTATTTTCCATATTACAACATTATCATTTTAAGTGATTAGGTACTTTGTTTAAATTTTATTTCAAAATTTCCGACAATTTCATGTTGATTCAGGCAATTTGAAACAGTCTTATCGATTAAATAGTGAAGCATGGACCGCTTCCATCAAATTTTTGCTTGGTCCTTGAAGAATTAAAAGATAACTGAACCGATGGTCCATCAATTGAATGTCCTTAGGTCAATAAGAAAATCAAACTTTAAAAAAGACAAATTATCTTAAAGACAGTCTTACAATCATGACTTTTTAAAATTATTTCAAAAAACGTGAAGTAAACCTACAACCTATAGTCCATTCGAGTCCTTCTAGCTGGCTTAGTGGACGATGGTCAACTGATTTCAAAATTTATTCGTGAATACTGCTGTACTTGTATGGTTTATGCATGAATTGGCAATTCCTTCCAAAAATATATTATGAAACTCATTCTGACTGTTATTAATACTAAATAAAGTGACCGTAAAATTATTTGGAAATACATAATGTTTGACATCTAGAAAATACCTCTACACTTCAGCTGGGCATACATATCCTTAATTTGTCTGACAGTTCTTACAGCCTGGGCAACACTGGAACTGAAATAAAGCCGGTATTCAAATTCATTTAATATTTTAATGAAATAATAGTGCTGAATGACCAAAAGAATCTGGAATTCTTTCAAAATAAAGTTTTATGATTTCACCCTTTGAAGAGATGTATAATATCCCCTGCGAAAATTTCAAGAGCAGTTCAAGAAAAGTTCTTGCACAGTTCAAGAACAGTGTTCATGAATTGTACTTGAACAGCTCTTAAAGAGTTCAAAAACTGTTCAAGTACATTTTAAGAAATGTTAAATTGGACAAATCTAATAAGAACAAGTGTTCTTTAAATTAGTCCTTAAAAACAGTTCTTGAACAGTTCAAGAACTCTTTCTTGAACAGTTTAAGAACTCTTATTCTTGAACAGTTCATGAACTATTCAAGAACAGGAACTTCTCCATCTGCAGTAAAAATTTGTCCAATTTAACATTTCCTAAAATGTACTTGAACAGTTCTTGAACACTTTTAAGAACAGTTCTAGTGCAATTCTAGAACACTTCTTGACCTGTTCAAGGACTCATATTCTTGAAAAATTCATAACATTTCTTAAAATGTACTTGAACAGTTCTTGAACACTTTTAAGAACAGTTCTAGTGCAATTCTAGAACACTTCTTGACCTGTTCAAGAACTCATATTCTTGAAAAATTCATAACATTTCTTAAAATATACTTGAACAGTTCTTAGAAACTTTAAGAACAATTCAAGTACAATTCATGAAAATCGATTCTTTAACAGTTCTTGACAGTAAATGTTGAAACAGAAACTCTAAGAATTTCTTAAGTATATCATAACAAATTAGAAATCTGTTCACTCTGATGCCCGGCACCTACAGCTTTGTTACACAACAAGGTGTCGGGTTTGCCAAATTAGAAATCTGTACACTCTGATGCCCGGCACCTACAGCTTTGTTACACAACAAGGTGTCGGGTTTGCCAAAATATTAGCATAATTTTATGTTACTCATAAAACTGATGGATTAATTGTGACCAAAATTAAATTCATGAAATCGGTATGAATGAAGTGTGTGGAGTGATCAATTCTGAGGCCAAAGCTAGGCACAAAGGTTTACTCACAAAGGTTTATTTACTCACAATTAACTTGACTCACAATTAACAATTGTTAAACATTTTTATAACAAATAAATCCTCTCACAGAAACTGTTAAACTGGAAACTTGAAACAGTCAAAATATTGTTACACTAAGTCACTAAATGAGACGTTCACATTTAGAGTTTTTCTTTCATAGCATCCCTTCTGGTCATCTTTATTATGTTGTCTATCTTCTTCTTCAATACGTCCGTATGCAGAGATGGGCACTTTGTAAGGACTGCCTTTTCAAGAATTTCCATTTTCTGTTTGTCGAGAGCTGGTCTTGCCTCAGCGCCTGGAGACCGTATGGTCTTCTTCCCTGTTCTGGAGCAATTTACCATTTCTTCTTTGCTAAATATAGCAAAACACATCTTTTTCAAGCACTCATTTACTTCTTTTTCATTTGTTCCAGGAGACAAGTGATTCACGAATTGTAAGATTTCGTTTATCCATTTTTCTGTGCTGGACACCATGGTGCTGCTGGCACTTGGTTCTTCATTTTCTGTCCTCATAGATTTTTTCAATGCTCGTCTAAGTTCTTTAACTTCTCTTTCCAAAAAATCAAGCCGTTTTTCAATCGATCTTTTCTTGCTGAAAAAAGGGAAAATGATATCATAAAGCGATAATTAAGTGTTTAATCGAAAACAACGTTCATTTTGTTAATATCATTTTCAGCAACGATGTCCAGTATTTGCAACATATTCTACATGTATAATACATTGTATTTCAAATTGGCGTGTAAGAACAATAGATCCTTTGTTCCCAGGTCCGGTATTTCACGTGTGCAGGTCGGTCTTTTTAAAATAGATCTGGGCCAGACCAGCGCACGAGGATCTATTGTTCTCGTGGTGATTCGAAATTTTATAGACCAATAGAGAACAAAGGAAGGGGTGTGTAATGACTGTTCAAGTATATTTGATCATTTGTTTACTGCAAGATCAAAACAATATTTGGAAACAGGTAGGGGACATAGCCCAGAAAATCTTAGTGACAACTGGTGAACCAATAAAATTTACAAAAACATCGAGTATTTATGGCAACATTAACTTAATATTTAAATTAATAACCTTAAATTATATTGGGAATTAACATATTTAAATTTTAAATGGTAACAGCAGTTGTGCACACAGGAATGGATTTCAGTCTCTTAAAAAACTTTTGTAAAATCTGATAAATCCATATCCACAACCATTTTTGAGAGAGTGGAAAACTGTTAGAATGCAGACTTCATTGCTCTATGTCTATGGAAACATATTGACATATACCAAAATGGCCAAAAAATAAACTTCTTACCTTGATGGAATGTTGGAGGTGGATACGTTTGTTTGCTGGTCTGAGACTGATAAATCTTCTGCTGACTTGTCCACAGGTTTTTCACCTATCAAGTAAGATTGTAAGGAAATTTTTATAATTCAGAAATAAAGTTGTCATTTGTGAATCTTTATTTTAGCAAACAGTGTTCAGTTCAACTTCAAAACAAAGGTTATCCCATAACAGCGAGCTCTACTATTCTCAGTCCTCAGTGTAGATAGTGTGATAAATATTTGATAGTGATAAGTACTGAAAAGTCTCAGTAAATATCTTCAATTTTCAAGATTTTTTACCTTTTCTTGAAATTTTAAATGAAAAAAAATTAAGTTCAAAAATGGCATAATTCTGTCAAAATGGTTGACATTTAATACAGGAGTCCAACAAAACTTGAGTAGTTTAGTTTAAACGTATTTTATTGCATTTTTTTTTCATTTGAACATAGATAAGTTATAAACATGACATAGTTAAAGTAATTGCAAATGGGTTAAACCACAAGTTATAAAACATTAGGAAACGGTTCTCCCCAAAGATAGTATGACTTTTTACTGTTGGAAAACTGAATAATCAAATATATGAAACAAAAAGACAACAATTAAAACGTGACACGGACGCTTCTTTGAATGTTCCAGCTTAAGATCCGACTTCAAGGTAAAGGAAAGAACCACATAATGCACTGCTATGAATTTGGTCTGATACAGTAATGCAAGTACTTAAGAAGACAGTATAAAATGAACAATTGTTATACTCTACTGCAAACAATGTATAAAACAAAAAAACATACTACTGGGTTTCTGCTTTGCAGCGTTGTCCATCTGGTCAATCTCTTCGGAGGCATCTGATGGGATCAGGCTCCTCTGTACAAGCAACTTATCACGAGGCTCTGTAGGTGTTTGATCACTTTGCTCTGAAATCATTTAGATTACAAATGTAGTCACAACTTAACTTAAACAAGAGGACCAAATGATCCAGCTGCATGGTATTAACAAATATACGACATAATGTCGGCTATTAATTTGGTCTGATACTGTCATATTCTATTTATTTAGTCAGTATTAAGTGAACTTATTATCAAAGTATTCAAACAGTGTATAAAACAAATTTGAGCACAACATTAGTATTTTCAAATTGAGAATGCTGCAATGCAGCAACCTTGTATGTATACTGGTGGTGGATAACACAATTTGACATTCAGCACTAAAACACATAGACGAAGGCAATATTTTCAAGACACTGTTGCAGTTGTTAATGCTTTGAACGTATAAAACACTGGATTTCATTAGTTTATCAGGGATTTAAAAATTTACTGTATTTGACAACAAACATACTACTGGGTTTCTGCTTTGCAGCATAGTCCATCTGGTCAATCTCTTCGGAGGCATCTGATGGGATCAGGCTCCTCTTTACAGGCGACTTATCACGAGGCTCTGTAGGTGTATGATCACTTTGCTCTGAAATCATTTATAAAATGTGGTGAAAACTAAACTTTAACATTGTGTCATGTGATCATGAACACAGTCATCAAATTTCGCATTTTGAAATTACTGGCCAGTCTGGCTAGTTACCCATACAAACAATTAGCTAATTTTATCACATGTTTGTTCACCTGAATTGTTTTTTATAATAAATTCACTCGCCCCTGGCTAGTGGGCGAGTGTGAAATTGGATAACTGTGAACATTGTGTCCATGTTTCATTAATATCTGGTCAAAATTGTCATATATTTATAGGCAGTGTTGATTCATCAAAAATGTGATTTATTTCTAGGCATTATGATTTTTGATTCACCTCAAATTTCTTGCAAATCCTCTATTTCACTTGCAACTGCTCAAAAAATACTTAAAATAACGCTACTTCAATGGAGGCAAATGGAGTTTCTTGAGTCTCATTCAATTTTCCAATTCACATTCATTAATATTAAGGCCTGTAATTTTGGAATGCCTGCCTGTCACTGAACATGCCTTGAAAATAATACCCACCTTTAGTTTTTTTCCTATCTTTAGTTGCCTCGAAAGCATGCTTAGGTGGTAGCTTTGCTTGCTTTAAGAGAAACTTCCTGTCATCTGTAATCAACAGTATATTAAAAATTAAATATAATTATTGAATGCAGCCTGGAAAGGAAAGCCCATATAATCATAAACATATATGCAAAGCAGAAAATCTGCTCACATCCGGACCTGTTTACTTGTATTTTATCCCAGAACAACAACAAGAGGGCCATGATGGCCCTATATTGCTGACCCCTGTCAACAGGCCAAGGTCAATAAGTCCGCTGATTTATGAAAACTACTTTCAAAACCATGCGGATGGTCGAATGTCAATTTGATGCTGAAAATATACAGTTGTGAAAGTAATTAGGCTTGTTTTAATTAACTTTTAACTTATAAAATTCAAAATAAAAATAAATATCATTTCACTTTAAATCAGAAAAGGGCAAAAAACAAGCATGGTTATTTACAAAAAAACTATTGACATATTTTATCTGAAAATATGGATGTCCGAACCTGTACTATTTGCCACTGATTGTTTAACAACGATCAGGAAGAGCTGTTTAATATTGATTTATTTCAATAATTTGTGTTATTAGTTATCAATACACATCGTTATAAACAGTAAATAAAGTAGACTTGCTCTACGGCGATTGAAATATGGAAATTGTTTACCGCGACACCGCCTCGTCAAATAAGTCCGCATTGCGCGAACTGAAATATCGTTATGCGGTATTTTCCAGCAGAAATTTATTAACACTAGTGACGAGGCGGGATTGACGCTTTCAGTCATAAAAAACGTTCACCCGATACAAGAACCCCTTAGCAGTGGTACGAAAAAGTGTTGGTACCAATCGAATTCGAATTTACTTACGATGGATTTCACTGATCACCGCATCGTATGTTTGGTTTTGGTAAGTGGCTTTGATGAGATCTCCCTCCTGGTAGTGAGCAACATCTGTTTTGGGAGCGACTACATTTTTGGGTTCGATAACGCTCATAAAGCGATCCTCCCATTGAACAAGAAAATAACATGGTTCGTCTGCCATTTTCAAAAACACCGCGAAAATGCAATTGACTGGTTATCGTTCATGGTGTGACGATGCTTGTCTGCGTTAACAAAATAGAAAAACCAGTCGGCAATCGGCTCTATTCGTAAATTGACCAATGAAATGATCTCGTACATTTCGGGTTTAGGCTGGGTAAATTTTGAGAGACCCGTATGATGCGTTGCTGAAATCAACTTTGGAATTTAATTTTCCAACTTTAAATTAATCCCTCATTGGTAAATTGTAATCTTCATGTTAAGTTGAATGGCACATCGAAAGGAAAACAATCTTCGTGTATCTGAAAATGGAAAATACCAGTGCTTGATATGTGATAAAGAATTATCAACCAGACAGAGAGTTCTTACACATCTGCATTCGAAACACGGGTTAAGTAAGTCAACGTGTTATTGTGGGTCGAAGACTAGTCCTTTCTTCTGATAATCACTTGTCTTTTGTTTTGTAACTAGCTCTAATACAGCTATCATTGCAATTAATAAATGGTCCATTGGCTTGTACAGAAAATGAAGAATTTTTTTTTTTTTGAACATGTTGATTTTTTGAAACCACAATCATTTGCTTCCTAATTAAGTTTCTGTAATTATAAACCTGTTAATGTATGCTCTTAATGAGTTTATATTTGTTTCCTTTTCACTTCTAAAATATATATTCATATGTCTTATTGCCAGGTCCACTGAAGCGTGTGAAGAAACTGTATTTCGATGATGAAACACTTCCAGTGCCACGTTCTACGCACTATTGGAGACAGATTAAACGTAGAAAAACTACACAGATATTTGACTCTAATACACATGGTAAGTCAGGTTAGCTTTGACATTTTGTTATTGTCTTTAGTCCGTCTTCCACCTTCAACATTTACCTTTTAAGCACTGTACAGACCACATTTTTGGCCAAATCTTCATGATTTTTTTCATAACATTTATCTCATCGATTTCTTAAATGAGGCCTATTTTTTATTGACTTTTTTTTTCGATGATGGTAAATTGCATGATTCATGTGCTATTTTTAAACAATTATAATATACATAATTTCCAAAGATATGCATGGGAATTATGTAAAAACCATAACAAGAAGCTGATATAGTCACAATGTCTATACTTAACTTAAAATTAAGCTTCTTGAAGTAGAAAACAATATCTAAAAAAACTACCTACCAACCCAATTTTTTTGCTTTTCAGCAGAAAACTATTATTTTTTAGGCCTGAGTTGGAAATGGGTCACCTCGGTTTCAAAACTAAGTCACGAGGTCAAGTAGAAAGGGTTGGCTCACTCTCCTTGGTTTGCAGTTGTGTTTGAAAGATTTGACACATTAACCGTGCATAATATAATTTATACAACAATTTAATACTATCTCTGGCTGTTCAAAATGCTAATGTTAAAAATGACAAGTGTTAATAATTATGCCAAAAAATCATGCTAAATGCTGTCTATTTATTTTGTAGGTATGGATCTGCCATCAACATCAACAGGGCATGAATACGATGAGCTAGACAGCAGCAACACAATGAGGGACTTGAGAGACAAAGTAGAGACATCTGAAAATCTTCAGAACTTTCAGCACCATGAGCTGCAGGATGTTACTAACACTTTCGCATCTACATCTAACATTGAAAATACTGCTGACAAAATTGATATGGTCTATGCGGTACATTGTTGTACTTCAAAGGTACCCATGGAAGCAGAAAGCTGCCTCTCTGCTGCAAATAACTCTTCTGAACATTCAAACTGCTGTGAACATTCTAATGGTGAAACTCAAATACAATCTTATGATGAATATGACCAAACAAGTTCAGTTGCATCTGACAATAGTTTATCTGATACAGATAATGAAAGTACCAGCTCAAGTAGTTTGACTTCTTTAGAAAGTAATGACTCTGAAGATGAAAATGTGTCTGACCCTAACACAAATCCTACTGATTTACCAAAAGAGGATTATCAAGCACTTTCTCTGATGTCTTGTTTTTTACGAAACAAGTTTTCAAATAGTGCATGCAAAGATGTCATTGATACGCTTAAGGGAATTTTTACATCAGAAGAAATTACTTCATTGAACTATAATGAGATGATATCTCGAATTGATTTTTCTCCACTGCATGAGGTTCATTATTGCAGTAACTGTCACACCCTATTTCCAGAGGACAGAGAAGTCTTCCACTGTCTGAGTCCCAACTGCAATGGTCTTCGTTATAAAGGATCATTAGCTGCTCAAACTTACAAATCTCGACAGCCAGCTCAAAGTTTTGTATTTGCAGATCTAAAGGCACAGTTGCTTGCTCTCTTAGAAGCTCCAGGTAAGTTGTGTAAACACAAATTGTAGAAAATGTTATTGCCTTTTTAAGGTCAATGGTGAATGTTTAGAATTAGAAGAGGTGACAATTTTGGTCCAATTTTTGTGAAACTTGCTCAGAACTTTTATTTTAATGATATCTTGCATTTCAAAAGTGGTTTAACTAGTAAAAAATCAGTTCCCTCAATTAATTGAATGAAACCAGCGTGTGAACTCGTAAAGGTCACTTTTTTGTGGTATCCGGATGTAAGCCCCCCCGCCCGGAATAAACCCCAACTACTAAAAATAATGTTGGTTACTGTTTGCAAATTAACACGAAGAAAATCAATTATATCATTAAATGTTCAAACATTGTTAATGACGGATACTTGGTGTGAAAACCCGATTAAATGTGCAAATTAAAGATGTCAGTATTTGCTCAAGATGCAAACTGTTATTCCCTAATGTATATATTCCAATTGTATTTGAGAGTAAAAGACTTATTTCCGATTATAACAAACTGTGAGGGGGGCTTTCGTCTGTGTTGACAAATCTGCTGGCGGGCTTTTATCAGAATTTTTCTGGTGGCATTAGTGTCCAGAATTTTATGTTAATTGATGACCATGAACTTGACAATATGTTCTACTCTTTTATGCTCTTCTTGTTTGTCTTCAGGTATCTGGAAGGACATACTAGAAAAAAAAAAGGATGCATTTGACAGGTTGGAGTCTGGATCAACTGTTCTTACCGATATAACAGATGGGTCTGCATACAGAGCTATGATGGTAGATGGTGGTTTTCTTAATAAGACCAGTCACAATTTGACAGCAATCTTCAATACGGATGGAGTAAATCTGTTCACATCTTCAAAAACAGATTTATGGCCTATCTTTTTAGCCATAAATGAACTAAGCCCTCCAAAACGTTTTGCACGCGAAAACATTATTCTCGCTGGTCTTTGGCAGGGGAAAGGCAAACCTCCATGCAGTCAGTTTTTTAAAGTATTTGCAGACCAGATGAATTCATTGTACAGAGATGGGATTCAGATTCAGATTGATGAAGAACCATTGAACATTCGCCTATCAGTGGTGTGTTGTATAGCTGATCTGCCAGCAAAGGCTGAGTTATTAAACATGTCATACTTTAATGGTCCATATGCATGTATTAAATGCGAGGAACCTGGTATAACAGTGAAACAGGGTAAGGGAAGTGCAAAATGTTACCCTTACAAAGTACATGGCACCCGAAGCAGTACTCGAAATGAGGAGTCTGTAAAGCATCACATGCAATCAGGCACTACAAATAAGCGTTCCTGTGGCTTTATGGGAATTTCAGCTCTTGCAAGTCTTCAGAATTATAACATTGTGACAGGATCAGTTCCAGAGTACATGCATGGTGTACTGTTGGGTGTGACAAAAACATTACTGTGAAGATTGTTTTCTGCTTCAGAGAGCAAAAAGGACTACTATATTGGACAATATTTGAAAGAAATTTCTCACATGATGAAAAATCTGAAACCCCCGGAGGGAATAGAAAGACTGCCAAAGAGACCTCAAAAAACATTACTCCCATTTCAAAGCAACAGAATTACAATCTTGGCTTTTGTATTATGCATATCCATGTGTAAAAGACTTTCTGAAGACTGAGTACTTAGAAAACCTTTCACTCTTGTCAGAAGCAGTCCATATTCTATTGAGAGATGCCATCACTCATGAAAAGCTTGCTGAAGCCACAGATCTATTAGATCAGTTCTATGCTTCTTTCCAGAGGTTATATGGTGACGGATCATGTGGTCTTAATGTCCACAATATTGGGTACCATTTGTCAGAGTATGTTAAGCTTTGGGGTCCACTTTGGGACTGGAGTGCTTTCCCTTTTGAAGATGCTAATGCTGCACTTCTTCAAGGTGTTCATGGAACAGGTACTGTTCTGAAACAACTTATGAAACATAGACAGGTTCAGTCATTTATCCGCAGAAAAGGACTAGACTTGAAAAAGACAGTAATTAGAAAAATAACACATGAAGCTACAAACTGTAATGTTGTTGGAGCAGCTAAGCCTATGAAGCCAAACCAAATTGAAAATGAGGTGATTGAACAAATAAAAATGGTGCACAACGATGTCAGCAAATTGAAAAAAGTTGACAGAGTCATTGTTAATGAAACAATATTTTATTCACAACAGTACAGCAGAATGCAGAAAAGAATTTGCAGTGTTGTAATGTATGGAAATAGTGATGTTGGTTCCATTAAGTACTTCATATTGTGTGATAATGTTGTGTATGCAGTGATCCAAAAGATGCAACAGATACCAACTATACAGATTCCAGGAGCCCGTGTTGCTAATCATTACTCTGCTGTTCGAAGCACAGATGTTTTGTCAGTGATAGATGTTGTTAGTCTTAAACAAAAACTGGTATATCTGAAAACGTCTGAAAACGAAAATATTGCATATGTTGTGTCAATGCCGAACAGATATTGTCATGCTCTGTTTAAATAAGATTAAGAATGGTGCATGTATGGATTTGAGTTTTGTTGTCACATTATATAAAAGCATACAGAAACTCATCATGTTAGCTTACCAGTGCACAATTGCTAACGATGTGATTTTGGGATACCTTGATGTTTGTCATTTGTCAGTCTGTCCGTCGTAGTATAAGTAGTGATAAGTTCTAAAAACAACAATTTATATCGGAAACATTTTAAAAGTATAACATCATCAATGTTATGGCTAAGCCTTAAGTGATTTAGAATGGGACTAATCCCAACACAGAGATAAACAGATCATGTGTAGTTCCTTTGACTTCATTTGATAAGCAAAAACTTACAGTACAGTCCTTGTATCCTTCCTGATTTATTCTTAATTACCTTTTCAAGGCCATTTATTGAAACAATACTGTTCTTGATATCGTCTTAAACTGTTCTTGAAATAAGATGTTCTTAAAACCTTCTTAAACTGTTCTTTAAATATCTTCAAGAACAATGACAGAACGTTTTAAGAACACATTGGGTTCTATATATATATATATATATAGATAGATATATATACAAGACTTTTATGTTAAGCAGTGTTATCTAGCAATGGTTTTTAACCAAAGTTCAGAACAACCCCAATCATTTCAATATTGAAGATCATATTTGCAATAATGTAGGTCAGAATGAAGCCAGGGAAGGTGTCAAAAGTCATTGTCGCCTGTGCAGTATTGCACAATCTGGCTACTGCATTTGGAGAGCGGGATGAATTTCCAGAAGAGGACGATCCTCAACCACAGATGGAGATACAGATGGATGGTAACCCTGATGGTCAGGCAGTCAGGGATATGATAACAAGGAACTATTTCAGGTTTAAAGTTCATTTTGTATGCCCTTGTGATCATTTTTGAAAGTTGTTGTCAATGAACTCATTTTTAAAACAATGATAAGGCCACAACAAATTGATCAGTTGTTCTACGGATTTTGTCCAAAAAAAATTGGAGCGAGCGAGCGAAATAAAAATAAAAATATTTTTTTTCCATTTTCGATAAAATCGGAGGCGAGCGAAAAGCGCAAAATAAAAAAAAATCCTATCATGCCCATAGTGTTTAAAAATTACTCCCAAACGCCATCATAACTTGATATATTGTCAATAATTTCTTCTTCATCTGCTCTGTTCCATAAATTGTTGTCAAAATCAATATATATGTAATAAACTAAGCAACTAATTACTTCATTTCTTCTTTGACCATGTCCTGCAAAGGGTTTTGTGCAACAAGTCTTCAATAGTGATTCTGCTATTAAATTAACGATCCGCAGTAAATACTAAATAGCCATATCTTAACTATAAGAAAGTAGACCTTATAAAAGGTAATTGTCATTATCAAAATATATATTTGATACACCAAGTCATTCACTACCAACAGTTTAATAACATGAATATGAAATGTCATACAATAAACACAAAACAATTTAGGAATCACTAGTATAAGATCTGTATCTTTAAATGACACGACGAAACAAAACAACTGGACGCCACCATTTTTTAAAACCGTAAACCAGGACTCACACTGGCTCTTATTTTTCTTGAGCCATTTTTTTTTATCGACTTGCAACATCGTTGCGTGTTTCCATGTCAGGGAGTAGTTATATCTTACTGTTTTAATTGCTATAAAATTATACTTCACTGTGCTGTATTATATTAATTAATTATGGCATTAACAAAAGCATTAGTATACTTCGATTTTTATATTAACATTTTTCTTAATTGTTCATTGCAGTAAACTTGGATAATTATTTTTTATTTAAACATACACTCTTAAAATATCTACAAGATGTTAACAAACTATATCCATAAATAAATTAAAATTAATAACTAACATAATGACTTGGCTTGCCCTGTTAAATGTACCTTAATATATAAAGGCTGAACAAAATGTACACCAAACAGATACGTTGAATTTATAAAATGGACATGTCAGAAACAACTTATATGCGTGGATATTAGAAGTAAGAAATCAAGGACAAACCGCTGGTAAAAACTGTCCGAAATGTAAACATTACCCGATAATCAGTCCATTTGACATAATCCAGACATCCAATTTCACACATCCTTTATCAACAAGATAATCCTTTAATTAACTGTTAATTAACTGCTGATATTACGAGAGCTTGCTAGCACTCATCTTTAATTAGGCAACGAATGCTGACAAACAGCTCGTTGTGTTTTCACAAGTTTGATGAAATATGATAAGAAATTGCCGAGGTGAAATACACATGGCAGCTGTGCCAGACTGGCTGTTGGCGATTAAAGGTCTGGGTCATAAATTGTGTGATCTGGACATTAACCAGTCGCCGCAAAGTGCCTTATTCACGTCTATATCAGTACCAATTGCTTGTTATGATTTGGGTACACCACGAAGACGGCGTTTAACGTAAAATGAGACTCATTAATGAAAACTTCATTAAAAAAAATCGGATGCGGGGCAAACTTGTAGGTGCGGGCGCAAAATAAAAATAAAATTTTTTTTTTTCGATTTACGATTTTAAGGTGCGGCAAATCCGACGAACATCTGATCAATTTGTTGTGGCCTAAATAATATGGCAACTTAAGCTCAATAATATATATAACATTACACGAAGACTTAACACTGTTAAAAGAATGATGTCACAACATTCAATTACATTTCCGGTAATAGGATTTAATTCAAAACTTATCATTGGCATCACTAATTAATCTATATTACATCACATTTATACCCGTATTTGTATTCAAGGTAATGTATAAAGAAAAACATATTTGAAAGAAGACATTGCAGTATTAGAGAAGTGCTGTAAAAGCAGTCATTCTGGCAAAAGTATCATGAGGGAAATGTGTCCATTTAATCAATTCAAAACTGAAAATAATTGACTGAATTGATGCAATATCATTTACAATTTTTAAGCTTTATAAATTCAATGGCAAAGTTATCTCATAACACTGTGAAGTAATTAGCTTAAAAAATCAATATTAAAACAGTGTAAGAGAGAATTAATCACTTAACTGTCATGTTAAAAACACTTTTCTTGTTAAATCTGAAATAAAACGCTGATATGCATAATGTTATAATTTATATACAATTAAATATACACATATAAATAAAGGTAACAACATGACGTAACTGTAATAATAAATATTTATTAATTTCAGAATATATTTGTGAATTAAACATAATAGCGAGTATAGTTTACAGACTTAAACACCTCCGCTTAATAATATACATGAACAGTATTAATGGTACATACTCAACTTACATACTTTTTTTTATATTAAATGCTTGAAAATGAAATTATCAAACACTTTTTTGCAGGTGAAAGCATACAGCCTTCTACATAGAGTGTACAGATAAAGTGCACAGTGAAGACTGGAAAAAATGGTTTAAGTATTAAGTATAAAAAGTATTAAATTTGTTAACTCAAGAAAAAAAAATATCTAGTATTAAATTTTGTTAACTCGAGAGAAAAAAATATCTAGCAGATAATTTGCTTTATAGACGCATGTGATTATAATTTATATCAAAGTAAGACAGAATAACAAATGTTTAAATTATGGAGCAACATTGAATTATGAATATACTGCTTTTGTGTTATGTTCTTAAAATACAAACAATTTTAAATTCAACATGTTATTAAGCACATTAATAACATGTAACCTAAAGTTTGTCCTTAACAAGTTTCAACATGACAGTTGCTTGAGAAAAAAATTCTCTTCGAGTCTGCATCAACTCAAGCTGCTGTCGCTGTACTTCAAGGGCTCCAGCATAATATTCTATTTGTAGCTGCTTCAGGGTCTTCTTTTTTTTTGCTACATTTGAAACAGTTTATTTAAAATTAATGACATAGATATATAATGTCTTATAAATATCCAGCTTAACATTATTGTTAAATAAATTTAAGAAGCAACTGATGTCAGAAATGTTATATTTCTATATTATTTATATATTTGTGTTACAACTCAATTATGGGAATTACTTGTATTTTAACTTTTGATATATTCTAAAAACTATTGACATATTTTATCTGAAAATATGGATGTCCGAACCTGTACTATTTGCCACTGATTGTTTAACAACGATCAGGAAGAGCTGTTTAATATTGATTTATTTCAATAATTTGTGTTATTAGTTATCAATACACATCGTTATAAACAGTAAATAAAGTAGACTTGCTCTACGGCGATTGAAATATGGAAATTGTTTACCGCGACACCGCCTCGTCAAATAAGTCCGCATTGCGCGAACTGAAATATCGTTATGCGGTATTTTCCAGCAGAAATTTATTAACACTAGTGACGAGGCGGGATTGACGCTTTCAGTCATAAAAAACGTTCACCCGATACAAGAACCCCTTAGCAGTGGTACGAAAAAGTGTTGGTACCAATCGAATTCGAATTTACTTACGATGGATTTCACTGATCACCGCATCGTATGTTTGGTTTTGGTAAGTGGCTTTGATGAGATCTCCCTCCTGGTAGCGAACAACATCTGTTTTGGGAGCGACTACATTTTTGGGTTCGATAACGCTCATAAAGCGATCCTCCCATTGAACAAGAAAATAACATGGTTCGTCTGCCATTTTCAAAAACACCGCGAAAATGCAATTGACTGGTTATCGTTCATGGTGTGACGATGCTTGTCTGCGTTAACAAAATAGAAAAACCAGTCGGCAATCGGCTCTATTCGTAAATTGACCAATGAAATGATCTCGTACATTTCGGGTTTAGGCTGGGTAAATTTTGAGAGACCCGTATGATGCGTTGCTGAAATCAACTTTGGAATTTAATTTTCCAACTTTAAATTAATCCCTCATTGGTAAATTGTAATCTTCATGTTAAGTTGAATGGCACATCGAAAGGAAAACAATCTTCGTGTATCTGAAAATGGAAAATACCAGTGCTTGATATGTGATAAAGAATTATCAACCAGACAGAGAGTTCTTACACATCTGCATTCGAAACACGGGTTAAGTAAGTCAACGTGTTATTGTGGGTCGAAGACTAGTCCTTTATTCTGATAATCACTTGTCTTTTGTTTTGTAACTAGCTCTAATACAGCTATCATTGCAATTAATAAATGGTCCATTGGCTTGTACAGAAAATGATGATTTTTTTTTTTTTTGAACATGTTGATTTTTTGAAACCACAATCATTTGCTTCCTAATTAAGTTTCTGTAATTATAAACCTGTTAATGTATGCTCTTAATGAGTTTATATTTGTTTCTTTTTCACTTCTAAAATATACATTCATATGTCTTATTGCCAGGTCCACTGAAGCGTGTGAAGAAACTGTATTTCGATGATGAAACACTTCCAGTGCCACGTTCTACGCACTATTGGAGACAGATTAAACGTAGAAAAACTACACAGATATTTGACTCTAATACACATGGTAAGTCAGGTTAGCTTTGACATTTTGTTATTGTCTTTAGTCCGTCTTCCACCTTCAACATTTACCTTTTAAGCACTGTACAGACCACATTTTTGGCCAAACATTTATCTCATCGATTTCTTAAATGAGGCCTATTTTTTATTGACTTTTTTTTTCGATGATGGTAAATTGCATGATTCATGTGCTATTTTTAAACAATTATAATATACATAATTTCCAAAGATATGCATGGGAATTATGTAAAAACCATAACAAGAAGCTGATATAGTCACAATGTCTATACTTAACTTAAAGTTAAGCTTCTTGAAGTAGAAAACAATATCTAAAAAAACTACCTACCAACCCAATTTTTTTGCTTTTCAGCAGAAAACTATTATTTTTTAGGCCTGAGTTGGAAATGGGTCACCTCGGTTTCAAAACTAAGTCACGAGGTCAAGTAGAAAGGGTTGGCTCACTCTCCTTGGTTTGCAGTTGTGTTTGAAAGATTTGACACATTAACCGTGCATAATATAATTTATTCAACAATTTAATACTATCTCTGGCTGTTCAAAATGCTAATGTTAAAAATGACAAGTGTTAATAATTATGCCAAAAAATCATGCTAAATGCTGTCTATTTATTTTGTAGATATGGATCTGCCATCAACATCAACAGGGCATGAATACGATGAGCTAGACAGCAGCAACACAATGAGGGACTTGAGAGACAAAGTAGAGACATCTGAAAATCTTCAGAACTTTCAGCACCATGAGCTGCAGGATGTTACTAACACTTTCGCATCTACATCTAACATTGAAAATACTGCTGACAAAATTGATATGGTCTATGCGGTACATTGTTGTACTTCAAAGGTACCCATGGAAGCAGAAAGCTGCCTCTCTGCTGCAAATAACTCTTCTGAACATTCAAACTGCTGTGAACATTCTAATGGTGAAACTCAAATACAATCTGATGATGAATATGACCAAACAATTTCAGTTGCATCTGACAATAGTTTATCTGATACAGATAATGAAAGTACCAGCTCAAGTAGTTTGACTTCTTTAGAAAGTAATGACTCTGAAGATGAAAATGTGTCTGACCCTAACACAAATCCTACTGATTTACCAAAAGAGGATTATCAAGCACTTTCTCTGATGTCTTGTTTTTTACGAAACAAGTTTTCAAATAGTGCATGCAAAGATGTCATTGATACGCTTAAGGGAATTTTTACATCAGAAGAAATTACTTCATTGAACTATAATGAGATGATATCTCGAATTGATTTTCTCCACTGCATGAGGTTCATTATTGCAGTAACTGTCACACCCTATTTCCAGAGGACAGAGAAGTCTTCCACTGTCTGAGTCCCAACTGCAATGGTCTTCGTTATAAAGGGTCATTAGCTGCTCAAACTTACAAATCTCGACAGCCAGCTCAAAGTTTTGTATTTGCAGATCTAAAGGCACAGTTGCTTGCTCTCTTAGAAGCTCCAGGTAAGTTGTGTAAACACAAATTGTAGAAAATGTTATTGCCTTTTTAAGGTCAATGGTGAATGTTTAGAATTAGAAGAGGTGACAATTTTGGTCCAATTTTTGTGAAACTTGCTCAGAACTTTTATTTTAATGATATCTTGCATTTCAAAAGTGGTTTAACTAGTAAAAAATCAGTTCCCTCAATTAATTGAATGAAACCAGCGTGTGAACTCGTAAAGGTCACTTTTTTGTGGTATCCGGATGTAAGCCCCCCCGCCCGGAATAAACCCCAACTACTAAAAATAATGTTGGTTACTGTTTGCAAATTAACACGAAGAAAATCAATTATATCATTAAATGTTCAAACATTGTTAATGACGGATACTTGGTGTGAAAACCCGATTAAATGTGCAAATTAAAGATGTCAGTATTTGCTCAAGATGCAAACTGTTATTCCCTAATGTATATATTCCAATTGTATTTGAGATTAAAAGACTTATTTCCGATTATAACAAACTGTGAGGGGGGCTTTCGTCTGTGTTGACAAATCTGCTGGCGGGCTTTTATCAGAATTTTTCTGGTGGCATTAGTGTCCAGAAATTTATGTTAATTGATGACCATGAACTTGACAATATGTTCTACTCTTTTATGCTCTTCTTGTTTGTCTTCAGGTATCTGGAAGGACATACTAGAAAAAAAAAGGATGCATTTGACAGGTTGGAGTCTGGATCAACTGTTCTTACCGATATAACAGATGGGTCTGCATACAGAGCTATGATGGTAGATGGTGGTTTTCTTAATAAGACCAGTCACAATTTGACAGCAATCTTCAATACGGATGGAGTAAATCTGTTCACATCTTCAAAAACAGATTTATGGCCTATCTTTTTAGCCATAAATGAACTAAGCCCTCCAAAACGTTTTGCACGCGAAAACATTATTCTCGCTGGTCTTTGGCAGGGGAAAGGCAAACCTCCATGCAGTCAGTTTTTTAAAGTATTTGCAGACCAGATGAATTCATCGTACAGAGATGGGATTCAGATTCAGATTGATGAAGAACCATTGAACATTCGCCTATCAGTGGTGTGTTGTATAGCTGATCTGCCAGCAAAGGCTGAGTTATTAAACATGTCATACTTTAATGGTCCATATGCATGTATTAAATGCGAGGAACCTGGTATAACAGTGAAACAGGGTAAGGGAAGTGCAAAATGTTACCCTTACAAAGTACATGGCACCCGAAGCAGTACTCGAAATGAGGAGTCTGTAAAGCATCACATGCAATCAGGCACTACAAATAAGCGTTCCTGTGGCTTTAAGGGAATTTCAGCTCTTGCAAGTCTTCAGAATTATAACATTGTGACAGGATCAGTTCCAGAGTACATGCATGGTGTACTGTTGGGTGTGACAAAAACATTACTGTCAAGATGGTTTTCTGCTTCAGAGAGCAAAAAGGACTACTATATTGGACAATATTTGAAAGAAATTTCTCACATGATGAAAAATCTGAAACCCCCGGAGGGAATAGAAAGACTGCCAAGAGACCTCGAAAAACATTACTCCCATTTCAAAGCAACAGAATTACAATCTTGGCTTTTGTATTATGCATATCCATGTGTAAAAGACTTTCTGAAGACTGAGTACTTAGAAAACCTTTCACTCTTGTTAGAAGCAGTCCATATTCTATTGAGAGATGCCATCACTCATGAAAAGCTTGCTGAAGCCACAGATCTATTAGATCAGTTCTATGCTTCTTTCCAGAGGTTATATGGTGACGGATCATGTGGTCTTAATGTCCACAATATTGGGTACCATTTGTCAGAGTATGTTAGGCTTTGGGGTCCACTTTGGGACTGGAGTGCTTTCCCTTTTGAAGATGCTAATGCTGCACTTCTTCAAGGTGTTCATGGAACAGGTACTGTTCTGAAACAACTTATGAAACATAGACAGGTTCAGTCATTTATCCGCAGAAAAGGACTAGACTTGAAAAAGACAGTAATTAGAAAAATAACACATGAAGCTACAAACTGTAATGTTGTTGGAGCAGCTAAGCCTATGAAGCCAAACCAAATTGAAAATGAGGTGATTGAACAAATAAAAATGGTGCACAACGATGTCAGCAAATTGAAAAAAGTTGACAGAGTCATTGTTAATGAAACAATATTTTATTCACAACAGTACAGCAGAATGCAGAAAAGAATTTGCAGTGTTGTAATGTATGGAAATAGTGATGTTGGTTCCATTAAGTACTTCATATTGTGTGATAATGTTGTGTATGCAGTGATCCAAAAGATGCAACAGATACCAACTATACAGATTCCAGGAGCCCGTGTTGCTAATCATTACTCTGCTGTTCGAAGCACAGATGTTTTGTCAGTGATAGATGGTGTTAGTCTTAAACAAAAACTGGTATACCTGAAAACTTCTGAAAACGAAAATATTGCATATGTTGTGTCAATGCCGAACAGATATTGTCATGCTCTGTTTAAATAAGATTAAGAATGGTGCATGTATGGATTTGAGTTTTGTTGTCACATTATGTAAAAGCATACAGAAACACATCATGTTAGCTTACCAGTGCACAATTGCTAATGATGTGATTTTGGGATACCTTGATGTTTGTCATTTGTCAGTCTGTCCGTCGTAGTATAAGTAGTGATAAGTTCTAAAAACAACAATTTATCTGGGAAACATTTTAAAAGTATAACATCCTCAATGTTATGGCTAAGCCTTAAGTGATTTAGAATGGGACTAATCCCAACACAGAGATAAACAGATCATGTGTAGTTCCTTTGACTTCATTTGATAAGCAAAAACTTACAGTACAGTCCTTGTATCCTTCCTGATTTATTCTTAATTACCTTTTCAAGGCCATTTATTGAAACAATACTGTTCTTGATATCGTCTTAAACTGTTCTTGAAATAAGATGTTCTTAAAACCTTCTTAAACTGTTCTTTAAATATCTTCAAGAACAATGACAGAACGTTTTAAGAACACATTGGGTTCTTAAAAAGTCCTTCATATGTTCAAGAACATTGTTAAGAACTGTTCAAGAACATCAGAAGGAAATATGTTGTTCAAAAAAAGTTCTTAAAGTGTTCAAGAATAGTTTAAGAATAATTCAAGAACAGGAAAGGTCCTTAAAAAGTTCTTGAACTGTTCCTGAAGGCAGTTCTTGAACAGTTCTAGTACAAATGTTCTTAAAATCCTCTAAGAACAGGTCAAGAACTCTTACTTAGTTTTAAGAACTGTTCTTGAACTGCTCTTGACATAAGAACTTCATTTCGCAGGGGATTGTCAGCTAGTATGATATTAAATCTTCAACTAGAACTCCACGAGTCGGATGTGTCGCCTCACGCCAGATAGCTTAAGTGAATCCAAATGAAGAAGCACTTAAGGTTAATGCTCAATTTTTTTTTACAGACTTATTGAAATCTTCAAAAGCAATGCACTCTGTCTAATTGCAATTCTATATTATTGATTCTATAAAATGTATTCGTGTATATGAGTAAAATGGTTATTACAACATCAACTGTCTTTATTTCTAAACTGAACGCCTCTTATATTCAAACATATGCAAGTCAAACCATCAACTGGGAAACTCGGGACTGGGTTTGTGCAAAAAAATATACTTTTTACGCTGGAGAATAAGACCTAATAACGGCTATGTAATCACATAAACACACCTCATAGGATATATGTGGAAACATTCAATGTTCAGTAAAATTATATACATGTGGCGCGCCATGGGAAAACCGGCCTTATTGCATGTGCATGTGCGTAAAGTGTTGTCCCGCAGCAGCCGGTGCAGTCCGCACAGGCTGATCCGGGACGACACTTTCTGCTTTTATTTTATTTTCTGTTTCTATCAAGTCTCTTCTAAACATAATTCCACTGTAGACGGAAAGTGCCGTCCTGGATTAGCCTCTGTGGACTGCACAGGCTGATCCGAGACGACACTTTACTCACTTGCATTGAGCCCAGTTTTCCCACGACAGGCCTCATATATTTATTTTCAAATTAATGCAAAAATAAATGTTGAATATACGTAAAATATAACATACTTTCTACCAATAAACTTAATATACACCTATATTATACAGGGGTACCTTTTTACAAAATGATCCCGACTTATTTCCAGCAGAATACCATTAGGCCATTTTGTTTTGTTTTACATGTGGCATGTGACCATGACCTTTTACTTTCGGTTGAAAATAACAACAACAAAAAAGAAATGGTTACAAAACACTATAATTTGTACAAATCAGTGTACAGATCTAGATTTAACTGTAATATTTTTCTTGTCATTAGTTTATTTACAAATAAAAAACGATGAGTTTTGTTTTCATCATTTCACGACTGTTTAAATAGTGTTTATTCCTAAAAAAATGTATTTAATAATGTAAATATTGTTGTTGTGATTGCCTTCATTGCATATGTTATTGATGTAAAGTGATAACTTATTACATCGTCATGACTAACCATAAACAAATTTAAAGTGGCTGTTCGGCAAGCGCAGTGGTTGGTACACTCGCTTCTCACCTAGGCGTACCGGGTTTGCTGACCACTCCAGGCACGTGAAATTGGTCACCATACCGGACAGGTGGGGTTTCCTCCGGTTACTCCGGTTTTCCCCCACAGCACAAGACCACAACAAAATTAAAATACATTTCAGTAAAAAACAAATAGCTAAAAACTGCAGCTATGATTCAATATTCGTCCAAACTTTCGTGAGTGTCTAGTAAGTTAATTAGGTACGAATTACGGGACACACTCCGGGTCCACACATCAGGTGCGGAAGGGCCTCATAAACATCGATATACACACAGACACACAACAATAAAGTCTAAAACTAATTGATTGTTCTTAAGAAATGAGGAAATACCTGTTGAAGGTTTCTGCCAATTCCTCCCATGATTTTTCTTCTTCGCACCCAGCGTGGCTCCTTTAAACTTGCAGTACAGCTGATCATACCGATCGTTGATCAGCTGTACTGCAAATGCTTTTTCGGATGTTGACCAAGACATTCTAGCAGACGAATGTAAACATTAACACTTCCGTTTCCGCTAAACCGCTTACGTTCACAACAAGCAATAAAAAATCGATTTTCAGTGTCACGCATCATCGATTTTAAAATGGTTTGTGAACACCAAATTTGACATCGATGTCACTGGAAATCAATTTTCTTCGTCAAGTTAAATTGATTTTCAATGTCAATACAAAGTTTTGTGAACACGGGGCCTGGTTTTGAAAATTGAAGGCAGTCAAAAACTGGCAGTCTGTAAAACAAATGTAAGCAGTTTTTATTTGTGCATAAACCACTGTCCAATTATGCATTAACTAGTGAACTCAGCTCGAGTTTGATTGACACATCACACATCTACCAATTAACACAGTCCAGTTGAGGCTTTCAAATTGCATAGAAAGCAGTCTGATGTCATGCTGTGTGGTACATGCTTTGTTGATAAGTATACAACAATGTGGCAAGTTGTGTTAGTTGGGTTGGCAAAGCGACGTAATTTTCATTTGACTTACGGATTTAAAAAAAAAACTCGTGATATAGGTAACAGATTTATATGTACGAATATTTAGAAAAAATACTTTCATTTAAGTGTCCTGATTTAGATACGTAAAATAAATTATTTGCACATAAAAAATATGGTGTCCGAATATTTAGCTAGGCCGAACATTTAGGTGAATTACGGTACATATTTTTTTAGATAACAATCCCATATCAATAGGGAAATTACTTATTTAACCTAATGACATGGAGGTAACACTAGTCAAAACAAATTCTTCATCTATCTGTAAATCATCACTGTAATCCCATGATGGGAGACTACTGTTCGCAAACCTAATTGTATTTAATATTGAATTTTTTTTCTAAAAATATACATTGATCAGTAGAGCATTTGGAGGGTTTAACATTTTTTTACAATTGTATATTACTGGCTGTGTCACTAATCAATACGTTTAGTGACAATTTAAATATATCTAAATATATCTTTTACTCCCCTCTCCCTTTTGTGTACATGCATGCTGGGCCGGACATAATAGCAAGCAATGTATATATATCTATCTATATATATATATATAGATAGATATATATACAAGACTTTTATGTTAAGCAGTGTTATCTAGCAATGGTTTTTAACCAAAGTTCAGAACAACCCCAATCATTTCAATATTGAAGATCATATTTGCAATAATGTAGGTCAGAATGAAGCCAGGGAAGGTGTCAAAAGTCATTGTCGCCTGTGCAGTATTGCACAATCTGGCTACTGCATTTGGAGAGCGGGATGAATTTCCAGAAGAGGACGATCCTCAACCACAGATGGAGATACAGATGGATGGTAACCCTGATGGTCAGGCAGTCAGGGATATGATAACAAGGAACTATTTCAGGTTTAAAGTTCATTTTGTATGCCCTTGTGATCATTTTTGAAAGTTGTTGTCAATGAACTCATTTTTAAAACAATGATAAGGCCACAACAAATTGATCAGTTGTTCTACGGATTTTGTCCAAAAAAAATTGGAGCGAGCGAGCGAAATAAAAATAAAAATATTTTTTTTCCATTTTCGATAAAATCGGAGGCGAGCGAAAAGCGCAAAATAAAAAAAAATCCTATCATGCCCATAGTGTTTAAAAATTACTCCCAAACGCCATCATAACTTGATATATTGTCAATAATTTCTTCTTCATCTGCTCTGTTCCATAAATTGTTGTCAAAATCAATATATATGTAATAAACTAAGCAACTAATTACTTCATTTCTTCTTTGACCATGTCCTGCAAAGGGTTTTGTGCAACAAGTCTTCAATAGTGATTCTGCTATTAAATTAACGATCCGCAGTAAATACTAAATAGCCATATCTTAACTATAAGAAAGTAGACCTTATAAAAGGTAATTGTCATTATCAAAATATATATTTGATACACCAAGTCATTCACTACCAACAGTTTAATAACATGAATATGAAATGTCATACAATAAACACAAAACAATTTAGGAATCACTAGTATAAGATCTGTATCTTTAAATGACACGACGAAACAAAACAACTGGACGCCACCATTTTTTAAAACCGTAAACCAGGACTCACACTGGCTCTTATTTTTCTTGAGCCATTTTTTTTTATCGACTTGCAACATCGTTGCGTGTTTCCATGTCAGGGAGTAGTTATATCTTACTGTTTTAATTGCTATAAAATTATACTTCACTGTGCTGTATTATATTAATTAATTATGGCATTAACAAAAGCATTAGTATACTTCGATTTTTATATTAACATTTTTCTTAATTGTTCATTGCAGTAAACTTGGATAATTATTTTTTATTTAAACATACACTCTTAAAATATCTACAAGATGTTAACAAACTATATCCATAAATAAATTAAAATTAATAACTAACATAATGACTTGGCTTGCCCTGTTAAATGTACCTTAATATATAAAGGCTGAACAAAATGTACACCAAACAGATACGTTGAATTTATAAAATGGACATGTCAGAAACAACTTATATGCGTGGATATTAGAAGTAAGAAATCAAGGACAAACCGCTGGTAAAAACTGTCCGAAATGTAAACATTACCCGATAATCAGTCCATTTGACATAATCCAGACATCCAATTTCACACATCCTTTATCAACAAGATAATCCTTTAATTAACTGTTAATTAACTGCTGATATTACGAGAGCTTGCTAGCACTCATCTTTAATTAGGCAACGAATGCTGACAAACAGCTCGTTGTGTTTTCACAAGTTTGATGAAATATGATAAGAAATTGCCGAGGTGAAATACACATGGCAGCTGTGCCAGACTGGCTGTTGGCGATTAAAGGTCTGGGTCATAAATTGTGTGATCTGGACATTAACCAGTCGCCGCAAAGTGCCTTATTCACGTCTATATCAGTACCAATTGCTTGTTATGATTTGGGTACACCACGAAGACGGCGTTTAACGTAAAATGAGACTCATTAATGAAAACTTCATGAAAAAAAATCGGATGCGGGGCAAACTTGTAGGTGCGGGCGCAAAATAAAAATAAAATTTTTTTTTTTTTCGATTTACGATTTTAAGGTGCGGCAAATCCGACGAACATCTGATCAATTTGTTGTGGCCTAAATAATATGGCAACTTAAGCTCAATAATATATATAACATTACACGAAGACTTAACACTGTTAAAAGAATGATGTCACAACATTCAATTACATTTCCGGTAATAGGATTTAATTCAAAACTTATCATTGGCATCACTAATTAATCTATATTACATCACATTTATACCCGTATTTGTATTCAAGGTAATGTATAAAGAAAAACATATTTGAAAGAAGACATTGCAGTATTAGAGAAGTGCTGTAAAAGCAGTCATTCTGGCAAAAGTATCATGAGGGAAATGTGTCCATTTAATCAATTCAAAACTGAAAATAATTGACTGAATTGATGCAATATCATTTACAATTTTTAAGCTTTATAAATTCAATGGCAAAGTTATCTCATAACACTGTGAAGTAATTAGCTTAAAAAATCAATATTAAAACAGTGTAAGAGAGAATTAATCACTTAACTGTCATGTTAAAAACACTTTTCTTGTTAAATCTGAAATAAAACGCTGATATGCATAATGTTATAATTTATATACAATTAAATATACACATATAAATAAAGGTAACAACATGACGTAACTGTAATAATAAATATTTATTAATTTCAGAATATATTTGTGAATTAAACATAATAGCGAGTATAGTTTACAGACTTAAACACCTCCGCTTAATAATATACATGAACAGTATTAATGGTACATACTCAACTTACATACTTTTTTTATATTAAATGCTTGAAAATGAAATTATCAAACACTTTTTTGCAGGTGAAAGCATACAGCCTTCTACATAGAGTGTACAGATAAAGTGCACAGTGAAGACTGGAAAAAATGGTTTAAGTATTAAGTATAAAAAGTATTAAATTTGTTAACTCAAGAGAAAAAAATATCTAGTATTAAATTTTGTTAACTCGAGAGAAAAAAATATCTAGCAGATAATTTGCTTTATAGACGCATGTGATTATAATTTATATCAAAGTAAGACAGAATAACAAATGTTTAAATTATGGAGCAACATTGAATTATGAATATACTGCTTTTGTGTTATGTTCTTAAAATACAAACAATTTTAAATTCAACATGTTATTAAGCACATTAATAACATGTAACCTAAAGTTTGTCCTTAACAAGTTTCAACATGACAGTTGCTTGAGAAAAAAATTCTCTTCGAGTCTGCATCAACTCAAGCTGCTGTCGCTGTACTTCAAGGGCTCCAGCATAATATTCTATTTGTAGCTGCTTCAGGGTCTTCTTTTTTTTTGCTACATTTGAAACAGTTTATTTAAAATTAATGACATAGATATATAATGTCTTATAAATATCCAGCTTAACATTATTGTTAAATAAATTTAAGAAGCAACTGATGTCAGAAATGTTATATTTCTATATTATTTATATATTTGTGTTACAACTCAATTATGGGAATTACTTGTATTTTTAACTTTTGATATATTCTATGTTTATTATAATATTATTAAGATTGCTAAAGAAAACAAAATTTAATTATTTTAAGTCTTTAATTATTGATATATGTATTAAGTTGTGTATACCTTATGGTGTTAGCAGGTATACCATCATGTTCTTTGTTTTTTTTTTGCGCTGCTCTGTGTAAGAACTGTGATGGTTTTTGCAGGCAAACTTAGATCTGGAATGATTGAATAAAGTTATATAATTCAAAAGTGTCAGATTTCTTTGTAATGAGTCAATAACAGAATTTAATAATTAAAATAATAATTGGTTCAACATACATGATGCATATACAGGTATATTTTAAGCAAACATGCCATGTCATGCCATATGATTTTGTTTATTTTAATTTACTATTAACTAATTATTTACTAGCTATTAAGTTGATAAAAGTGTTACCATTGTCACACATGCTGTCTTCGGATGCATCTGAAAACATAAAATATCCTCATGACATAATATCATAATAAAACTATAGTATTTGTTATTATAAAATGTTATCAGCATGCACATCATGCATTTTGTTTTAATGCCTAATCTATTGTTATGTGATTTGTATGATCAAAATGTGTGTATGCCTAATGCTATATAATACATATCCATTATTAATTACCAATTGTGTTGTGATCATTACTTGTCACATCAACAAAATATTGTGCTCTGACCATCATTGACATATAACTGAGGTACAATTGTACATTAAATAACTAGATATCAAAACATACTAGTACATGTTTCATGCGTTTCCAATCCACATCCCGTAATGTCCTCGGCAAAATTCAGGAAAGCTAGTTTTAAAATACAAAGAAATAATTAAATAAAATGATAAATACATAAATTAAAGATATGTATATTACATAAATAACCAATATTTCATTCCCCAAAGGTAGCCTCAATGATACTGACAAAATGATCACTGCCCATTTTTGAATTGCCGGTGTGACAAACAGAAACGTGTAATGACTAATTTGAAAAATGATCATTCATTAATAATACAGCATATAGTTAAATGAAATTACACACAACTAGAGTTATAAAATTATAATATCAATTAATTCCAGTATAGGAAAGTCAAACAGTGTGCTGAGTTTATTTCCAATATACCTATGAAACAAATGAGCTCTTCCGGTGAAAACACGACCGAGAACACATAATGCATACACACATGTAACAGTTGGTCAGTGCCAGTGAGGTCGCAAAGCATGACATCGTGGATTTTTAATTGTTGTTTTTTTAACGCGAAAGTTATATACAATGGATATAATTACCATCGTATTGTAGCAGGTCAAAATCGTTTCCTTTAAGTTTTGAGCTACTTTCTGCAT
This sequence comes from Congeria kusceri, assembly GCA_027627225.1. Taxonomy (NCBI): domain Eukaryota; kingdom Metazoa; phylum Mollusca; class Bivalvia; order Myida; family Dreissenidae; genus Congeria; species Congeria kusceri. The sequence goes on along the minus strand of CM051028.1, from coordinate 12,932,225 downwards.
CTAATGAAAACGAAATATGGATTAAAATATTGGAATGGGAATTTATGTGGATTAAAATGGAATATACTTAGTCGACTTAAAGGTAAGGGCATTTTCAAAAATTTGAAACACAATATAATTCCAAGTGTAGTATGGTTGTTTCAATTTATGTTTCTATTTATTTAATATGTTGCGTTGCATAAATAAGGCATGATAGAAAATTAAGTATTATGATTTCAATCTATACAAAAAATGATGTACTATCGTGCACTAAGTGTCATACCAATAGCAGTTTCTGATGCCGACGCTCCTGGTATTCCACTGAAGGAAGGAGTGTCCTTCAGTGTATTTATGATGGAGAGTGTAATGGGGTCCGGGCTGGGCATTGACTGCCCACCACCTGTCGTCCGGGCATTTTTCCTGTCCACCGCTACAAGTCCCCTCGCATCGCTGACCATTTTCCTGTACTTCTCTGAGTATAAATTATCAAGAAACGAATATAAGTAGTAAAACATTTGAATAATTAATTTAGCATATGTATTTTGGTAGATGCTATTAAAAATTATTGTTTAAGACCGTTGCTTAACATACATTTCACTTCACTGACTGAGCGACACGCTCAGCCAGTGGCATTCACTTTGTCCGTGATTTTTTCCCACGCCTCGTCCTGTATTTTTTTGTTATGGGTGTGGCGCCGCTTGTGAACTTTTTGCTAATTACATTAATGAATATCAGCACCTCTTCCCTTATTATCCCCTTTTCTTCGTTCGAAAAATTAACCGACCGCTTCTTTCGTTTCAATTGATCGGCCATTGTCCACTGTCGTCTGCAAGTGACACTTTCCGCGAAATCGCTATTGACCAGAACCAGATGAAAAATGGATTGTGGGTTGTTTTGGTTAGGCTAACTTTAACCAGAATGGATACAGTTAGCCAAGTCGTTTTGAAGTTTTATACAAGAGGATAACCACTTTGGATATCTCATCCAAAAATGGATAAACTTAACCTCTGGATATCTTTTGGATAGGTTAAAGTTATCCAGTTTTATACAGTCGGCTACTGGTCAGGTAGGTAAAAAAAATATCATTTTAGCAAAACGTCACTTTTCAATATTTTGGTTCTCTTTTTGTTTCAATTGTTCAGTTTGTCTATCATACGGAACACCTTTTTCATCGGTACAGCTTTTTTCCTCTACCAGATCAAGCCATATTTATGCCCCCGGCATCTTGATGCTGGAGGCATATAGTGATTGTCATGTCCGTCCGTCATTTCATCTGTCCATGACACTATTAAGTAAATTTTACCATTTCGTAGAGGCACCAACAATGCTTACTACAACACTACTACAACACTTGGATACTTACACAGTTGTTGCTTATTAACCATTCCCTATCCACCCGTATCACCTTACCTCACTTTGACCTTGACATTGACTTAATTTGCACTTGGAATAATTCAAATGGGCTTTTTCTTGGTTAACTAGATTTTACCATTTTGTTTAGCACCAACACCGCTTGCTACAACACTTGGATACTTACACAGTTGTTGCTTACGACCATCCCCAATCCACCCATATTTGGACTTACTAGATGTTACCGTTTCGTCTAGCACCAACACCGCTTACTACAACACTGGGATATTTACACAGTTGTTACTTATGACTTTGCCCAGTCCACCAGTATCACTCAACCTCATTTTGACCATGACCTTGACCTTATTCAAATGGGCTATTTCTTGGTTAACTAGATTTTACCACTTTGTCGAGCACCAGCACCGCTTACAACAGCACTTGGATACTTACACAGTTGTTGCTTATGACCATTCCCTATCCACCCATATCACCTAACCATATTTTGACCTTGATCTAATTTGGACGTAGAATAATTTAAATGGGCTGTCCAGCACTAATCGTATGCATGTATGTTTATCAAACACAGTGTCTTGTTTTTCTTGCCTTTTTCTATGGCATTTTTGTGTGTGTCAAAGAACCTTCGCAATAGTGTCTGTGTCAATTTCTTCTTCTGTCCAGCTGCAGTTTTGCACAAGTTTTGCTGGTTTCCTCCTTTGCTTAGGTTTGATCGCGTTACCTTAATCCTCATCAAAAAAGTCCCTCAGAGCAGTCCTGGTGCAATCATCAGCTTTTATAATGCGGTACACTTCCAACGTCATTTTGGAAGGTTTTCATATGATATGACCAGCTTAACTTTGAGCTGTCCACACAAGATCTTTCTATTTTTTGCTTTTTTTCACTCAATTTGCACACCTTTTGTAATGCTTTTTTAACCCCCACAAAAGGCACCATTCTCGACAATTCACACCAGGCCCATACTTGGTGACATCCAACAAGTCATTCTTTGAGATATTATCGACTCGCCTTTATTTCTGATGCATAGTATTCCTGTTGGGTTTGTCATCACCCAATTTTCTCTGTGTTTTCAAATCAGGTTTTTCCTTCTGTAATGTGCACGGGGTATATATAAACTATTATATGATTTTTCTCTAGCCTGCCTGGCTTGTGATTGGTGCAATATAGTACAAATGATTGGGGCATATAAACAACTAATTAAATATTACACAAACTAACAGTAACTGGCATATAAATAACTTCTTAAATATAACAGGAACTAACAGTAACTAAGAACTCTTAACAAATGCCTGCCTTGGCTATTCTTATTTACAGTCACCGTGCTCTAAAATACTCGGGTACGAAACATTTCGTCCACAACAGCCCGATACCACTTGTATCACTGACACCCTACTTCCAAGCCTGTCTGGGCTACACCTAACTGGAGTCACCGTGCTCTCTATCTAATATTCAGGTATCAGACCTATTCTCAACTACTGCCTGAGAACACATAAACCATTGACTCCATACACAGGAAAACTGGGCACTGGTCTGCTAATGCTCTACTAAGCATTCATCGCTGGCTGTGACCACTTATAATGGTGCATACGTCTCAGGTATTCCGAATGCTTTGACTCAGTTCGTCCCTAACACTGCTAGGTGACTACAGGTTCATCCCTAACACTGCTAGGTGACTACAGGTTCATCCCTAGCACTGCTAGGTGACCACAGTGAAGCCAACTAACACTGCTAGGTGACTACAGTGAAGCCAACTAACACGGCTAGGTGACTACAGGTTCATCCCTAACACTGCTAGGTGACTACAGGTTCATCCCTAACACTGCTAGGTGACCACAGTGAAGCCAACTAACACTGCTAGGTGACTACAGTGAAGCCAACTAACACTGCTAGGTGACTACAGGTTCATCCCTAACACTGCTAGGTGACTACAGTGAAGCCAAATAACACTGCTAGGTGACTACAGGTTCATCCCTAACACTGCTCGGTGACTACAGGTTCATCCCTAACACTGCTAGGTGACTACAGTGAAGCCAACTAACACTGCTAGGTGACTACAGGTTCATCCCTAACACTGCTAGGTGACTACAGTGAAGCCAACTAACACTGCTTGGTGACTACAGGTTCATCCCTAACACTGCTAGGTGACTACAGGTTCATCCCTAACACTGCTAGGTGACTACAGGTTCATCCCTAACACTGCTAGGTGACTACAGGTTCATCCCTAACATTGCTAGGTGACTACAGGTTCATTCCTAACACTGCTAGGTGACTACAGTGAAGCCAACTAACACTGCTAGGTGACTACAGGTTCATCCCTAACACTGCTAGGTGACTACAGTTCATCCCTAACACTGCTAGGTGACTACAGTTCATCCCTAACACTGCTAGATGACTATAGGTTCATCCCTAACACTGCTAGGTGACTACAGGTTCATCCCTAACACTGCTAGGTGACTACAGTTCATCCCTAACACTGCTAGGTGACTACAGGTTCATCCCTAACACTGCTAGGTGACTACAGTGAAGCCAACTAACACTGCTAGGTGACTACAGGTTCATCCCTAACACTGCTAGGTGACTACAGTTCATCCCTAACACTGCTAGGTGACTACAGTTCATCCCTAACACTGATAGATGACTACAGGTTCATCCCTAACACTGCTAGGTGACTACAGGTTCATCCCTAACACTGCTAGGTGACTACAGTTCATCCCTAACACTGCTAGGTGACTACAGTTCATCCCTAACACTGCTAGGTGACTACAGGTTCATCCCTAACACTGCTAGGTGACTACAGGTTCATCCCTAACACTGCTAGGTGACTACAGGTTCGTCCCTAACACTGCTAGGTGACTACAGTGAAGCCAAAGCTAGTATTCAAAAATACCTTATTTTATATTAACAGCCAGTTACCTTTTTCCTTGCGATACGTACACCTCCGCAACAGGATCCAAATTGACTAAAACACTAAACGAATAATTTCCATGGTATTCCAGCATCGCTGGAATGTTTACCATGGAAAAACCCTGGAACACTTTCCAGCGTTTTCCAGCCTACATGGAATAAATACCGTCCGAATACTCCACGTATATGGAAAACCATGGTTTTTTTCCTATATAGATATGCACACATTAATGTTTTTTTAACTAGAAATTTAACATTAAAAAAAACAAAAGACACACATTGTTTTGATTTTTTTATACATCAAACCAGGGACCTATAACAAAGGGATGCGCAACCTCGCGATATCTCGTGACATCACGCGCAAAAAAACAGGTGCGCAAGATATTGATGATCTTAATCAATTCAGGGACCTATAAACAAAGGGATGCGCAACCTCGCGATATCTCGTGACATCACGCGCAAAAAAAACAGGTGCGCGAGATATTGATGATATTAATCAATTGGACGATTATTGCATCGATAATGCGTTTAAATGATTGCGATTATGAACGATTTCGCTAGCTTTTATTTGCTTATTCTTATTTCAGATGATTTCTGTATGTTCTGTTTTATTTTGAAAATAATTGATTAATAAAAGGTTACTTGTTTGTTCATGTGTTATGTTGTGTCACCCAAATTCAATCAATAATTGTCCATTAATCCATATATGTTAATTGACAATTATTTTTTCCAGGGTTTTTTCACACGTATGTTTATGTTCAAACGACCGGTATTTTAATTAAAGTGTTGCCCATTAATTGCTTAAAAAGGGACATTATCGGGTCCCTGCTAAAATGCAAACAACTCAACACATTTTAGAGTCCTGGTATTCATCCTTGAGGCCTGTTTCCCATTTTCATATTCAGTTGGACTGTCTAGGGAAAATAACATATTCCTGCAATTTTCTAAAAATGTCCTCAAAACATAACGATTTTCTTTCGTGGGATGATGACATCGATTTAGATTTGGTATTAGGCGATTATACTGATGATGAGGCAAATGCTAATTCTCAAGCTAGTTCGAAACCAGTGTGCTTCATCTGTCCAATTTGTGAAGCCGAATACAAAAGTGTGTCCGGATTTCGTGGTCATGTTTTGAAAAAACATCATCAGAACCTGAGAGGTAAGGCGATGTGAAGCAACCTGTTCATGTTTGCATATTTTCTGGGTATAAACAAGTAATAAAACAATATTAAATATTTCTTAATTTATTTTTATTATTATTTTATTATTATTATTATTATGTATTTGTTAACTTCAATCAATCAACTATACATATAATAACATTTAAAGTGGGTCAGCATTGAATATACATGAGTGAAAGTAAAACACAATATGTTGTAGTGATAATATTATTTTCAAAATATTGAAATCATTAACAATATATGGTACTTTCACATATGCATATACCATCACTGGATCAAAAAAAGATTTTTGACTATAAAACGCAAAGATAAATGCATCAATAAATAAGATACAAGCATACACTTTTAAAACTACACATGAATTGTCAAATCTACAAAGTGATTATTTTAATTGATAATTATCTAGTGTAGACAGCATTTATAGTAATACATTAGAATCTAATCATTGCTAACATACACCAAGATTTCTTAAAATGTGTCAAAATACATTTTCAAATTTGTGTAGATGATGGTATTCACCTATTATTTGTAGTCCATGACAAAAAGATTATACAAGTACTATGCTGGGGAGAAATATATAACTCTAGAATTTGACATACAATTAGCCGATCTTCTAGTACATACTATTTTACTTTCTTATATACATTTTTCTCTCTGAAGACAATACTTTAAATTGATATTCAAAATAACAGCAAGTTCTGTCTGTAAATTATTTAAATAAAGTTAGTGTAGTTATGATTTTCTGAATATTTGATACTTTTCATTATTTTAATAAATAAGCTAAAGAATTGTCAACTTTTGTTAGTGAATCAGTAGATAATAATATATATGAAGCCTACTAAAATGCAAACGAATAATTTATTTAAGTACAATACTCGAGTCATTGTCAATAATTTCTTTTAAAGTGACATATCAACATTTTAAAGCAACACATCAACAGTAAATTTGATAACTAAATAAATGTACTGGTAAAAGCAAATGTACTGGCAAAAACAAACTATATAATTGCAAAAATATCCTTTACACCCACTTTAATGTACAAACAAATATCAACTTAATAGTACAAGAAAAAGTTTAAACATTAATAAACTTCTGACATTATCGAGCTACAAATATACAGGATTATCAGAAGGCTAGTATAATCTTCAACAGAGTATGTGCCTATAATTTGTGTGTGACAAATAAACAGTATACTATAGTCTAATCTTTATGGAGAAATCTCTAATATATACATACTATAGTATACAGTTCTACCTTTACCAGCTGGCTTAACCAGTTTTATTTATGTTATGCATATCTTTCCCAAAGTTTAAACAAAAAGTCAAACAACAAAGTGAAAATGGGAGAATTTATTTTCTTTAGCAGTAAACGACCTTTTAAACACCATTTTCCTATAGAGCAACATACTTCTTTTCTTTAATTTACGATTTTTACAAAGAAAGAACCCACTACCATTTAAAACATCAATTTTTTTATCCAATTTACTTTCGTCTTTTCAACTTAGAATTGTCAATGTTTTCTTTATCTACTGCACCTCTTTTAATATTTCACAGTTTGACTGGTACAGCCAAAGAGTCAACAGTTGTCATCATATTTCGAACTTCATAGACGGTTGGGTTACTATTTGATCCAGCTTTATGTCTATAGTGGCCGAAATGTTGTTCAAGAGGATCTTGGTTAAAATTATGTGTCAATATATAGCTCGCCCCCTTGCTCAGCATGAATTTTACACACTCTGTAATGGAATGCACATATATCTTAAGTCCATCAAGGGTCTGGTGACTTAAAATCATCTTTGCTTTCTGGGCAGCAGTAAAATTTCCAGGTCGATTCTGAATTTCGTCCTCCCACTGACTGATGTAACCAAGAAAATCTTCAGAAAGGAAGTTCAGACGAGGATCATCTATGCTGGTGTATGGCAAAAGCAACAGAGTCTCTTAGTACCTGTGCCGCTAAATTGACTTTCGTGTAATTGAACGACAGAAGATCAATGTGACTTCGGGTCAATTTAGGACATGGCGAGTACAAATTCATTTCACAGTCTTCTTCAAAGAATCGAACTATGTGCATCCAAAAGATGTCTTTTTTATTTCTCCACAGCATTCTTGATTTTTTGTGGGCATATGAATTACTTATGTTATTTCTGACAGTCTTCAGAAGATGGGGAACATCTGAAATAAAGTAAAGTTCAGTGTTTTGGTCACTGTGTGGATTTACTGTCTTGTAAACCACAGATTCATTTCCCACACGATGCATATTAAAGAAACGTCGTTTGGCGATGCCCCGTCACATATGAAGAATAATACACGTAAATTTATTTGGGATGATTCTAGCAACACAACCGTTTTCCATAGAATGGGATAGAGAAAATCCGCCGTAATGCCCATCGTGGCAAAACCACACAAGGGGAATCACCAGTTGCACGACAAACTTCGCAGCATAACAACCAACATATATTTAGCCAGTTCTTGTTTTGTTTCATTTTGACTTTCACTAAATTTGACCATTTCATTTCCAACATCCCCGAGATTACAGTATCCAATTAACTGTCCAGTATGTTTGTCATAAACTAAATCTTCTGTAATTTTTATCTCATCAAACAGAAGACCAACATAGCTTCACCATTCAGTGTCAAACATGTGCCGCTTGATCGCTTCTTCCTTTACCAAACTTAGGACATCTTTTTGAAGACCTAATTCACTCTTGAGGAAGTGTGAGTAGTCAAATAAAGTTCTAGTTGAGGGTAAATTAACAAAACCTGTTTCTCGGAGGGCATCATAAGCTTTTTCGGATTTCTGTCGAATGAACAGACACCAGCGAATAATCATGGGGTGCCAGCGCATTCCTCGACTGTCTTTTTTCTGTGCAAAGGACATCTGCTGGTCCCAGAACAGGCGCTGTCGACTGCTAGAGTTTGGAAAAGATTTTTCAAATTCACTTTCACAGCTTGCCATCAAGTCTTTAAGTTCAGAATTTGCACTCTCTTCCACCGTGATGCCATTTGATGCGATGATTTTGTCGAACTCCCTCCTTTGCTTCCACAACTCTGCTTGTAATGTTTTGATTTCATTTTTCTGTTCATTTAGTTTAATGTTCAGTTCTGTGTTAGTCATGTCCTTGTGTTTAAAGTTGGTATGACTGTAGTTACGATTTGTATTTATTCGCTTGTCAATCCTACTTTTCCGGCTTTGCAATAAATAAAAGTACTTTTTGCAGGCTTCGCACTTAGTTGAAGTTGACAACATGCCACATTTAACTGATCTTATAGTGGAATCGCATTTTAGTCCACTGGAATGCATTGCATGAAAGTCACCTTTCCCTGTAGGCCAGGATTTCCGGGGAGTTATTACTGGACAACCCTGATCCAATCGGCACTAGACTGGTAAAATCCATTTCAGGATTTCCAACACAAATATCAAATTTTGCCATTCTCTGTAACAGAATCACAACATCAGAAATTCTGTTAAAATGTAGCGGCAGTCCAGTCCATATATCATGAGTTCTGGCAACACATTTTCGATGAACATATACAGAACATGTAAAATCACTCTGGAGTTCAACAGACACTTTCACAGCCGGGATATTGTCATGTGTGTAAAACTGTAACAGTTGGACGGACTCCTCGGAAAATGTTAAAACGAAATCAGATGGAATCTCCTGTCTGAGCTCCTCAGCAAAGTCTGTGAATTTAGTGGTCTGAACTGCCATTTCTAATAAACCTGAATTAACTTTCATGACATCATCTGATAGGTGACTTTCAGTGTACGTCTCGGGTGAGGAATCAGACTGGTGAAGAATCAGACTGGATAGCATAGCTATGATCTTCATTACCACTGTCTGTCTGCACTGTTTTACTCTGACTTTGGCCCTCTGTTTGGCATGCAGAATCAGTTGTAGTTGTAAAAACAATTGTCTTCAAGTAAACAGGTTTCATTGGCACCATGGCTTGCTGACTCTGACTTTCAGTAGTGGTACTTCCATTTCACCGCAAGGGACCCTTTTTTGCTCTTTCTAGGCATCCTGAAAACACACAAACAACAAATATATAACATGGTTCTTTTTCATGCGATTTGGAACATTGTTTACACAATTTTAATTAAAAAATGTGCATGTTCCTTGAAATTTATGTTAAGTAGGTGTGCTAGGTTATAAACAATACAGACAACAACAACACACCAGCAAACGATGTTAAATACTATGCAAATAAACTCTTGATGCTTAATAAGGTCCTTATCATGCTACTTGTTTCAGTACTCATATTACTCAATTTATTATATATTTTCAGCAACAGATCATAAGAAAAATTGCAACAAGAAGGGAAATGACAGCAACTGGTCAACTGAGGAAATAGCAAAGTTGCAGACAGTATTTCCTAAAGCCTACTCCAATAGTTTAAAAAATATACAAACAAACGACCTATACAATATCTTCGGAAAGTCAGTCGAGGCAGAAATCTCAGAACAATTGGGAAACAACAAGGGCGTTGAACAATATTTTGAAGAAATAATGACCAACTGTCACAAAGACAACAAACAATCTACAACAGAAGAAAGAGAACTTTTCTTCAGAAAAGTGCACTGTGTAAGGACTGACAAAGAAATTGTCAGCAAAGGAGTGAATTTCATAAAATCTAGTGTTAAAGCACAAAGTACAAAACACATTAACAGTTTCTTTGAAATGTTAATTTTGGAGTTAATTACTGAAATCACTAAAGAAAGAAGGCAACTTGAAGAAAAAACATCTATAGCAAAAAAATCTGAAATAAGTGACTCGGACAACAAAGTTCTGTACTACATCGCTGGGTACATAATCAAAGCTTTGGAAACAAGTACTTAAACAGAAAAACAAGCAACAAAGGGACAAAAACCTCAAATAGTGTCAACACTAACACATTCATCAAGTGCGACATCATTTACAGATAAATTTACAGTGTGGTATGATAGAAAGAATCGAGGCGGACTCAAGAAGCCGTGTGATTATTACTTCTGTATGGTTCACGAGTTTGAGCGAATTGTCAGGGAAAACCAGTCCACTGGATATGAAAAAAGGGCCTCAAAAACAGAAATTAAAGAAAAAGTTCTTGAAGGCTACATGATACAACACTACTCAGACAAATTATTTTCTACCAAGTGTTCCTCTGACGAGGATCTAAATGGCATGTGCTTTGTGGAAGACTGTCTTGATATTTTTTTAACAATAATGGGTTATGCTATGGCCAGGGCCATTCAACGTCAAATAAACAGAGGAAAGGTTTTGGACAAGTCAGCTTCATCAACAAGCTTACGAGGAAGTTTGAAAAGCATTTCAATCAATCAACACAACAGTCACTAAGTGTTGTGAGTACATCAAATCTGGTTTGAACTGATATTAGTGATAGCTGTGTCGCATAGTGAAAGCAGTGAACTATTCTGTTACTTGTGTATTATTAAAAGTAACACTTATTATTCATGTTTACTTATTAAGCTTTGTATTTTAGAGTAGCTTGGCTACATGATTTTTTTGGGATGTTTTGATCATGAATCCCAATATATTTCCTAAAAGGTACATGTTTTCTGATTACAAAACTGAAATGATCATGACAATATCTTACTTGGAAGTGAAGTTATGACAATTTTTGTAGAGCACCCGTCAAAGTGCAATAAAACGTTATACAAGAAAAAACATGAAAAGTCAGCCCAACTATGAATTTGTGTTTATAAAGCTAACAGCTATGGGGGGAAATGTATTTTTTACATGGTGCATGTTTTCTGATTACAAAACTGACTGAAATAAAATCATAATTATCTCACTTAGAAGTGTTGTTATGACTATTTTTGTACACCACCCGTAAGGCTACAATAAGAGGCAAATTGGGAAAATACATGAAAAATTAAGGCTACTGTCATTTTTTTCATTATTAAGATAAAACACTTTGCCAAAATGTAATTTTGTAAAGGTGCATGTTTCCTGATTACAAAACTGAATTAAAATTTCATTTATCTCACATAGAAGTGTTGTTATGACTATTTTTGTACATCATCCGTAAAGGTGCAATAAATGTAATGCAAAAACAACATAAACAGTAATACCAACTATGAATGTTTATTATTAGGCTGAATACATAATGTCCATGTGTGCAGCCTAATTTTAAATACTAGTTGGTATGATTGTTCATGTTTCTTGCATTACATTTTATTGATCGTTTTATAAAAATCAACTGTTCTTTATGTGACTTGTTTTGCCGCAATGATTTTTACATATAAAAATGATATATAGTCAACATTGTACTTAATCGTTTGAAACTGTAGCACATGTTTTATGCACCTTTGTTTTTAATGCATATATCAATTCAGAAAGACATAAACTTACAATATCAAATTGACAAAAGTGTCTTCTGGTAGCAACAAGCAATATGCCGTCACAAGGCAACGGAAAACCTGAAACGATACAAGAAAGAAATGTTTACAACTATGCTTTGCAGTTTTACTACTAGTACTTTATATATGACAGTGATGCATGATCGATTAAAAAAAAAGTAGGATAACTGGTGTCAGCATGTTAATTATACATTAAACTTCAAAACTTTAAGATTCTATAATATAAAGTATAATATAAAGTAACTGATACATTATTTAAATGTATACAGTAATTAATAAAACATGACTAGCTAATGCATCAACTCAATGCAAACAATAAATAAAAATAAAATTAACAGCACATGCAGCTAATAAACTAGCTAGCAATACAAGCTGCATAGTTTTGTTAGCGGAAATGTGTTAGTGGTTAAAGCATTTAACTGTAAACTGTGTTAATTCCAACAGCTTTAACTGTTGCTTACATAATAATACAATATGGAACCTCTGTATGCACCATACTTCTAAAAGTAATATACTTTCGAGCAGTATATGTTCTCAAAAGATAATGTAATAAAAATATATACATAAATATATGAACAGTTCTATCTAAGCACCACTGCTGCCAATCTACATAGTGTCCAAAATCAGTTTAACATCTCCATTTTTATAATCCTCCTTCAAATTGTATGCATACACAGCCGGATCATCCTTGTATTGAACATTATACCACTCTGGAAAGCCTGGTACAATGCTTATCACCATACCTTTGTACACGTTCCCATCAGCAAATTTGTGCTCAATTTGTTTACCAACAAACAAGGGCATATTACCCTGCTTAATTTCTGACACATCAACATCTGACGCACTCTCAATAAGCGAAAGCACATTCTGCTTTAAAGCATCTTTATCTAATTTTTTGTATTTACCTCTGTCATCTTTTTTTGAAAAGTTATACACAGTTTTATCTTTGGCCTTCTGCTTCAATACATTTTTTCGAAACATCAACTGACTTTTCAGGGCATCAACAATGTTTTTATCACTGTCCAGTGCAGCTATACCTTCTTCTACTTGCGCTTTGGACTGCCACAGTCCATAGTAGCAAACTTCATTCGTTAGCTGCTCCTCTTTCCTTATCCTTTCTTTTTCTTTTCTTTCAATTTCTTCTTGCTTTTGTCTTTGTTGTTCCAGTCTTATTTCATTAATTACTTTAATTCTGTCCTTAAATTTTCTGGATTCCTTTCTAGATTCTTCAATATATCTATCTCTTTCCTGTTCTGGCAGTTCTTTCAGCCATTTGGATGTCTTGTTGTATGAGTACATTATGTAAGCCTCATTTGCTAGCAGTGAGGCATTTGGTCTGTATGAAATAAGATGGTCTAGTTGGCCAAATATGAATTCCGGCATCTTGTTATGTTTTTTTACAGACCTAGTTTCTTTCATCATCGTCTCACTCGGATTCCAGTATTTTCCGCCAGGCAAATGTTCTGGAACCATTCTGAGAAACATCTGCTTCACTGCGATGAAGATGTTTTGAAGCAATGGCTCAACTATTTCGTCAACCTTATTGTTTTCAATAAGCTTTTTCATTACAGGGTCATTGCTGTCAATGTCTGTTCTGAACGGTGTTTCTTTCCCTTTCATAAATAATTCTGTTTTAACTTGATCAGTTGCAGCTGAATCAAGGAAGTCAACAAGGGTTTTGAATGTATCATTCATTTCCAGGATGTGTCCGGGTGACTCGATCAGTCGCCACAGAGGAGAGGTAATGAATTTAGATATCAGGCCGAGTGCCTTCGTTCCTGCTAAATACAAGTCTTCCTTTATATCCAATGCCACCGCTTTCAGGAGATCGTTTGACTTGCCGTGGACTTTTTCGAGGAAGTTGTCTAATTCGGCTGCATGGTAGAAGGCAGCTGCACCTACCATAAAAATCATGTTGAAACGATTATGTTTGAACCTGAGTATTCTGTTCTTTTCATTTTTCTCACCTAGGTATGTCTTCCACTGTAAACTTGCCCCACTTTTCTCATCTTCTCCAATGGCACATACTTTGCTACAAGTGCGCAATAAGAGCAGTGTTCCACTTTCAGCCTTATGGTATCGTTTCAAATGTTGATCAACAGCAGAGCCGATATCGTCTGGTTGGTAGTTTCTTTCGAATTTCATAAGTGTGGATTCTGATACATCTGCTACTGCTACAAGCAAATGTAAACCACAAAAGAAGTTATTCATTTGGCCGCACAAATCTTTTTGTGGTTGCGATAGTTGGCCATAATTGTCAATAATATGTGGAAGGCATTCCTGTCTGTACGCATTGAGTAGGCCATTAAAATTCTTTTCTGTACTAGCTCTATCTGACATAGTGTTTTTTATATTTGTTAGTAATTCATGCCCAATCCCAAAATCAGCATTGTCATTGCAATGAACAGATATGTCCTGTATGATCTGATGCAGTGTTTCCATAGTGGAAGCTCCACTTTTGTTGGCCATTTCGCGTAATCCAATCATGTATGAATTCTGTTTGTCATCACTAATCAAGTATGTTTCATATGTATGGCCATGTTTTCTTGTTTCATCTGTGTACAAGGTGGTAGAAGACGAACTTGCAGTCACTGTGGCAACATTTTTGTGTGTTACAGCGATTTTCCTATCAACAAATGTATCAACGGTCTGTCGTGATGGTATATTTTTTACTTTTTGCCCAAGTAACTGAGCAATTTCCTGTATAACTGGTCCAACATTCCTTGTAGCCACTTTCAAATTTGTCAAGTTCATTGCACATTGTACAACGTCATTTGAAAAAAAAATTCGTGATGGGTCCATTAAGTCGACCGGTTTATCATCATTAAGCAGTGACTCTGTAAACCTTACACTTGCATTCAATTCATCAACTTTTTGTTGTTTTTGTTCATTCTGTTCATTAAGTTCTTTAACTTTTTGTTCACAATGTACAACTTTTCTTTCCAGGTCTTGTTTCTCTGATGTAAGCATAGCTTGATCTTTTTTAGCACCTGCTACTGCTTTACGTAAAGAAATACACTCATTAGTTCTAGTCTGTATTTTTCTTTTTCAATCTTCTAACCTGAGCTTCATGTCTTTGTATTATCGTTCTTGTTTTGTCGACTGTGGATTGAACTGTTTTTTTTTCAACTTATTTATACAAGTCTGCGCCTCAGAAGATAAATGACGAGCTTTCGATGCTGCCTTTTTTTCAGCACTTTTTTCCCTTCTTTCAAGTTTCCTTTTAACCAGCTTATGTTGCTGTCTATACTCTTCTACCTTTGCCCTACGCTCACTCAACTGTTTTTCTAATGTCAAAATAGTGCTGTCCTCTGCCTCTGGTTTTGGTTCAGGATTCTTTGGTGTCTGTGAAGTTGATGGCATGGTTTCAGTTGGTATACTAAAGTTCTGTCTCCGGTATTCTTCCCGTGGATTTCCTCTTTTCTCTTTGTCATTCTTTATAACTCTGTATACATGGCTTACTTGCAACATTTTCAGTTTCAGTCACTGTGGCTAGAAGTTTGACAATCTTCAAAGCATCTACATTTTGTGCTTGACAGTAGGAATAAATTTCATTAACACTACCGTTTGTTAATTCTTTCACATGTGGTGGGTTAGGAGTAAGTATGTTAACTAAGTTAATACCAATTTCTTTACAATATATATCCATTGTTAGTTTGTTTAATATAGGTAACACATTGATTTTTATTTTTTATAATGAACATTGAAAGCATGAAACATATGTTTGTGTCTGTTTTGTGCGCACGTCAGTACAGACAACCGGATCACCATAGAATAGACAGTTTGTATTAGTGCTCAAATATCCCATCACCTCAGTCTGGGCTTGCTTATGTTTTCTACACATATTAGTCTGTGATTTCTTACGTTTGCTGTACCTTTTTTTAATCAAACTTTGACTTTCCTGAATATCCACAGGCTTCTGTGATTCCACTTGCTGAAAATTATAGTCATTCACAGACTTGGGATAAATAAGTTTGTACAGTTGTTAATCAACGATGCATGGATCACAATGAGTATTTTTCTCCAAATTATAGAAAGTTATATTAAAAATGACTATCTATTATTATATATTAAAAGCATTTACTTATATGTATTATTTATTTATTTAACACTATGCAAGTATAATAAGCCAGGTTTGCAATATAATATGCTGATATGCTAATTATCCGTGTACAGTCATATTTGAAAGGTGCAGCTAATTATCTGTGTACAGCCACACTAAATAGGTGAACAAAATGTGTGAGTCTAAAATAAGATATAAATATTGATGCAAGTCTAAAGCAATTGACCATGCTAGTTGAATGCTATTACTTATAAATTATGTACTTATTTGTTATTATCATTGAAATATTCAAATACCTCAGTCAGCTCCTCACACAGATGAGACCTATTCCTGGATTAGAACTTGAAGTAACAGACCATCGAAGACACTGGGACGTAGAAGGAAGGTTGTGTAATGCCTGTAATTGTTTGAAAGCACAAGAAATGAAAAACTGGTAGACATCAGAGAAAGTGACTGGCAACAATTAATATATACTAACTTTGAAGTGTATAAAAGAGTACCAACCTGTGTACTCAGGTCAAGGGACACTGGGATTTCCAGCTGCAAGTATGATGAGGAATCTACGTGCTGTAATGTCTGAAATAAGAATATTAAAAATATTTGCAAATATCAGTAATTAATGGAAAATTACATGTTAGTGAATAATTTGGCTTGTTACTTGGTATACTGTATGTTGGCCAAGGAAAAAGAACCAAATCCAATAATAATAGATTTAATTCACATACTCTAACAGATTAAAAACCCCTTTTATTAAAAATTAAATAATCACCTGTGTACTTAGACTCAGATCAAAACGGTCATCGTAATCTGATGGTGGTTGGGTTGAACTTGAAGACTCTTCAGAACCAGTATCACTATCCGAAATCAAAATTACTTCGTTCTTGCCAGCTCCGTCACCGCCCGAAGTCAAAGAAGATCGATTCATCTCTGAAATTAGTTAATTTTAAATCGTTTTGAAACTGACAGAAACACTAATAGTAATGCTAGTAAATTAGTATTTATTTATTTTATTAATATTATTAATTTAATAATTAATTATTAATTTAATAATAATAATAATAATTAACAATTATTATGCCCCAATTTAGTTCTTAACCATACTCTAAAGATATGTGTAAAACGGTGTATATTTCAGCAATAGGAAAATTTATAGCGATTGCTCGTAAATATCCACTTAAACATTAATTGAAATACCAGACTGACAAATGTACGAACCGACTGGGTACGAATTGTTTCGACGTAATTGGTTGTATAATTCAAATAATTAAACAATTGACAACGCATATGCCCTTGTTTAACATATAGGATCCATCTTAATACATGCAATATATCCCTACTAGTGTTACCCTGTGGTTCTTATAAAAGTTTTATTGTTAAACTTTATAGTTCCACAAGTGCTGTAGGTTCTTTGAATAAAAGAACTGGAGTTTAAAACAAGTCACTTGAAAGTTAATTCTTCTTTATTTAACTAGTGCTATATATATTTATTTAGTAATATGTAGAGTTGTTTAAAACTGTTTAACAACCTGAAATAAACAATAAACATATTTTACTAAATATACAAGTTAACCTCATACATCATAAATACATAATAACATAATAGGTACATTCACATCAACCTATTTATATCGTAAATAATACACATTATATGAAACTCAAGTCCGTCATCTAGTGACTTACATAGATACCAGTAAAACAGTATAACTGACACGGTTTTAAAACATATTATGACTGATACAAAAATTTACATATAATTCATTTGTTTTAGCTTACCATTTATGGAATGGTTGTTCTTTCTCAAACTCACTCTCCTGTCTCTCCGCTGTTAAACAACTTATAAACTTGGACTCAATAAAAACCTTTCTTCTCTCTTCAAATCATGAAAACCTCCTGCACAAGCGGGAAAGCTCTAACCCCAAAAAGAAACAATGAAAGGAAAGAAACTGAACACAATATAGGGTTAAAAACAACTATAGAAGAACAAGGGAGATAACAATGAAAGGATGAAATTGTGACTGGTTACACTAGTGTGTCGACAGCAAATATATCTCAAATATTGATATTTCTTCCATATTCACGGTATTGTTATTCGTACACACCGCCGCCATCTTGTAATTGCGTTCAGTTTAACATGGGTTCTGAAAAGACCCATAAACAATAACTTTCCGGTTAAATTCGTTCTAAAGAAAGGTAGCATTTAATAAAAAACAAATTCATTGTTAAATATGTAGCCTGAAATCCAGCGAAATCGTCTTGTTTTTAAGAAATATTGGATTTTACACTTTTTCTGCGGAATTTTCGTATCTAAAAATAATACTCACGTGGATTCTTTTATGGTTTCCCTGGTATTTCATCATCGTATTACTATATGCAAAGTAGATTCGTTCCAGAAATTTACGTTTTATATGAATGTAAGACCGAAATAAAATGGTCCCAGCTCTGGGCCGCTTTTCGCTACTAATTAATATTCATGAGCTTCCTCCAAGGGACACTACTCTCGCTGCTTTGGCATCGCTATTTAGAGACAGGTAGCAATCTGTAACAGCAGTTCGGTTTTAAAACTTTGGTTACATGTACATGAAACATTTACTGACCAATATTAATATTATAATGTTTGTACATAAACATTACATATCTTAGGTAGAGTTTTTATAAATAAAAAATTTATAGCTATTACATAATCATAACAAAAAATATTACACAATGCACATCTGGTTATGTTGCAACTTATTTTGGGAGGTTTTCAAATAAAATACATTCACCAACAGTTATACAAATAAATGTGTATCAAGTTACTTGTGTTGTTCATTTTATTCCAATTGTTGATGCATTTATGAATACAGTAACCAGTTGCCAGATAGTCAATACAACAAAACCTTAATGAAATATTTGAAAACCAGTCAGACATGGCAAAACCTGTACTGTTTGAGTTCTGTGAAAATAACTTCTAAGCAGGCATTAACAGACAAGAAAAACTTCACAAGTGAAACCAATTATTATTTTTAATGTAACTTAAATGTAAGTGTTTTCAATTAATGCACATACAATGTCCCCATCATATGGTATCAATCTGCTACATTTATAGAAAGGTCCAAATGGTTAAGGCAGTGCTTGAAATGCTTTAGCCTTATGAAGAGCCTCTCCTGTATAAAACACAGAATTTGGTAGTAAAAAAAAAAGCAAAAAGAGTAAAATTTTCCTTCGTCTTTAACCTAACAAAAAGCCTTGTGTTTTTAATAAATGAACATAAAATGTGTTCCACACAATGCATTAGTGTGTATCATTTGTAAAAAGGTCAGAATGTTTAAGGTAGAGTTTATAATATTTGAGACTTATGAAAACAGCCACAGCATGTGTAAATCGGTATAATGTGGTAAGTTTAAAAAAAAAGGAATTCTATCTTTGACCTAACAAAAAGCATTGTGTTTTAACATAATGCACATAACATGTGTACCACAAAATGCATCAATTTGTTAAATTTGTAAAAAGGTCAAAATGTTTAAGGTAGAGGTTATAATGTTTGAGCCTTATGAAAATTGCCTAGGCATCTGTAAATTGAAATAATGTGGTAAATAAAAAAAAAAAAAAGAAATTCTCTATCATCTTTGACCAAACAAAAAGCCTTGTGTTTTAATAGAATGCACATAAAATAAATAACCCACAATGCATCAATTTGTTATATTTGTAAAAAGGTCAAAATGTTAAATGTACAGCTTGTAATGCCTGAGCCTTATGAAAAGAGCCACGTCATGTGTAAATTGAAATAATGTGGTAAATTAAAAAACAAAGAAATGCTCCATCATCTTTGACCAAACAAAAAGCCTTGTGTTTCAACAGAATGCACATACAATGTGTACCACACAATGCATCAATTTGTTACATATGTAAAAAGGTCAAAATGTTAAATGTAGAGCTTGTAACGCCCGAGCCTTATGAAAAGAGCCTCGGCATGTGTAAATCTGAATAAAGCAGTATTCTTATAAAAGGGTGAAATTTTCCTTCAACTTTGACCTAACAAAAAACCTTGTATTTTCAACAAAGGCACACACAATGTGTACCACACAATGCATAATTATGTTCCATTTGTAAAAGGGTCAAAATGTTTAAGATTGAACTTGTAATGCCCGAGCCTTATGGAAAGAGCCTTGGCATGTACAAATCGGTATTGGGTAAAAAAAACGCACTTAAAGGAAGAATTTTATCTGTATATTTGACCTAACAAAAAGGCTAGTGTTTTACAATTATAAATGCACATAAAATGTGCACCACAAAATGCAGTAATGTTATACATACTCAGAATTATCCCATATCCAAATAACAACTTAATGCCTATGTACTTATTATTTAATTAGTAAAATAAAATTAAACGTAAAGGGCCCAGGCATTCTGAAATGAAAATGTGTTTTATCGAGTTAACTCTCATCGAACTTTTGACACTCTAAATATTTAACAATGGTGTCAAAACCTCATTTTCAATAAGAAGTATTAAGGTTTACTTTATTTCAATAGATTTGTTTGAACTACGACTTATAAAACATGTTCATTTGGCGTTATGAATGAATGAAGATACCCCACGCACTCAGTTACCCACTGTTGCATTTTTGTAATTACGGCCGTAATTATTAGGTAAATTAAACAAAACACCTTTAATAAGAAGACGAACAATCAACAAACCTTTGTGTGTAATATACTTCTGTGTGAAAAACTTGGTTTAATTGCTGTAGCGTTGATCTAATTTTGATTCGTGTTTGCTTCTCGCACTGTAAAGGTGGTGACTGTGCAAAAATTGCACTCTCGCAGGAAGTCTCGTTCTCGCGCGTGATGGCGCGTTAGTTTGTTCTTCGGATGATTAAAGTTTCGCATCCCTTTGTTTATAGTTCCCTGATCAAACAAACCATAACTATATGTTAATTTTTAGAAAGATTTTTTACAGTGTATGCACTTTGAATAAAACATCAATTTTAAGATAAAATTAGTAGACACGTCACCTTTGAAACGAGAGTCACCTTTTGATAATATTTTTGGCATATCAAGATCACATGTATGTTAATTATTTTAAGTCTAAAACTTTAATTAAAAAAACATGTTTTCATTCCCCCAAAAATGCTAAATTCTCTGGCAAACAGTTTTAGAACCAAATTTAAAATGGTGTAACAGCTTACTGTATAAACAAGAGTATAGCTGCATAATATAACATTTAAACTGATCAAATTCACACTGAAATATTCTAAATTACTTACAATAAAATACAAGAGCAATGGAGAATGACTATGAGAATAGTTTCATAGGGAGGTCATAAGAAACTTGATATTTAACCTTAACAATATAAAGGATATTGGACAACTAAGCTTAATGATCATGTTGTTTTATGCTTCTAGTTTTGGAGTGAAGCATTGCTCAAATCAAGGATGACTTTTGTAAAAAAAATCTAGCTTATGACAGAAGACTTATTGACAATTTAAACAAAGAAACTATAAGGAAAACCAGCAAAACCAACATTTTTGAAATTCCATTGCAGGTGTAAAAAAAGTTGATACCAAAAAAATTGCTAACTGAATTTCGCATGGTGTGCTAATTAATATATATATATATATATTTCTGATTTAGGCACTTGGGGGACCATACTATAATTTCTGCATTAGGGGGACAATTTGTATATTTTGTATTAGAACCATTTCATGACATCTGAACATTGTTTTGACAATAAAAGAAACACTTTACTATCATATCAGAAGCATTTTGTGATTAAACAAAAAATAAAAAATAAACGAAAAAATTGGTCCCCTTAATATTTTTTAATTATAACATATTCATTAAGGAGACCATTTCATATATTCTGTATTAAGGAGACCATTTCATATATTCTGTATTAAGGAGACCATTCCATGTATGCTTTATGAAGGAAACCATTCCATAAATGGTTTATTGAGACCGTTGTGTTTATGCTTTTTAATCTCCCCAAGATATATGTACATGTATATACAACGTTTAGGAGACCAGGGAACAAACTTAGACTGGAGAAATTACACTTGTGCATTTGCAAGTTTTATTGGTAGCAATGTTACTTATAACGGATAAATAGTTTTGAATGAAAAATGCTACTGTTTGAAATTGTAAATACCAACTAATACTCGAATATCGGCATGTTATGGTAAAACAGTTTTTAAAAATAGTCGTTATTCCTAGTCTTAAGTCTAGAAATAGTTCGGTGATTACGGGCCCAGTTGTATATACGAGTAGAGGGTTCATCTACGTTGAAGAACATGCTCAGCATTTATCTACATTGAAGAACATGCTCAGCATTTTTGATACACAATATCTCAAAGAAGTTACTAGGGGTGTAACGATATCACTGACTCAAAATATATACACAGTGAGATATTGTCCATATTGAAAGGCTTGTTAAAGGATAAAAACACGTTTTAGATATTACCTTTTGCATTTCCTGGCGCAAGCACACACGGAACACTTGCATATGTCATATTGCTTCATTGCGTAACACGGCTGGGCTCCAATGCAATAAATGTACAGCGACATCAAGAATAAAACTTGACACCTGTCATTCGCCGCAAGAAACGTGGGTTTATTGCTCAATGAACGAACGACGCTGTGAGCTTCGCATACATACACGATATTATTTGCATGCTTTTCATACGGTATTGTCACTTTCCATACTAGTATAGTCTGTCTTCTGAACATGTGTTACAACCATAAAGCTAGTTTGCTTTTTAACAATTAAAAAAAATTAACCATAATATCTTCTTAACGTGCATGCCAAATTCAAAGACGTGAATGACAATAATACATGTAGAATCTTAGGAACAATATTGATATTAGTGTTGGTGCCAAGATACCATTTGATGCCTTGTTTTCGAAAAAAAACTAGTGCTGTTCGTGCCATATCTATTATGTTGGCTGTGCGTTTTGTTGTAAAACATAATTCATGATACGATAGAAAAACGCCACTCGCATGATTTGCAGACAAAGCCACTGTCTGCTAAAACTTAGAACGTGCGGTAGACCTTCGGCGATTGCAGTAGGCCCGTACGATGCCAGGATGAACTCCCCATGTTTTACAAAACGCAGATGTTTGTCTTAATCCTCAAATTTGAAGTTCGTCGGAACCACAGTCCGCGGCTTAAACTATACCATAATTATAGAAGATGAACGAAGTGGCCCATAATTGCATCATTTGATGACATAACTATTTCACATTAAGTGTTTATTGAATTAATTAATATGTAAATGAATGAATGAAAGAGAAAGTAAGTGAATGAATGCGTATAGCGATGATTAGATGCTAGGTTCACTGTACCCCCATCCCCCCTGCAGGAAAGCCTTTCTGGATCGGCCCTGGGTGGTCTGCTAAAACAAAAACCCTGTATGTCGAAATATGTTTATTAGCATTATTTGTATGTTACATAGTGACGCATAAATATTTAAGATGTATTCAATGAAAACCTTAATACCGTACTTTATGACAAACAACAAAAATCCCGTCAAAATTGGAAATAATTTTATTTGTAATATAAATTAAAAAGAGTTTTACATTAAAGAGACATATTGAGGGATTTTCAGATTGAAGAAAACAATTAAAACAATGCAAAATCCCATTTTTCACTAATATATTTTACTCTTTATTTTAAGCAAAATACATTATTGGTATCGTTAAAGAAAAGTATGTGAAATGCCCCCAATATTTTGATACACGGTTCAAGAAGGAAATGAACTCGTGCCTACAATGTTAACTTTATTACATTACACTACATATATCAATACTGCCCATGTTTTAATTAAAACTACACCTATATGTTAAGTTGCCATTAAACAGTTCATAAAATAATCTTTTATATTTGAACATATACAGCTTATACCCCTCTTTAATCCTTAGTCTGTCTAAAACAAATTACCATACATTTTGACTACAACATGCACTTAAATTGATGGAAAAATGTGAACGAACCACTGCTTAGTTAGGATTAATTATGTTCTCTATAGGTATGTTGCCAATGCATAATAACGAAAAAGATACAACTATCCTTCTAACAAGGGCTGTCCACAAGGCAGTGTGGCCGACTATTCATTCTGCTTTGATAATATACATATTCTGTAAGTGACCTTACATAATGACCTCGCAGACATATGTGAAGTTTCAAAATATCTGCAATAGTTACAGAAACATATATAATTACTTTTAACTAAATTTTCTAAGTACAAAAAGGGGCTTAATTTGCCTAAAATACTGGTCACATACAAGTCCAAATACAACTAGCCAGTGAAATAATGTCATGAATACTTTACCATTAATGTATTGTATATACTATTTTGATGCAGTTAATTGAATAAATGTGCAAATTTAGCAAAGTAATTATATTTAATAGGCATTTTCATTAAAAAAATATCCATAAAATTGATATTACCCAAAAAAGTCCAGTTCTACACTTTGTCAAAATTTTTAACAAAAAAAAGCAGAACCGTGTTCATGCATGCAAACTAGCAAAAAAGCCCATAATTTGAAGAAGAGTTATGAATTCTTTTGTTGTTGAAACCATCAGTATTGTCTGAATTTAATAAAATCACTTAAACATCTTGAATTTCTCAGATATGTGGTAGAAAAGAAAATATAAAGTATATTCTATGTTTGACGTCTTATTCTAACTTCACATAATACCGTCTTTATAATTACATTAAATTAACAATGTGTTCAACCAAATATTTAAGTATTAACCAGATGGAACAGAAATAATAATTTGAATGTTTTGGTGAAGGAGTCAGAAATATGTTTTATCTGTAAAAATGTAGGCAATCCACAGTAATTAAACAATAAATTCAAACTGTCCTGATTAGCCAATATTTGTCATATTCTTATCATCTGCTCCAACCTTAACAGAACATTATATGCCAGTTCATTCATAATGTTTTGCATGATGCCACTAGACTTACAAACCAACACTGGCAAATACTGCTTTGTAGAGGAAACTAGGACTTTCATTAGAAGTGATAAGTACCCCCATTGGTTACAGGAAACACAACCAGGTTATTTGTAACCTATGAAAGAAATGCAGCTCACTCCAAAAAAATAGTAAAATATGTCAAATCCACACAATTGTGGCATTGCAACATTTAAACATCAAAGATTTCAATACATTCATAAATGCAGTAAGTTAACAAGACAGTATGTTATTATGTACAGCAAAAATGTATGTACATACATAGCAATTTCATGCAAGAAAAACTTTATGTGAGGCATGTTCAAACAGTAATTTGACCAATCTAAAATAACTAAAAAATGAAATTATATTAGAAGACAGATCAGCAAAAGGAAAATACAACACATACACAACAGAGGAACACTTTTACATCATTCATTGAACACTACACAACACATGTTACTACAATGTTAAGATGTGTAGGGTATAAAAAACAAAAAACGTTAAAAGAACATTCTGGCATAAGCAAAAAAGAATATTGTTGGCCCGTGAGAAAAACTAAATGAGCGATAGTGGTTCAAATGTTAAAACATATACTGTTTTTCATTATACATGAATGTATATTAAAGATCAACAGGACAGTACGAGATATGTAAAACAGGTTAACAGGTGGAAATATTTCCAAAATTATATTTTTCTAAAGCAAGAAAAGCAATCAAACAGAGTTTCATGTTATGTTTTCATTTGTCCTACAGACCCATCTTTCAATTATTCAAAAAATGTGTAAAAACAACATAGCATCAATTAATATTTTTGAGCTAAACATTTATATATTTATACTAAGTCTTATGTCAGCCGAATCCATTATTTTAAAGTGAAAAAAACAAAAGCAAGTACACAACAATAAAGAGATTGAAAATCCCTTAACAAGATGGCCAAAAGCGGCTGCAGTCAGAAAAGCTGCCAAGAGTTTATATTTCACTTTCAGGCACAGTCCCTGCAGAATACTCTGTCCTGATTCAGTTAATATACACACAATTTAAAACTGTGTGACCTGACCAACAAACATATTGATGCAGAGAGTGAAGATATGTTTAAGCTATCGCAAATTCGGTTTAAGCTGTTGACCACTTACAGACCAAAAGATACCAGGGTTCTGTTTTATCAAAGATCATACGACAAGTTTAAGTTACGACTGAATTTAAGATTCTAACCTACGACAGTCAAGATCAAAAGATTGTCTATGAAACCGCTTGACCATCCAGACTTACAAATATTTGTATGGATGTTTTATGCAATGTAAATGATACACATGTTTCCCCAAATACTGACGAAAACCGTTACAAACGCTTTATGATTTTATCCATTTCGATTGATGACTTTTCATAAAGAACGCTATATTTCCAATATATTTGTTAGTCAGTAGTGTGGTTTCGCTAGTTTATATATACTGTATTTTTCTTTGGGGGATATTGACAAAAGTTGGAAAATTGTCAATTTGCCGATCTGTGAACAAGTCCATTTAAATTACTATAATAGGTTCAGGAATTTGGTAGTGGACTGGTTTTAGTATATACATGTTTGTACAACCTATATACAGACAAATGCAACATATCTCAACCACATCATGAGAACTAACTATATCATTGAAATCAGAGTGTACCACCACCAGTTAAGGGGGGCATATAATACAAAACCCCGTTCTTCTTTTAATGGGTGATCTTAGTTAAAGCACCAACAGTTTTTTGTCTAACAGTTTTTCTTTCATTGAACAACTTTGCCAGAGTTTTTAAATATTGCTGTTGTAGTGTCAAGGTGGAAAGCGAACTTCCTTCAAGAACGGCATAATAACATCCTTGCCTAAAAAGAAGAGCAACATGATTAAGTTAAATGCAAACGAGAAAGCATGATGGCTCTAAATCGCTCACTTAAGTATGAAAGACAATAGATTGATTGAGTTTCGGTGAAGGCAGAATATTTACGCAAAAGTCCAAACGGTTTGGGAAAGAAATGTTTTTGCTTATTTTTTCATGAAAAAGGGGCAAAAAGTCCAATGTTTCTGGTCTGATCTGGTCTGATCTAATTTCTGCACATCTTTCCAGAAAAAGACACTAACTCTGGTTTTTCTAGTCCGAGCAGAACCATGGTCAAACTCGTCAAAGATTTTATTGTCACAAATTGTGCAAGAATGAAATATATTGCTTGCAAAAAGGTGGCCTCTAGAGCGTTTTTTTTTTTTCATAAATAAGGGGTAATAACTCAGGTCAGATTTGGCCCACTATTTTGTAGGCGATTTTTATGGTCACACACAAATTGTGCATTCTGATTATGCCCATTATCAAACTAGTCCGATATTTTATTGTCATACAGAATGTTTAATCAAGATTGAATGAAAAATGAAGTCTCTATTGCAGCAAATGTTGACGCCAAACGGACGACACAGGCCAATCCCACTATACCAATAGCTCACAGAATAAAAATGTATAACTTTACGGATTGATTATTTAAAAAAATAAGAGGAGGTTCTAGTTGGTTTTCAGTGTGGGAATGCTTATGAATACTGAACACAAAACAACTTCATGTTACTTTGTTAACAACTGATATCAAAGATATTAAGTTATTTGGATGAAATATTACACTTACTTGGCAAATTCCCTGTATTGCCATTTTCATCAGGGCGAAGATAAATGAATTGCTTGAAGTAAGTTCTCAACAGTTGAGTGTCTTCACGGGACCATTTGACTTAAAACAAAACGAAAAGATATAATAAAATGAACAGATTAAGAAACTGATTTGTGTTTAGGTTAAATCTGATCAATATTTGCAACATTATGTTGATTACTTCAAATCTAATTAATATAATATGCGAGAGGTTTGGATCCGTGCCAACATTTTCTCTCATCATTACTATTGCATACAAAATTAATTTCAATTTTTATCTTTATCCAAGTTTCTTTAATAAAAGGTCAAACAAAAACCTTTTAATTGATGTAAAGAAAACAATATGATCTTCCATGTACAAGATTAGTGTGACCATGGTTGAGAGAAGAAACAAAACATCATGATCGAAAAAGCTTGCCGTAGCAATGAAATACAGCAGCATACGAATGTTACCACCTACAAAATAACCCACATCTGTAAAAATGAGAATGCAATACCATGCAAACACTTTTCTTTGTGGCCACTAGAGCTGAGCTGTTCCACTTGTACAGAATTCTCTTCAGTTAGATGGTCATCATCAGTGGCCTCAACCATATCGTTGATTGCAGGCACGCCTACATTATTATAAATAGAAATATTTGTCTTTATAACACTTTAATAATATTTAATCAAACCACAATACTATGAATAGCCAAAACCACAAGTTTCTTTGTAGTATTTCTATTTTAATACAATGACAAGACAGTATAATTTGTTCATAGTAACGCATTCAATCAAGAATTCAGAGCATCAGCCTTATTCGTAGTATCCTGTTATTTATCTCTTAAGTATCTTTTGCAATACTTAGAATCAAATGCATATGTATAACATATATTGAATTTCATAAAATTATCTGGACTGGAATTTTTTAAATGCCAGCTAGGTTTTTAAGAATTTGAACTAATTTTACAGGTCTTCATGAACCCCAAGTTTCTTTAATCACAGACTGTTAGAGCATAGTGTAAGATGTAGCCCAAAGCAAACCATAAATAGTATACATAAGTCTTCATCTAGCATCGGAACTACTTAAACCAAGAACCAATTTTTTTGGAAATAAAAGTATTTCGGATACCAATTTTGGTGTAAAATATTTGCGAATTATGCACACATCTGTTACCTGAACACATTATGGCATCTGTACAATGTTTCACCTTTACATCACCTGGATACACACCATCAGGATTTAAACGAGGTGCCTGGCTCATGCCAATGATATAATTTTTTGTAATGTAAGTCACTTAGCATAAGTTAACACACATATTCAGCATTGTTTCCATAGGCTATGGGCTGTAAAACCAGAAATGATTTGCTATAGGCTATAAAACCAGAAATGATGTAACTTCTGGTAGAATCAACGAATCTTGGTAAATTAGCCAAACATACTGTATCTAAATATACAAGATGTATTTATCAACATTAACTGGAAGAAAGTTAGCATATTGACATTGCCTATTTTAATACTAGATGCCTGTTGGCAACCTGTCAAGCCTGTTGTCAAGAAAAGCAATCAAAAGAAAAGATATACTCAAAGAAGTTTACCATGGAACACTTCAGCTAGCTTATCAGTAACAGTTTAAATATCTTATGAGACCACTACACGCACATACACTTAACTGCTCTTGTGACAATTCAGTCGAGCTAACTGCAAGTGGGCTCGACAAAAGAATTATTGCAAGAGATATAAATGAAATTTGTTTTATAACTGTGATTATATTGAATCAATAATTATAAATCAATACCTTCATCAACTCTGTTCAGCATTTTGCCTTTGACAGTTACTGCCTGGACTCCTTGGGGATATTGGTAATTTTCCTTATTAATATCAAGATCATGGCCCATGTGTTGTAAGAAAACTTTTTGCTGTTGTTTTCCCATATCCATGCTGGCAAAGACTGAGGATAGCCTGTGCCGCATTTTTGTGGCATTCACTGGAAGATCGACATCAGCCATCTTACAAACATCAGCTACGGAATGCCAACCAGAGCAGTGCAAGATGCGTGAATTTTTTGTAGCAAACAAAAAGACGTTTCCTTCTTGGATTCCAAACATTAACCTATCTCTGTTAAGCAAGTTTATGGCCTCCACCAGGTCAATTAGGACCAGCACAGGCACATACTTTCTACCTTTGCCTTTGAGATAGGCAAGTTTGAATTTTCCCAGAAGTAACTGTTCAGCTGGATCATGAATTTTTTCGATTTCTTCATCTGGGAGCCAAACTCCTTTTTCAGCCTCCTCCCATTCACTTTGCAGCATTCGTGCTGCTTCTTCCCACTGTCGGGCATTATACAAAGTTAATCTAGCAACAACCAGACTTCTGAGTAAAGAATACTGCTTAATATTGTAATTTTCAAGAATGTTCTGAATTTGTGATCCAATGTACTCTTTTAATTTTTTTACTGATTGTTCATTTGGCAGATTAGCTGGTTTTCTAGCTTTTTCTAGGGAAGAATTTTACACAAGTTTGCCTCGCTTTTGGTTACATTTCACTCCATTTATGCTTGTATTTGGTGATGAAATGTTTCAGTTCTTTCCTCTTTTCATCTTGCATTGTTTCACTGTAGAAACCAAGTAGGGTCTTTAAAGTTGTTAGAATTACTGCATCAAGAAACAGTTTTTGTCCATGCTTTTCTGTTCCTGTATATTGATCAAATGACAACTGTTCTACAGCTTGTATAAGGTCTGGCAAATGATGTCGACTGAGCATATCTTCCAAAGTTGTGTTTTGCCCGCACAGCGATTTGAATTCAACAAACAACCGGCCCAACTCTCTCATTTCAGCCATGACATCTTTACGCACCTCATCCTGTTGACCCTCTTCATGTCTTCGCAAATTAAAGTCTTTGTACCCAATCAACTGAATAAATTTGTCTGTCCTGCACAGGTCTCCTATTTCCCCATCCCTAAATCTATTGAGAATGTCTTTGAATTCAACATCATTTTGAATTTTTCATCAGAGGCTTTCTGGAGTAATTTTGGCTTAATTGCTTGAGGATTTAATGACGCACACTTGTGTTTAAAGAAAAAAAAATTCTATGACAAGGGGGCCATTCTGAGATTCAGTACTTTAACAATTTAATTTTACTGATACACTAAAATCAATTGAAAGTAAACATAGATTACACCAGGTTTTTAATACATCAACTAAGCTGTCAAGATTTGTACCTCAAAATACCCACATTGTAATTTTTTGCAACTGGGTATGAAGTTCATTTTCAAAGCTCATATTACCACAGTATAAATTCACCTGTTGTTAAACACTGACCTGTTAAAGTGAGGTGATATTTAGGGCACACATTAAATGAAAGTTATGGGATACTGTGACAAGGGGTATTCAAAACCAACCAGAACAATGAACCATTAGAACTATAAAACTTTTTAAAAAGTTATATATATAGAATAGTTAATTAAAATATACACTTTTCAGAAAACATTTAAGAATCTCCCTTTAAGGCAAATATTTCTTGAAACAACTTTTTCAAAATATACTTTTGTTATCATATGGACATGTAAGTTGCTTTACATAGAAAGTTTAGAATGATTTTTTGCAGTAGCACAAACGACGTGTGATATACATAATTTTAAAACTTATCAGAAACATTGACATTACATTAGAACATGTTACTATCTTAACATCAACAGCAGGTTAACCATACCTTTACAATTATACAATTCAAGCAAATGGCCGCTATTACAACAAGAGAGCCATGATGGCCCAAAGCGCTCACCTGAGAGCTGGTAAAGATGAAGACCATACCGTTGT
This sequence comes from Congeria kusceri, assembly GCA_027627225.1. Classification (NCBI taxonomy): domain Eukaryota; kingdom Metazoa; phylum Mollusca; class Bivalvia; order Myida; family Dreissenidae; genus Congeria; species Congeria kusceri. Next base: position 12,900,985 of record CM051028.1, on the reverse strand, counting down.
GACAGGTTTGAAAATTAAGGTATCTGAACAATACGCAGAGGGGGATAGGATCAATTTTGATTTAAGACATCGGTTAGAGTGATGGGCTAACTAAAGTATGAGATGGGTAGTGTATGTGCATGTTTTTGCTAATGGTTCTCAAATCATTTTTCTCGATACTCTACCTGACCCTTTTTCATTTAGTCATTGACAATTCTGGAAAATGCAGAAACAGTAGATTTTGATGTCTTTCGCAAACAGTTTTGGAGAACTAGTTGCAATGTGATAATTACAATGGCTGTGCTATAAGGTAAAATTTTGCTTTTTTTTTTTATAATTGTCTGTCCAATGATAATAAATGATGTTAATGCAGGCTCTGAAGACATCAATGTTGCATGTACAAATAACTGCATGTAAGTCTTGCAACTGTTGGAAATCAAATTTTATCAATCAATTTTTATTGTCATGAGCAAACTGTGTAAGTTTGGTCAACATTGAATCAAAAATTGTGTGTGCAAGCCAGTCATTGATAACTTGTTGATGTTTTTTTCCAACACAAGGGGCAATAACTCTGGTGTTTCTGGCCTGATCATGCTTATATTCCACTTCACCTGTCGTCTTAAGTTCATAGACAAACTGTACATGATTGGTGAAGATTGGATGAAAAATGAAGTCTCTATCCTGAATAATGTCCATTTTTGTATATTTTTTTCACAAAGGGCAATTACTCTGGTGTTTCTGGTCCAATCTTGCTTATATTCGACTCCACCTTTAATCTTGTGGTCGTAGACAAACTATGCAAGACTGGTGAAAATCAGATGAAAAATGAAGTCTCTATCCTGAATAATGTTGATTTTTGCATATTTTTTTCACAAACGAAGGGCAGTAACTCTGGTGTTTCTGGTCGGATCTTGCTTATATTCGACTTCAACTGTAATCTGATGATAGTAGACAAACTGTGCAAGACTGGTGAAGATTGGATGTAAAATGAAGTCTCTATCTTGATTAATGTCCATTTTTGTATATTTTTTTAATAAACAAAGGGCAATAACTCTGGTTTTTGAAATACGATCTGGCCCATTTTTGGCGTCTCCTGAGATATGATGGTCATACACAAACTTTAAAAGTTTGGTTAACATTGGATGGAAAATAAAGTCTATACGTTGGAAAAGGGCATTTTTGCACTTTTTTTGCATGAAAAAGGGGCAATAACTCTGGTGTGATCAGACCCAATAACAATCCCATTCGAGATTTCATGGTCATACACAAACTGTGCAAGTTAGGTTAAGATGGAATAAAAAATGTAGTTTTTATCGCGATAACGGAGCAAATTGTTGATGGTATACGGACGATGGACCAAGGACGATGGACGATGCCGGAGATGTCCCCTATACTAATAGCTCACCGAGCTCTTCGTGAAATAGTACATTATTTCAACAGTTTTCCAAAAATACAGCCATAAAAATAGATCTAGTTCTGAAACATTGAGATTTTATATTGGCACCTAAAACATTACACAAATCATTTCTTTTGGGAAGATTTTGGCAATAAGTAATAACAATCACAAAGTTTTCCAGGTTTAAACTAAACTTTTGGAATCTTAAGCATGCTTCTAGTCATAGCTTCTAGTGGTATGCGATTAAACGCCTCCCAACCAATTGCCAACTAATGATTTTTTTATAAATAAGGTCAATCGCCACTCCAGAAAAAATGCCACCCCTACCACTCGCCACCGTCTCAATTCACAAAATAGGGCAAATGACACCAATTACTATAAACTATATTACTAACCAAATACAAATGGTCTTAATTTCTGTTATACTACTGTATACTACAATTTCAAGTGAGCAAAGCTAGCCAGGATATTTATGCAAGCACTGTTTACTGTAACATATTTTCCCTTGCTTTCATCATGTTGTAAACTGCAAACTTGATTTTTTGCCAATTGATATTAAGAAGGCACCGATGCTTTCTTTGGGCATTAATACAGTCAAGCTTTCCTGGGACCTTTGATCATCTCAGATGTCTTTCAAAAAACGATTTCAGAGCCTGCTTTTCTTCATCGCTCCAAGTGTGTTTATCTGAAATATATTAAACAAATCACTAATATATTAAATGATATTTGTGAAGCAATAATATGGCACTAATATATTCAATGATATTTGTTTGTTTTGATTTTTCGCCCTATTCAACAGTATTTCAGTCATATAATGGCGGTCGGTTAATCTACTCACACTTTTCCTGGGTAAGCTGGTTTACCAGTACTAAGTGCACATACTTATGCCAGTAACTGACAACTGCCCTACTTGAATCGGAGGTAGGGGGAGAATGGCCGCAGAAATAATTTTATGACCAATACCCACACAAGTTATGTGGCCAGGCTGGGAATCGAACCCGCGATCCTCGGATTTGTAGTCCAGCACTCTACCAACTGAGCTAGCCAGCCCGGCTTATATTTGTGAATTAGTGACAGACTTGTTTGACTCAAATGTACTAAAAGTATGACACAAATCCAAAGATTACTTTTGAATTTTGAAATAAATCTTTGAAACTGAATATATTTTCTATACAGAAATGTGAAAATTAAACTATGCAGTCAGTTTTTATTATGTTAAACTAGATGTGTCACAGACACTGATGCCCCCACGACACATGTTTGGGCACAGACAAATGGCATGTTGCCAACACTAATTTTGCCTCCACAAATTTATTTCATATACATGTAATATTCTATAGTGGAGAACATGAAACAAGGTCATATAATTCTGCCAGAATTGCTTGCAGCGAAAATTCCTTCCTTTACGATCACCTACACATTAAGATTCTTCAGATGTGAATGTCTGAGTGAAATCCGCCCAGCAGTTAAAGAGGACTTGAGTCCACAAAAGTTTGGGACTTACGTACGTACATACCGATGGACGGACAAATGCAAAGCTTAATGCTGCCCACTTTGTGGGGGTATAAATATCGGCAAACAAACAACAACAAAATCTGGTACTCATGCCTTTACTAATGAAATCAGGTATTACAATTAACATCACAAATTTGTGTCATATGTGCGGTATTTCCTTTTTAACTTCTGATATATTTTATATGAACTACCCCCGGTAATCAGAAACAAAAAGCAACACAACTAAAATGCTTTTGACAACTGGATCAACTCTACCACCTTTTTATGCCATTTGATACTGTTCATCAGTCATGCGTTGCGCCTCCCCTCTCCTCTTTCTGTTAAACAGAATCAACTGAGCCAGACAGACTTTGGCAAACTTTTGATAGTTTGCCGACTGTTGTTCTGTTTCTCCTGTATGCAAAACTGCATCAGCCTTTTCTTTAAGAAATTTGTTGAGCAAAACAACATCTTCCACTAAGGGTAGGTACTTTCGTTTGTTGAACTTTATGTTTTCAAGACTGTGTAAGGCTCTTGATGATGTGCAAGATTTCCATTTTATGTTGTACATTTTCAGGAATGACTCATATTTGTCCATTCGAGCCGTGTCTTCTGATTTCAATGCTTGAAAGTATGCCTCTTCCTCAACACTTTTCATTCTATAGCCAATATTCAAGGCTAATGAAGGGGTCCCAAATCTGTTATTGTCAAACTGACTTACATCCTTGACATATTGGATAAATATGTCCCAATTACAGGCCTTCATGCATTCATCGATGGACTTGATGTTTCTAGCCCTCAAAGCAATACAAAGGCGACCTAATTCTCTCATTTTGTTTGACGTGTAGACAGTTTTGTGTTCTTCTCCTTGTTTTTCATATTCACTCATTCCAAACTGCAAAATTAATGAATCAGACACAACAGCTTGCTTCACAGCATCATCTCTCATAATGCGAGGACATTTATTTCAAATTTTTTATTTGTACTCACTTTTGGCAGCATCTTCTTTCCAGCTGCAATTGGACCCATGCTTATACCAGAGTTACATTTATTTCTTTTACTACAAGACTTTTGGTGTTTCCAAAGATCTTTTTTCTTGTAGAGTCCGGAACAAAATTGACATGGAAGCAGACTGATTATTTCACTTTAATCTGATTTACTGTATTCTGGAATGATCTGTCCATGTCCTTTTTCTAGTACAGTAAAATTATTTTATTGAAATCTGGCCAGTAGTTGAGTAGAAATAGATTGGACAAAAATTGTGCACTATCTTCTAATTTCAGAAATCTTCCATAACTCCTAAGAAAAAAGTCTTCAAAGTCCTATAACTCTAAGAAAAATCATTGAAGCGGAACGTCCTGGATCAGTGCACACCTCCTCTAGGTTATAAAGCTTCGTATAAAGTTTCATTGATTTCATACGAGTAATTGCATAGAAATAGACCAGACAAGAATTGTGCACTAAATGCTTATTTCAGAAATCTTCAAAGTCCCATAACTCTGAGAAAAATTATTGAAGCGGAACGTCCTGGTTCTCTGCACACCTCCTCTTGGTAATAAAGCTTCCAATGAAGTTTCATTTAATTCTGTTCAGTAGTTGCTGAGAAATACAAGACAAGAGAACGGGACGGACGGACGGACAAAGTGGCGACTAGGTGCTCCCTTGAAAATTTTTCTGAGACCATAAAAAGGCATTCAGTGCATAAATGCGTAAACTGCTTTAAGACACCTTTTTTATATTTCAGAAATTTCATTTGACCTAGGCATAAAAAAACTATGTTTGTTTCAGGATACGTGCCCAACAAAATTTTATTTTTTTGGTAAATGGTAAATTTTAAGATTCAAAAACTGAATATATGTTCAAAACATATCAGTAATATCCTAAAACATTGATTATAAGTGGATGCTATCAAAACAAAACACTTACTTATCCAAAAAACATTTAATTATTAAAACAAGGTAAATAAAACAAAAAAATCCAAATATTTAAAAGCCTTGTCAGTATCTTTTAATAGTCTTTGTTCTATTTTCGGACCTAGAAAATATAGTTTTATAAAGAATTTCTGGGGCAAATAAAAGTTGTTTATGCCAATTTACTTCATACTTAATACGGAAGATTTTAAAGAGCAAAGTAAAGTGTTTTTTTTTTAAGATTTACAACAAAACTTTTATAAAGAGGCCTGTATTTTGTTCAAAAGCAACAAAAACTATTGTCTCAGAAACCACAGTGTTTATTTTGGTATTTATACAAAAATTATCCTATGTGTTAGATGTTTGTAACCAATTATTATTATTTTCAAGAATAAGCCTTAAATTAGGAAACAAATGTTTGGGGTAAAATTCCTTCTTATGCTTATTTTACAGGATTGTTTTGGTTGATGGAATAAGAGTCTCACAATGTACATACCACCTCTAGGTCCTCTACTTGGTCATCTTCGTCTTCGTCATTGTCCTTGAGATCGTGCTCTCTGCCAATGTCCAGGCCTCCATACGCACCATTCGCAGAAGCCTGAAAGCAAAGTCAGCAGCTTGTTTTACACTTGAGATATCACTGAACGTGATCAATACCACAAAAATACCACACTGATCATACAACTGTGTATGAAGCAAAGCATAAAAACCTTAGGTTCATACGTCCATTAGTGCAATGTATGGAAATGTACATACCACCTCTAGGTCCTCTACTTCACCATCTTTGTCTTCGTCATTGTCCTTGAGATCGTGCTCTCTGCCAGTGTCCATGCCTCCATCCGCACCATTCTCAGAAGCCTGAAAGCATAGTCAGCAACTTGTCCTACACGTTAGATATAACTGAACGTGACAGTACCACAATAATACCATGCTGATAATACAACTGTGTATGAAGCTTAGCATAAAAACCTTAGGTTCATACGTCCATAACTGCAATGTATGTACATACCTCTTCTAGGTTCTCTACTTGGCCATCTTCCTCTTTATTGTCCTTGAGATCGTGCTCTCTGCCAGTGACCATGCTTCCCCCGTCACCATTCTCAGAAGCCTGAAAGGATAGTCAGCTGCTTGTCTTACACATGACATATCACTGAACGTGATCAAAAACCCAAAACACCACATTGATATTACAACAGAACTGTGTATGCAGCTCATCATCACAGCTTATATTACCAAAATATGTAATATGACAATTTATTGTAAATGTATAGTAAGTTTGAAAGCCTATAACAGTAATTAATAACGTATCAACATGCCTTCTGTTTCTCTGATCGAAAAGTTCTGTCCACAACTGTGAACATCCCTCCGCAATGCAAACGTCTCTCACTGGTGGAGTCTGTTAAAAACAGCTATGGGAATAAGAATATAAAATGTTATATTTTTTCAACTGATGGTTGTTCAAATATTTGTAATGTCCTTGTCAAAGATGTTTTCTCCCATTAACCAAATTAAGTACTGCATAAAATGGAAACTATGCCTATACTATTACACAAAATCGTCGCTTGTCATGGGTGTGAAAATCCTATGTCTGACTTGTCCGATGTGGGTAATTTTACTGTCAAACAAGTACATCGTTCATGTCTAGTTGTCCACGTACAAGTACACTTTCAGGGTGTGAAAGTGATGTAAAAGTTGGAACTAATTATCGTATTATTATATACTTATACATTTTAAAAACAAATTGTGTTCTATATATTATTTAATGAAAAAAGATATCAGGAAAGCTTGGAATAAAAACTATTATTGTTTTGACAAGTAACTGTTGCTTGCGGACAAGTAGATTTTTTCAATTAACTTGTCCGTGGACAAGTCAACAATTTTGATATTTCCACACCCCTGCCTGTGACTTTGGGTAAAGAGTCTCGTGGTGCGTCACATAGATACAATTAAGTGACTTGCATATTTTGAACTGTGTGAAGACTTGCACAGTGTGTACTGTGTAGTGACTTTCACTGTGTAGTGTTGTTTATTTGCTGGGTTTAAAGTCCCACCAACATCCTTTCAGTCATATAAAGACGGTGTCCACCTGAAGCATTGTATAGTGCTGCTTCCACTTTATGATACCTTGGACACTTTGATATTATACCACACCCAGTCACATTATCTTGACTACGGGCTGAACCATCCTGGACTACCCTGAAATGCCAAGTGTTGGTGAGGGAGCTTAACCAGAACCTTATAACCACTTCGGTATGCTGCGGTTAGGGCTTGAACCTGCCCCCTCCCGCTCTGTGGTCTAGTAGTAACCGCGTTTGCCTACAGAGACGGTGTACTGTGTAGTGTGCATAGTGTGTGCAGTGTAAAGACTTGCATAGTGTGTACTGTGTACTGTGCATAGTGTGTGCTGTGTAAAGACTTGCATAGTGTGTATTGTGTACTGTGCATAGTGCGTGCTGTGTAAAGACTTGCATAGTGTGTACTGTGCATAGTGCATGCTGTGTAAAGACTTGCATAGTGTGTACTGTTTACTGTGCATAGTGTGTGCTGTGTAAAGACTTGCATAGTGTGTACTGGCTTGCATAGTGTGTACTGTGTAAAGACTTGCATAGTGTGTACTGGCTTGCATAGTGTGTGCTGTGTAAAGACTTGCATAGTGTGTACTGTGTACTGTCAATAGTGTGTGCTGTGTAAAGACTTGCATAGTGTATACTGGCTTGCATAGTGTGTGCTGTGGAAAGACTTGCATAGTGTGTACTGGCTTGCATAGTGTATGCTGTGTAAAGACTTGCATAGTGTGTACTGGCTTGCATAGTGTGTGCTGTGTAAAGACTTGCATAGTGTGTACTGTGTAGTGTGCATAGTGTGTGTTGTGAAAAGACTTGCATAGTGTGTACTGTGTACTGTGCATAGTGTGTGCTGTGTAAAGACTTGCATAGTGTGTACTGGCTTGCATAGTGTGTGCTGTGTAAAGTCTTGCATAGTGTGTACTGGCTTGCATAGAGTGTGATGTGTAAAGACTTGCATAGTGTGTACTGTGTAAAGACTTGCATTGTGAGTACTGGCTTGCATAGTGTGTACTGTGTAAAGACTTGCATAGTGTGTACTGGCTTGCATAGTGTGTGCTGTGTAAAGACTTGCATAGTGTGTACTGTGTACTGTGCATAGTGTGTGCTGTGTAAAGACTTGCATAGTGTGTACTGTGTAGTGTGCATAGTGTGTGCTGTGTAAAGACTTGCATAGTGTGTACTGTGTACTGTGCATAGTGTGTGCTGTGTAAAGACTTGCATAGTGTGTACTGGCTTGCATAGTGTGTACTGTGTAAAGTCTTGCATATTGAGTACTGTGTAGTGACTTGCATAGTATGTACTGTGAATAGACTTGCATAGTGTGTAGTGGCTTGCATAGTATGTACTGTGTAAAGACTTGCATAGTATGTACTGTGTAAAGACTTGCATAGTATGTCCTGTGTAAAGACTTGCATAGTTTGTACTGTGTAGTGACTTGCATGTAGAGTGTGTGTACAAGCACTAGAGCCTGCATTGTCAAGTAGTTGATGTAATCACTTTGGGAGCCACCATAACCTTTAAGCATTGATTAATAGATTACGCCTAGGTCATTGATTAATAGAACGATTAATGTATTGTAATGTATTTCATGAAGAAAGCAATTTTAAAGATCGCCAAAAAGGGCAGTAAATGAAAGAAAATGGAAGTTACTAGTAACAAATCCTTCTAGCTACAGAGCATTTTAGAAGTATTACCCTTGTTTTAAAAAACTAAGTTAGTATGAAAAAAGCAATCTAGTATTTCAGGAAGTGTTATGCCAGTGATTTGATTTTTTTTAACTGAGTATCACATCAGAATTGAGTAGTACCCTTATAACTGCATTTATTGTATAAACAGAATTGTGAGAGGGGAACGCTACCTTACAGTGTGTACGGTCTTACAACAGATATAGTGGCATAAATAAAATTAACCAAATAAAGTTAATAAACATATATTTCAATTTAAAATTGAATAAAAGTTAAGAACAATCATTGCTTTCAAATGCACAATAAGCTAGTTTTTAATCACCAAATAGTTTTCGTCTGTACATACGGGAACACGAATATATACGTATATACGTTGAATTGACAGTTGGTTTAAATTACATAAAACTAATAAACGATGGAACAAATCGACGTACTTGTTGATTTATTGCGTATTGAAGCGTTTTCTTCGTCATTTTAAAGTTTTTTCTGTCTGCTTTCAAGTGTTATTGTCATTTTAATCTGATTATTTTGCAAATAACTGATAGGAAAGATCAAATGTACACACTTTAATAAACCAAATATGGTTAAAATGCTACAGTTACTAGCACTGTCTTTTAAATAATGCCTACAGGTTTTATCCCTATGAATTCGTACGGGAAAAACTATTTCTTTTCATGTCTATGGAAAATATTATTATCCGAAAATGTAGAGGGGTCTGAAAACTTACTATACAGTAAGTTCCTTATATGTTACTTTCATACTTACTATTCTATTGGAAATAACTAATTCTATTGAAATATCTAAGTAAATTACCAATCACATTATCCACAATTATGGCATATTGAGATTGTATAGTTTCCTGAACAATGTTGGGAAGAGCTAAAAATCTAGTTTTCAAGATCTTTATTGTAAGTTATCTTTAATTAAGACAGCGATCCATTTTCTTGCACTCATTTTTTTCTGTGCTCTTATTTGTTGAAACACAGCAGATATGGTTCGAGGATTGATACGGACAGGATGTTGTCAATTATTACAGATCTAATTGCTTACCATGACTAATTGATAAGTTTTGATACCGAATAATTTTTAATTATTAAGAGTTTTAGACGAATAAAATTGATTTTTTTTGCTTGCTTAAAAACGCAGTTCTGTAGCTAAATGCAAACTTATTCATATTACACAATTCCATGAAATATAATCTAGAGGTTTTAAATACTTACCTCACCCTTGTTAACTTCAAGTTGGCAATGGACTGGTCTCACACATGGCATGGATACTATAAGGTCACAGCTTTTAGAAGTGCAGTATCAAAATAACAATACTGTTTGGATTTCAAAACAAGTTTCAAATAGCAACATTTCATTTATATATTTACTGTATTATATTATGCCCTAATGAGTTTTGTCGGAATGCATTGGCTATTTTGTAATTTATATTTATAATCCCAGTAACGTGTTTGTACTTTTTAGTTTATATATTAGAGCAAAAATTACACATTAGGCATATTTTTATTTTCCTTTAAAACAAGATGCTGCGTACGATAAACACACATGCTTATTGCTCGTGCTGGACAACCCATTCCTAATATTTCAAGTCCAAATTACATCAAGGCCAAAGTGAGGTTGGTAGATATGGGTGGATAAGGAATGGTCATAAGGCCATCCTTAAAAAATTGCGGTAACGCGCTTGCTTAACAAAATTAGACCAGAGTTTTTATAGGCTTCCATGAAGCAATTTTTTATATTTCCTATTCAAAAATTTAAGTTATATATTCATCATATTTTGTTTGTAATTAATTCATTAAGTTTTTTTTTTATCAACTAAACACTGCGTTCTCATTACTATTGTTAATTGGGATTTTACCACAAGCTCTCGTCTATAAATCGCCCGTTTTCTGATTCTTCAACTTTCCAATCATTATGTTGTAACAGCAGGTTACACGTTGTTAAATCAACTTAACACCATTGTGACTTAAGAAATTATATCTGACAGGCATTATAGTCTCTTTTTAGGGAAGCAATTTCCATTCAAAATAATTAACTATAGGTGTTTAATGAACTTTTATTATTTTAATACAAATTTAATCAAACAACAGACAGATGTATAAAATATAGAGAATATTAGGTTAGGGTCTTTGTGTATTTGAATTTATCCGACGAGTTCAGGTCAAACTGTATCTGTATGGCGACACTGCCAGTAAACTACATTTGACATACATGTATATTTAATTGCTAGTTTGAGTTTATTTTTTCTAAATACTGATGGATGCTCCCTAATGCACTTTGTCAATCAATATAAATTAGGGATGCAAAAGGTTACTAATAAATTTACCGGTTAACCTGTTGTATTTACCAGTAAATTTACCGGTTAACCGAAAAAACTCGAAATGTTTAAGTATACTTTCAAACCTTTTATATTGTATGTACATGTACTCTCTTCCAAAACGGAAGTATATTTATGGCCGCTTACGTTCGTAACATGTATAAATGTTGTATATAAATTGTAAATTTGTCTTACATGTTATATAAGTGTTATTTCATGTCAAAATTAGTCTAATAGTTTTGTATCAGGTGATTCTCCTCTGTTATTTAATGTGAGTAAAAAATAAACAAATTAAATTATTAATTAATCTTTGGTGGGGCCGCTTATGTCAATGTCGTTTGGAATTATTTTGTTTCTTTTTTTTTCATTATGTTTTAATGTTTAATTCTGATAGAGCGAATACAACGTTAACTGGTCAAGAATTCAATCAAACTTGTAAATTGGTAAACAAAACATCAAATAAGCAGACCAAACACTTAATCGACTGCGTTTTCGCGAGTTAAACGTGTCAATTACGTCTACGATGATAGCCCTCAGATCCCACGTTAGTTTTTCGCGAGTAATATCAAAACAATAGTGTCAATTACCAAAACATAACCTTGTTTGCAACAACAAAGGTACTGGTTTATTGCTTTATTACTTTATTGACACGTTCAAGTGAATTGATTCCCGTCATCGGCGTGGTATGTTGTTTCAGGCGGGCGACAGCGTTAATTGGCAGTATGTCGAGCGCTAGAAAGTAATCTTCGTATGATTCAGTCCATGAAAAATGCATTTTTTTTATTTATTTTTTTTAAAGTTTCAGGTTAACCTTTTCTAGAAAATGTTACGGGTTAACCGATCGTTCAGTAGGTTAACCGGTTAACCTTTTGCATCCCTAATATAAATGTAATGAGAAGGGAAAACCTACTAAAATGACAAACAATCACTAGAACTAAAGGATTAATTTCTAAACAGAGTTAAATTCATAAACAAACTATTGTGTAATACGTACTTATATCAGTGTCATCCAGAGAAATGTCATCAATAGCCTTCCCATTGTACAGTCCAACAGTTCCGGTGTTGAATGCTGTTAAAAGTCGACCCATTCGTGCGACCTGAAGTGTCTCTTGGGGCAGTCGATAGAAAGATCTGTGGACGGTGATGTCATGCCCGAGAAAGTTAGCCATCACATCCAGGTCATGACTATCCTGGTTAAGAACCTGAGAAACCGTGGCAATGTGTTTTCGGAGTCTGGTGCTTGTGACATTTTCAGGGCACTTTAATCCTGCTTCTTTAGAGAACTTTCTCAAGACATCTGAACTTCGAAGAGGTTCTTCTGATTCAAAGTTTGTTTTTGGAAATAGATATTTGTTCCTTTCACTGACTGATGCTTGACTTCGCAAATGCAAAAGCAATTCAATATTTCTCTGGAATCCTGTTGTCAATAACACTGGAACTGTACGTCCTTTTTTACCACGTATTTCCACTCTTGACATAGTGGATAGTAATATTTTTTCTGTGGCACTCAGTGACTCTTCAATTTCCTTAGGAGCCTGATCGGATGAATTCTTTCTTTCCCTGTAAGCATCCACAGTTATGCGCTGCGTCTCGCCTCCTCTTATTCTGTTAAACATGACAATCTGTGCTAATGTTATTTGATTAAGAATATCAAATTCACCTTTAGTGAAAGACCTTTGTAACTTCTCTGTCAGTTCTTTACTTTTCTGAGTAAAATACCGTTGCAGTTTCTGTATATCTTCTGAGAGAGGCAAAAGTTGTCCCTTATTCATTTTTTTGGCAGACAATGTCTGCAGAGCAGATGACGATACACTATCCGTCCATTCAGCCTCCACCACTGTAAGAAAGTTTTCCGCTCTTTTACTTTTTTCATTATCACAATGAATCAGAGCCTCCGACTTAAGAATGTTTGCACATTTCTTTAACAGATGTCCCAACTTAAGCGCAGTGATGGGTTTTCAGACAAGTTACTTTCTGCATCAAACTTACACAGCGCCTTGGTTGCATTGACTGCTGTTATAAGTCTTTCTGGTCTTAGAACATCTTTCAGTGTAAGAATTTCCGCATTCATCTTTCTCGCACTTATTAGAAATCTCTCAAGTTATCTCATTTTTTGAGAAATATGCTGATAAAGATGATGTTGATGATGATGTTTCTGGAACAATTTCTCTCCAACTTTTACAATAATAGGGTCTGTACGAGCAGCTATAGCAACCTCGTTCAATGCCATCCTGCTAATAACTTTTTCTTTCAGCCCAGCACTGATTTGTACTGATGAAGGCAGCAAAAGATAAGCTTCAGATTGTACATTTCTTGTTTTTGTTTTTTGTTGAAGTAATGGGCACACCTGACGATGCCGCCATAGATTTGATTTGGTGAAAAACGCTAAGCATGCTTCACACTGCAGATAATCTTCAACTGAACTGGCGTCCTGTTTCCTGGACCAGGTAACCAACACACCTCCCTTTTTCAAGACTTCACTGTTATATTTGAAATCACCTGCATTTCTTAACCTCAGTAGTTCACACTTCCTTTCGTTTGATTTTAATGGCAAACTTTTAATTTTAACTACTTCAAGTTCATTCTTATGAGGTCTGAAATAATGTTTTGTTATATTGGTTGATTTAGTGTCACAAAAAAGACAAAAATGAGCTTTGTCCCAGACCCTTTTGTCCTTATTATTACTCCTGTTCACAGACACTTTCTTGTTTTCTTTTTCTTGACTTCTCTGGGCATTATTTTCTACTGGTACTGACAAACTCGGAAATTGCTCAACAATGTCAGAAGCCTCTGAGTCTGATACAACCTCTGATTGATCATCTACACCTACAGACTCCAAATGAGTCAGGGTCAGCATCAGTGTCATCTGACATCAGTTCTTCAAAACTGTGGTCTGAAATAAAAAAACAAAAATGGAATTAAGCAGAATTAAATTAGGCTGATATGGTTACGTATCTGAATCTAACTTCCAAATAAACTTACTTTATTATTATCTCGAAATCACTTCAGGAAATGACTGGTAGATTTTTTTTTCAAAAACATTTCCTCTGCTAACAACATTAAAAGGTGTCTAAAACAAGAAATTCACAGGTCTGATGTGTCGTCTGGCAGAGCATAACTCAAGAACAAAAATGTAATTAATAATGCCAAATTATGCCGAAATTCACTTTCTTTTTATACCTAAAGTTCATGATGATAGCACAAAAATGTTTCTAATTGTCTGCACAAGCCTTATTGGAAGTTAATGTCAAACAAGTGTCATTTAAATTCGCTCAAAATCCTTTACAGAGTTATAGTTTTGTCCTACAGACTCAACTCATCATGATGAATAATTATACCAAGTTTGAAAGCTGTAGGACAACTTTTTTTCAAGAAAAGTGGACTTTTTAATGAAAAACTTAACAAAAACATAAGACAAGCTAAAAATACCACAGTTGTTTCTGGTAACTGGGCAAAAAAAAAAAAAAAACCTGCAAAATAGACCTTTATAAAATAGATGGTGCTGCACATCTTGTGCTGGTAATTCGTATTGATTAAAAACATTCACGGTCAGGGGTAAACATGTAAAGCCATCTGAAAAACAACCAGTTTATAAGCCTCAGTGTTTTAACATCAAAGTTACACATACCACTGTAGTCATACACATCTGCTTGTGCTTGAGTAAATGTCCCTGGAGCGATGGTCTTGAAGTAATCATCTGTAAAAATTATATACTTCATCAAGCATATTTTTCAAAGATGCCCCCCCCCCCCCCCACACACACACATGTACAATTTAAACGTCATCTGTGTTGTTAAGTGTGTTGGTCATGATCAATTATTTTGTAGATTCTATGTTTCTGAGCTTAACATTGAAAGATGTGAAACCATTTAGAGAAGAATTGGCATTTACATTGAACATTCTTTGCTAACTCAGTTAATAGCCTCATTCAAAACGTTTTCTTATGGAAAAAATTAAAAATATTTCGAAAAATGTATTGGACTTTACAACCACTTTGTCATAAGATTGACAGAATCTCAATAAATATCAGCAATTTAAGAATTACATCAACACATTGAATCTATCATCAATACAGCCAATTAATGTCATAATCAATTATGTCAAATGCATGCATTAAAATATGTTTGGCAATATTATTGAATATGTGCGCGCCACTTTGCAAGTAACAGGTCAACCTTTTCTCAAATTCAATCAAGACCTACCGTTTGTGTCCGTCACAACAGATTGTGGGAAGCTATGTGTAGAAGAGGAACTGCTATCGCGGGCATTCAGGCATCTTCGTTTGTTTTGGAACATCGGTGCTGAAGACGTCATCTGTGCAAATAATATTCTCCATTAAACGCATATTCGTACATCTACTGAGTGAGGTACAGAACACACACCACACATTCCAACGGGTAGAGTAGCTCACTCCATACAAAGTGAGGTAGATACAAGAACATATATATTCATATTCTCTGGCACAAATTCATTACTACACGGAGAAATACAACACAACTTTAGTTCTGAAACGAGGAATGTTTTAACAGACATTTATTCACAACTCTCAAATTCAATCAAGACCTACCATTTGTGTCCGTCACAACAGATTGTAAGAAGCTATGTGTAGGAGAGGAACTGCTATCTCGGGCATTCAGGCATCACTTCATTTGTTTTGGAACATCCGTGCTGAAGACGTCATCTGTGCAAATAATATTCTTCATTAAACGCATATTCTTACATCTACTGAGTAAGGTACATAACACACACCGCACATTCCAACGGGTAGAGTAGCTCACTCCATACAAATTGAGGTAGATGCAAGAACATATATATTCATATTCTCTGGCACAAATTCATTACTACACGGAAACAAGCAACACAAGTTTCGCTCTTAAACGAGGAATGTTTTAACAGACATTTATTCACAACTCTCAAATTCAATCAAGACCTACCGTTTGTGTCCATCACAACAGATTGTGGGAAACTATGTGTAGAAGAGGAACTGCTATCTCGGGCATTCAGACATCTCTTCATTTGTTTTGGAACATCGGTGCTGACAAAGTCATCTGTGCAAATAATATTCTTCATTAAACGCGTATTCTTACATCTACTGAGTGAGGTACATAACACACACCACACATTCCAACGGGTAGAGTAGCTCACTCCATACAAAGTGAGGTAGATACAAGAACATATATATTCATATTCTCTGACCTGAATTCATTAATATTTCTAGAAACAACGACCCAATCTTTGACACAATACAATATATTTAAGTTGACAATTTGAAAATTGTATATTGAAAGAGAGCAAACATTTCAATAAGAACAGAACAGAAGAACTATTTGTAAAAAAAGTAGGGATGTCAACAAATACCAAAATAGGTATTTGAATATTCGGTTGACCTTCCGAACGAATATTTGAATGAAATCTGATTGTTTATCACAACGCTTAATGAACTTTTCTCAATAAAGGAACTCTACTTTCACTTTCTAAAACAGTAATTTTATGAATTTATTTTGACGTTGTCATCACGATTGTAACAGACATTTCGTACGTGAATACGTTAATAAGTAAAACTATGAAATATGAGTAAACACATTATGGTTATTAAATTATTACGATAATAAGTAAATTACTTTGTATACTGTTTTAAAACGAGGTGCGAATCAATAGGGCATAATATTTTATAGCAATCAAAACTTGGCCCCGTCTTAATCCGAATGGCTATGGCGACTTCACGGGTTGTGCAAACTATCACCATGGGCCAATTGTTATCCAGTTACTGCCAATTAGCAAAGGACTGTCATTGCGCAATACGGGGGCCATATGACACGTACACTTGTAAGCATGTATCGGAAAACAGAAATACTAACATGATACCACCAAATCGACAATTGGTTGGTTTGTATTATTTTAAACATGGCTAAAACATTAACGCAATTAACAACATTTAATATTCTTATGATAAAAATATCATAATCGAATATTTGAATCCCAAATTGAGATTCGAATATTCGGTCCTGCGACCGAATATTTTCGGTCCTGCAACAGAATATTCGAATATTCGTTTACATCCCTAAACAAAAGGTATGCCCCCACTCCCAATCTCTTAAAAAAATTGTAAGGAGTAAAAGTAAAATGCAACAAGCTTTTTCTTGGTCAGTTTGGGCCATCCTTAAAAGAATTATTGTTTGTGGTTGCACAACCCAACATATTAGGGATAGGTCTGTAGGTAGGTTTTGTTTTTTTTAAATATCATACCCAGTACATGAAGAAACACATAACAAAACTTAAACTAGTGTAACATTGTTCAACAAACGATTTTGTTTTGAACAAGGTTTTACAACATTGGTCTATTTGCCCTTGACCCAAGAACTCAGTCATCAATGATAGCAAAGTTCTTGCCTGGAAAAGCTTCTTTAAATTATTTGTATTAATACTTTTTGACAAGTTTGACCCAAGGACCCCAAAATCAATCCTCTACTACATGTAGTCATAATCAACCCAGCTACCAAGTTTACAGAATTTTTGCTTACGGTTTTGTAGTTACTGTAGCTAATGCCCAAATAATTTACCATTATTGTGCCTTTCTTTTTAATTTTTTGGTCAGTTGACCTCGACTTTGACCCTCCAAACCCAAAATCAATAGGGATCCTTTATTAGTAATACCAACCTACCAACCAAGTTTCATGAAAATATATGACAATGAGGTCTTTCATTTCCCAAAACAGCCATAACACAGACACTCAACACCAAAAAAAAAACAACTAGAGATAAAAAAAATATTTTCTCTAGATACCGTGATTACTTTTAGTTTTCGGACACTTAAAATACACAAAAATATTCTCAAATACTGGTGTCCGAAAATTTAGAGACACACTGACAATATTGCATTGACGTTCGGATAAATCCTGTGTATAACGTCACTTGCCGAATGGTATCGATTAATGATAGCGCGTGCTTTTAAAATACCAGGTCATATAGAATTAATTACATTTAGCGACGTTTGCAATGAATTTAAAATCAGTTCATATGTTTGATTTTGTTTTACAGAAAAAACTCCAAGGCTGTACTTAGACCACTGAGTTCAAAGACAAGCATCTCGTATTGTATGAACCTGTAATTAATGCAATAATAAATGCAAACTATGATTTCAAGGCTTGTTCTTGAATATTAATCTGTTCAAAACGGTTGTCTTTAACACCTCAAACATTCGTGAAACTTGTGATATGGCACGATATAATTGGAGCCTATTTGTCACACTTATCGTTTTGAGCTATTGTTTATTATACATGGCTAATTGGCTATTTACCCAAGAACGCTATTAATTGTAACGGTCCACTGACTCCTCTCATTCGTCTGTCAGGTTTTATGAGTGTCATCCGGTTGTAAATGTGCGATGTGTCAACGGATTAACGCAAACGGGTTAGAATTCTGATAAAATACCACTTTCACATAAAATGTCAGAAAATTTAGAGTCATTAATTATGGGTGAATATCTGGGTGTCCAAAAAATTAGCGTAACCAAAAATAATTATTGCGGCTAAAAAAGAGGGTGTCCGAAAACTTAGAGTAATTACGGTACTACTTTTTAAATCTTGATCTGCTGAGTATGCTTGGGATTAAATAGATAAGGGTCATTAAGACATAAATTCGCAATGCTGAACAAGCTGGATGCCAATTTAAAACAAACTTTCAAACTGCATAATATTTAAACTTACCTTTTCGCTTTATTTTCTTTAAAAATAAACATGAAATTAACTAGAGCTTTGTCACAGGAGTGAAAACGGGCCCCGATTGAAAGCATGATTGAAGGTGGGACTAAGCCAGTTTTTTTTAAAGTAACATGAGAAAAGGTTAATATATGTATATTTTGGTTTTATATGATAATGCCCATCCATTATTTTCACAAGTCCTTCAGCCTACAGTATACAAGCATATCACTCCAGTGACCGATCGATTTCTCGCTACTTTAAAGGTAAAAAATTTGACCTTTTTAACCACGTGATTACAACCTTATAAAGAAGACGAAATGCACAAGGATCTCATAGTCATTTCAGCGACCGTCGTCGTTACAAGTTGTAGAAAGGTTCAGTTGGTGAGTAAAAAACCACGTGTATTGAAATTTTTGTTGAAATTTCTTCCCTTAATAAAGGGTTCTTGTTTTTATTTCATTTGTATGCCGGTATTATTATTTTATTACAGACTGTTTACGACCGGATTAATGTAGCCATTGTGTCTCAATATTACTTTTTTAGCACATGCTCCGGCATATTGTTACTTGACGATGTCAAGTAATCAAAAGAAAACTGCCAAGGACGATGTCCTGTCTTTATTTGAATCGTCTGATGGCGAATTTTCTGGTTTTGAATGCGATGAACCAAACCCGTCTGGGGCCTCTAAGAAAATTAAATCAGTTGTAACTAAGGTTAACGCAAAAAACAAAACTGTTCCGAATAGAGATTCTTCTTCTGGTAGCAAAAAACGAGTTGCAAACAAAACAACAACAAGCGTTTCGTCAGCAGAAGGTAACGTTGTTGACCTTGATAATTTAAATGAGAGCTCAGTTAACAAACTCAGAGCTATTTTAGGCCTAGATACTTTGTTTGAGCAAGCAAAATCTTTCTGTTAACCAAATTTCATTGAACGAAAATGCTGAGTTAGTGCATGGCAATTCGGACGTGTCTGATTCGGACAATAATTTGGTTTACGATATTGGAGAAACATTGTTTAATGACGAAACCTCGAATGCCAATGATGATGATAACGATATTTTATCGTGGGATTTGCCAAAATTAAAGGCCCCTGATAAGGGAGACCCAATTAGTGAATCATTGGCTTCTCTCATAAACACGGCATGTACCCAGCAATGTCAAATCAATAACATTGTAGAAAAATACAAAGTCCCATCAAATTGTGACTTTATGTCAGCTCCTCGTATCAATGAGGAAATATGGGGTGAACTGATGAAATTTAGGAAAGTTCAGACTACCGATAAAGCGTTAAGAGATATTCAAGGGCTTTTAACAGCCGGAATGATTCCCATTCTTTCTTTGGCAAAACTTGTCAAGCCACACATTGCAAAGTTACCAGGGGTAAAAGAATATATTTCTGATGCTCTGACATTGCTGGGACAAGCTCAATTTCATTTGAGTATAAGGAGACGTTATCTGTTGAGACCTTCTCTGAAATCAAAATACTCAAATATTTGTAGTCTGAGTACTCCCATTACATCATACTTATTTGGGGATGATGTGTCAAAAGAATTTAAAAAAATGTGAGACAACTGTTAAAATTGGGAAATACTTTTCCACCAATAGATACCCCAAGTATGGACAAGGTGGTTTTGGTCCCATCCCAGGCAGTCGGGCTAGGGGAGCTTCACGGTCAAGGCCGTACAATTACAATGCTGGCATGGCAGATGGCTTTAACACGTACTCACGAGGCATGGCCAGACAACCCTACGGGCAGTTTGGATACCAGCATAACATACCACCCAAACCTGCCAAGAGGTCAACAGCCACAGCAACTGTCACGTCAGCTGCCCCAAACTAAATGGCCAAGATTTTAATGATACGGTGAGTAATTCTAAAAGATTGATGTCTTGTTTTGATGAATGGAAGAAAATAACATCAGACCCATGGATTTTACAAACTGTTCAGGGATATAAAATTAATTTTGAATATGTCCCAGTACAAGAAAATGTTCCAAGTCAGATAAATTTCTCAGAAAGTGAAAAAATGTTAATCGACCAGGAAGTAAATACAATGCTTAAAGAAGGAGCTATAGTATATTCCAACCATGAAGATGGCGAGTTTATATCAAACTTATTTTTAGTTCCCAAATCAAATGGCAAGTTTAGACCAGTTATTAATTTAAAGAAACTTAATGAATATGTTTGCTACGAAAAGTTCAAACAAGAAACTTTTGCATTTGTTTTAGAGTTAATCCAGCCTAATGACTGGTTTATTTCACTGGACTTGCATTCAGCATATTGGTCCATTCCCATTCATCATGACTGCATAAAGTTCTTAAAATTCCAATGGCGAGATCAGTTATATACATTTGTTTGTCTTCCTTTTGGACTCAGCTCGGCACCCTTTGTTTTTACTAAGACATTGAAGCCAGTCTATGCTTCTTTCAGACAGCTGGGAATAAGGTGTTCTTACTACATAGATGATTCTATAGGAATGAACACAGATAGAAAATTGTGTGCCTCAAATGCTGTTTTAATGATGAAAACATTAGAGTCTTTGGGCTTTATTATACATGAAGAAAAATCGGTGTTGTTACCTGTTCAAAGAATTACCTACTTTGGTTTTGTTATTGATTCCAAGATGTTCAAGATATTTTTGCCAGATGATAAGTTACAAAAAATAAAGAATTTTGGTTTGAATTTATCAAGTAAAAAATTGGTTTCAATAAGGGAGTTAGCATCATTCATTGGTTTAATCATCAATTCATTTTTTGCTGTCCTTGAAGGACCTTTGCACTACAGGACATTGGAAAGATTCAAAGTTAAGGCTTTGCAAAAGAATCCAGATTTTAATTCTACCATTCCATTAACTCCTGACTGTTTGAAGGAGATAAATTGGTGGATTGATAATGTACAGAATAAACATGGGAAAAAGATTAGACAAGATCCCATATCATTATGGATCCAAACAGATGCTTCCAATCTTGGTTTTGGATCCTACTGTGTAGAGGAAAGACAGTCAACTAATGGTAGATGGTCCGTTAAGGAATCAAAATACCATATTAATGTTTTAGAATTATTTGCCGTATTTTTTGCATTAAAATCTTAGGTCTCAAATAAACATGATATACATGTAGGAATTCAGTCGGATTCAATGGTAGACATTGCCTATATCAATGATTTTGGTGGTATGGCAAATGTTACTTTGGACTCGTTGGCGAAAGATATCTGGGTATGGTGTTTGGCAAAAAATGTCTATATAACCGCATATTATATACCGGGAAAAAATAATGTACAGGCTGATTTATTTTCAAGAAATTTCTCGGATAGTACAGAATGGATGCTAAAAAAGCAGATTTTTTCAAGACTGACATCCCAGATTATCAATCCCGATATTGATTTGTTTGCTTCAAGGCTAAATTGTCAAATAGAATCTTATGTCTCTTGGATGCCAGATCCTAACGCTTATGCTACAAATGCATTTTCTTGGATTGGTCCAAATTTATTCCGTACATATTTCCGCCATTTTGTTTTATGGGAGCCATATTAAATAAAATAAGAGATGACAAAGTTGAACAGGCATTGATAGTGTGTCCTTTTTGGACCAATCAAATTTGGTTTCCTTTCTTATTACAATGTATGATTTCTTTGCCTGTCAGATTACCACGACACAAGGACATCTTGAGGCTCCCACACAACGGAATACAGCATCCAATGGGAAAGAAGTTGCAGCTGATTGGGGCGAGTGTGTCCGGAAATCCCTTGCAGATAGAGGCATTTCATCACAGATTACTGAAGGTATCCTCAACAGTTGGCGAGCAGGCACGAAAAAGCAGTATTCATCAGCTTGGAAGAAATGGACTTTGTGGTGTAACCTCCGATATCCCATTCGTCCAACTGAAGACCTGATTTTGAAATACTTATTTTATTTAAAGAACATGAACAAATCATACAGTGTGATAAGTACCCATAAAGCTGTTATATGGAGACATTAAAACTAGTTGACCCTATGTTCAATGTTTCTAGTATGGTAATTAGTAGGTTTATGAAGGGATTGTATAATACTATTCCACCCAAACCTAGATATAATTCAACTTGGGATGTTTGTAAAGTTTTAAATTTGATTTCTACATGGATGCCTCTTAAACAGTTGTCTTTAAAAATGTTAACATGTAAACTAACAGTTTTGATAGCTTTGTCTACTGCTGCTAGGGTACAGACATTAAAGGCACTTTGTGTAGATCGTTGTGTTTTTGGAGCAAATAGTGTGTCTTTTAATTGTGGCGACAAATTAAAGAGTTCAAAGCCTGGTAATGATCATAATTTATATTTGAGGGCTTTTGAAGAACCTCAACTTTGTCCAGTTAGGACATTCAAATGTTTTTTGTCTAGAACAAAGGAATTGAGAAAATCTACACAGTTGTTGATTTCATATACTAATTTTAAAGCTGTGTCTACAAGTACAATTGCTAGATGGCTGAAGCATGTGTTAGATCTTGCAGGTGTTGATATAAATACTTATAAGGCTCATTCGTTTAGGGGAGCATCTGTTTCTGCTGCTTTCAGGTTGCAGAGTGTCGGATATATTAAAAACAGCTGATTGGTCATCGGTTAGAAATTTCAAGAAATTTAATTTAAGAGATATTGAGCATTCTGGAAATGATCACAGTCAATTATTCAGTAGTGCTGTTTTGTCTACAGACACAGGGTAGTACATTTATTTATATAAAGCGGAATGGTTTATGTGGTAGACTTGTTTAGAATAAGGTTTTTGATGTTCCATTTGTAATTGTATTATGAAGTGTGTAGCATGATAAGTCATGAACCACATTTATATATTTTTTGTACTTGCATTTACAATTACTGTTATTGTACTGTAAAATATGTAACATTATAATGCATATATATAATCCTTTTTACTTGTATCAAAGATACAATGTACTATGTTTTTTCTGTTACGGTATCTACGGACATACAGAAATGGATCATGGTTTATTGTATAACACTCTGTGTTTATGTTTATATTCAATACGAGTAAGACTAGAATGCCTCTAATAATGAGTATTACTCGTATAGTAAGTATATGTATTTATATATGACACATAATATTGTTTCTTGAAAACAATTATTTCAGAAATTCTAAATTTGGTTTGTTTGTCCTTTCATGGTTTATGTTGGCGCCTTTAAAGATGCTTGTATACTGTAGGCTGAAGGCCTTGTGAAAATAATGGACCCCCCATCCAAGCACTTGTGTGATGGATGGGGGGCATTATTGGAATAAGGCCGGAGGCCGAAAGTATACAAGCACCCACCCTCTTTTGGCACTTTAGTTATACAAGATTTTGATTACCCATCCCATGCTTTTTACATTTGAAACATCTATTTACTCTTGCAGTATTTTTTTTTGACCAATAATTACTTTTGGTACATAAACGCCAACATAAATTACTTTAATAACTATGAGCTCCTCGTGCATTTCGTCTTCTTTATAAGGTTGTAATCACGTGGTTAAAAAGGTCAAATTTTTTACCCTTAAAGTAGCGATAAATCGATCGGTCACTGGAGTGATATGGTTGTATACTTTCGGCCTCCGGCCTTATTCCAATAATGCCCCCCATCCATCACACAAGTGCTTGGATGGGGGGTCCATTTTAAGTGAAACAAGCACATTGAAATTCCAT
This sequence comes from Congeria kusceri, assembly GCA_027627225.1. Taxonomy (NCBI): domain Eukaryota; kingdom Metazoa; phylum Mollusca; class Bivalvia; order Myida; family Dreissenidae; genus Congeria; species Congeria kusceri. The sequence goes on along the minus strand of CM051028.1, from coordinate 12,876,771 downwards.
GAAAACCAAATTTTTCAAATTAAATGCATTCAAGGAACTTGTTCACATATTTTCGAATTTTTGAAAAATGGCATTAAATGTATCTACTAACAAAACTATAATATTTGGAATTATCTAAAATAATTATATCAAGAAAAAAAGGTTGAATAAAAATTGTTGCCCTCGCCGGGATTTGAACCTGGGTCCTTTGCGAGCAAAATCAAACGCGCTACCACTGGGCCATTCAGGCTTTAGTGCTTAACAGAGTATTTTAAACGCTATATAAGTATTACACAAATTTTCAAAATTTTCGATGAAAAGCGTTACAAACGCTGTATAATTGTATCTATTTTGATCAATGATTATCCATAAACGAAAATATATTTTTAATATTTTGCTTAGTTATGAGTGTTATTTCGCTTGTTAGAATATAATGAATACTTCTTTTTAGAATCAAGTTATTGAGCTGGAAGCGTTTTCTCTATTCTAATGGTGACCTTGACCACACCTACCCGGTATGTAATTTCAAGAGGTCTCAATTTGATTGGAAACTTTCATCACAATAGCTCATTCAGCTATCACGTTATTGAGCAGACTGCATTTAATCTATTTTTGTAATGGTGACCTTGACCACGCCTATCCCATATGTAATTCCAAGGGATGCATTAATTTAAGGTAACTTAATTTATCATGGTAAAAATTAAACCACAAAACACAAAGAATGAATTAGACTGAAATGCTTTGTTTAATATTTTTTGGTCCTAAAACATTCCTGTTATCATTTTTATTGATGCATATTTATCTTTATTGTAATGCATTATATTTTGACTAATATCTGCATGAGAACAAAATGATGAAATCCAGATAAAATAAAATAAGACAATTTGCAGATGAGGAAAATAATGTTCAGCTTGCTAGTAGTCAATACTAATGTTCTGGGTAATGATTGAAACATTTTGCAACCAAAATGATTCACATAATTTTAAGCTGATTCTGATGTGCTGGTATGTTGTTTTGTTTAATCATGTTGTGTGTTTTATGTTAAGAAAACATCTTACATTGTTTAACTTCTTTAACCTCAGGCCACAACAGAAGACAGATGGAAATGGTCATGACATGTTATCAATGTTTCCTTACTGAATTAGTGATAACTATGATATCTGTTTGTCAATAAGGTGCTTATTTTGACCTTTGACCTTAAAGGTAGCCACCTGGTTCTTACTTTTGACAAACTGTCTCATATAGGTCAAAATTTGTGCCAAGTTATTGAAAAATCCTTCTAGACCATTAAACTCAATGTGTAACCTTGACCTGAATGGTAGCCACAAGGTTCTTGCGTGCAACACACAGTGGTTTTTCTTATACATATGTTTTGACTGTAAAGCTAAGGAAATATATTTTTAATCGAAGAACAATTCAATATTGTAGTCAAGATCTGACAAGTGTAAAAACCTAGCTGAGATTTGTTCATAACACATGGCCAATTCCCCATAAATTATACAAGGCTCCCACGAAGTGCAAAAAGTAACTTTTTGTATGCACCTGTCTGACAATAATGTCAACGCATGCACAAAATGTTGTTTACAATTATAACTTCTGGGGACTGCTAAATACAAACTACCAAAATATTATATAACCCCAAATTACAATGTTGGAGACAAACCTAATCTATTAAAGTTTATTTATGAAGTCAAATTAAAAATACCTTTGCTCTCCAAGGGTAGTCCCCAACACCATAGTTATAAAGAAGCTCCTGCTATCATTAACTAGACGTCCTAGTGACCCATCTTCTTCTTTACCATCAAGCCAAGAAAAACAAATCACAATCAGTGGTATACAATATAATAAATTAATCAGACACGGTGAAAACTGTAAATCAGCTGCCAGACACCATAGTTTGTGAAATATATTTCACATGTTAAAAAATATACACCGTTAAATAGCAATCTCATTAAAATCATTTCCAGTCTGATATTAATATTCTTCCCTGTGACTGAATTGGATGACTTCGCATTTGAAGTCACATTCAGATGACCTTTTCCACATCCAATCAAATTGTCCATTATTGTTGCCTTGAAAATGTTATGGTATGAAGTTAAAACCATAAAAAGCTTTGCACGAAATTACCGTTAACATTGGGTGTTTAATCACCTAAGGTACCGTTATATCCATTGTTAACCACATGCAAATTAACTGAGGATCGGTTTGAAAAGCATCCCTTTTTTTAAAACAGTCACTAAACTTGGTTGTGCAAAAATCAATTTCAATGATGCAGCAGGACCAAGATTGTATTGTTGGTAATGTCACTCGAACGTGACCTGTATTACGATGTATTCAGATCCTAACAATTTTAGGGAGCTGATTTTAACGACACTGCGTTAAATTGATTATTATAAATTCATTGGGCATAAGGTAACATGTTGCAGTAACAGTGATTGTTTTTGGTAATTTGTACTGCCAAATAGAAGTAGTTTCACCTTCCCAATATGAATAAACCTTCATTGTCCCCCTAAAATGACCCACTTTTTCCGCATAATAAAAAATGTCCTCCTCAGACTAGGTTGGTAGAACAATAAAAAAAATGAAAAAAACTTTACTGCTTTTTTGCACGATATTTGGTTGAAAATAGACCGAAAATCTACATTGCAGACATCAATAAAACAGAAATGATACTACCGTGTATAATGTGCCCCTGATTTTAGAAGTAAAATTTAATGGTAACTATTTTGTCCATAGGAAAGTCTTCGAAATGTCGAGCTAAACATGTACTATTTTCCCCATTTTGAGGTTTGCCACGCTAAAATTCCCTCAGCTAAAGGGCACATGTAGTTGTAACAAAAGCTGTCCCAAGACATCGCACACGACTATTCTTCCGCTTTGATAATATTATGTACATTTACTGTCAGTGACCTAACATAATAAACCCGAAGACATTTTGAAGTTTCAATTGAATGACAGTAGTATTTACAGAGATATTTACTTGCACACAAACCTTAACTTGAATTTTCTAAGTCAAAAAATGGGCATAATTCTGCTAAAATGCAGGTCACAGTTATGGGCCTTGGTCAGTGACCTTACATAAAGACCCCAAAGACATGTGTGAAATTATAATTGAATATCTTGAGTAGATATAGAGATCTGGAGTTGTTGCACGCAAACTTAAACCTGAATTTTCCAAGTAAAAAAAGGGGCATAATTCTGCTAAATTGCAGGTCAAAGTTATGGGTCAGTGGCCTCACATTATGACCCCCGAAGACATGTGTTAAGTTTCAATTGAATATCTTCAGTATATACAGAGATCATATATACTTGTTGCATGAACACATTAACCTAAATTTCATCTTGCATGCAAATCTGAACCTGACTTTTCTAAGTACAAAAAGAGGCATACCTCACATGATTACCCCGAAGACATGTGTCAAGTTTGATTTGAATACTTGTAATAGTTACAGAGATATGGAATTGTTGCACGCAAACTTTAACCAGAGCATTACGCCATTGACCAGGTGAGTAGTATAGCAAGAACTATTCAACGAATAGTCGAGCTAAAAATGTTTGAGGTTAAATTGTTGATGATGGACAATGGACCGTTACAGACAACAATAAAATGTCTGTATTACCAAATTATAGAACTATCAAACAAAGTGATATTTAACAATAACATAAAATTTCATACAAACCAGTATTTTTTCCCTTAATGTGAAAATTCAAAGATATATGTGTCGTCACCCTCTGGATCAGACAGCAAAAGCTGTCAATCGTATTTGAAAACACGTTCCCCCCTGTCCATTTTCTTCTCGTGTGGACACATCGGCCTTCGAAAATAAAACAGTACACAGCAACCACATATATTCAAAAATAGAACAGTACACCGCAGCCACATATATTATTTAAAATTATCTTTGTGGGACCCATTATCATAAACATAAACATGGATTTTATTAAGCCCTGTTACAGATTTTTATCTTTATGGGTATGTTAAAAAAACAAAGAAGGATTACTGCAGAATTATTTCAAAATTCAGAGGTTTCAGAAATTAACGTTTGAAGTACATTGTAAATTATTATTAAGCAAGCGGAGAGACAATAAATAATCACCTGTCACCATCACTTTCTGTTCAACACCTATTTACAAACTTGTGTAAGTTTGTAGACCAGCCTAGTCAATAAGATATGATTTTATTTCAGCAAGTACAACATACCTGTTTCTTTCGAATCCTTAACATAAAAATCTGATGATGGAATTTCTGTTCTGTCCTTGGTTCGTTTAGGCCTCATTTCCCTTAGTATGAGATAATAAAGAATACATATAGACATTTACAACAAGAGCTGTCGGAGGACAGCGCGCTCGACTTTTCTTGTGCTTGTTAGAGTTTATGGATTTTTTTTCTAAAACAAACTGTTTGTATAGTAGGAGCCAATTAACATAAGTTATTGTTGCTATCAAGTTCTTAAGTATTTTTCTAATTTGCAAAAAATCACTTGAGCCACCTTGACCTTGACCCCACCCAGTGCACCCACCCTTCATGCAATCTCGATTTAAGGTATTTAAGTATGAAGTTTCATTACAATAGTTCATTTCGTTTTTCAGTTATTGAGCAGAACCATTTTTCTATATTAAGTGACAGTGACCATGACCCCCATCATCTCTATATGCAATCCCAAGTGAGGTCTTGTTATAAGGTATCGATGTATGAAGTTTCATTACAATAGCTGAATTCGTTCTAGAGTTATTGAGCGGAAACCATTGTTCTTGATTTAGTACTGGTGACCTTGACCCCACCCACCCTATATGCAATCCCAAGCGAGATCTTGATGTAAGGTATCTATATATGAAGTTTCATTAAAATATCTCAATTTGTTCTCGAGAAATTGAGTGGAAACCCCAGTTTTAACAACTTTAAAATGTCTATATAGCTTATATGTAAATTTCTAAGTGTAAAAAGGCCCCTAATTTTGACAAATTTCAAACTAGCGTTACCAAACTTGGCCCATGAGTTCATTTTAATATGGGTTTCAAATGTTTTAAGTTTGAATGAAATCCCTAGTGCCATTCCTGAGAAACTAGCTTACTGAAAAACTTAAACCTAGCCTGGACGCCGACGCCGGGGCGATTATAATAGCTTGACTTTTCTTCGAAAAGTCGAGCTAAAAACATATTATTTGTTATTTAAACATGTCCTTTCGAGAAGCTGTTAAAATCACAAAAAGTATACAAAAGCACTGTAAACAAAAATGCAGTTTTTTTAATGACAAATCTGTTATATTTAAATAGAGGACAGACATAATTTTTTTCAGCATCTTGCAAGTAATTGCTGTTATCTTCTTCAACAACATTAAAGTCTAAAGAAGTGCAGGTCAGGATGGTCAAAGTTGTTGTATAGTACATGTGTATATAGAAATGTAGAATGTGATTATGAAATCATAGAATTTTAAAATGTTAATGATAAACACGGTGTTCCAATAGAGAAAACATTAATTTTAACCAATAAAATTCTAATTATTATAAAGAGACATAGTCATTTGAGTACATATATTGATGCAGACTTTTTCAGTAAGACATTTGAAAGTCTGTCATGCATAACTTATAACA